>LR994549.1:23221725-23569225 GCA_905187585.1 Cyaniris semiargus
TGACCACGATTTATTGTGCTTATTCCGAGATCTGTGTAAATATACACTGATATCATAAAAGATAGGTTATTATTATAAGCCACCGTTTGTTTTATGAAAATAGAACGGCGAAATTGGACGGATTTGTGTTTGAGCTAACCCTGGGTTAAACACGTTATTTCTTTTATGAATATGAAGGAGGACAGAAACGACAAATAGAGTTACGTAAGCGACGTAAGCCCACTAGCTCGACTCTAGGCAAATATATCTTTGGGTTAAATATGTATGGTCTACCGTTCCTCATAATCATGAAAGAGATGATATGATATTTAACCCACGGTTAACATTAACCTGGGTCGAGTTGGCTTCAGACGACAGCGGACCGATGATGGCGAGTACGAATTAGCTACAACGTTTTACGGGCGCGAGGCGCGACACTAAAGTTGGTAATTTAAAAAGGTGTTCCCCTGAATTGCCGAAATAAATTCCGCCGGCACTGGGTCACGTCTCGCAAACTTCATCTCGGACTTACGTGCTCCCCCCACCCCCCAGACACCTCCCCGCACCCCCTGGCACCTCCTCGCACCCCGCGGGGTAAACATGTACTCAACTTAATTAAAAAACTTTCTCTAATTCTCACTCGATAGCTCCCGACGCGAGTTTGAATTATTAAACCGCAAAAACAAAGCTATTGGAAGAACAGTTAAAGTCTAATAAAATATAGTATTGTGAGCGCAAATTACCCGTACACAATTTTGCATTGATCTATAATATTCGAGAAAGAAACATCTTGGCTGACATTTTTATAAACCTACGCAGCAAGTACTTTATGTATGTTGTAGCAACACAGCCTGTGCCTTCTCAGTGAGTCAGTACTCTTATCTCGTAATAAAAAAGTATGCATGTACGGCGGAGATAAAGTCATGAAGTTATAAAGATGTTAAGCTGGCTGTACACGTCGCAAGTCACCGGCGACAGTCGGGGCCGCGCGGTGCCCCCGCCGGGGCCCGGGGTTACAAATCACGGGGCACAAAGGGCACAATGGGCTCGCATTGTTATCTGCCCATGATTTACGCGACGCTTCACCTACACAGCACGCGATATGATCTCATCTTTATGAAATCGCACTTGACACAGGCTTAAGCTAAATGAAGTCCCTAGTAAGTTAATTAAAGTGTGAAGGATAAAAAATATAATATGAAGCTTCTTCGAATCTCTAGGTAATACCATTCGTATTAATCGACTAGTGTGTATTATCTGCGTCTTTAGTAAATTACTCGTATTTGCTTAATTGCAAAATATTATAGTCTCGAAGACAGAAAGACAAATTGAAAAAGTGTAGACAAAATATCAATTTCAACCGGGACAAATTCCCCCTTTGTTTAATTTGCGTTACTGCATATAGGAATAAGACAAGTTTTCAATTAAATAATTGCTTTACGTAAGCTTATCGATTTCCTTCCGATAGTGAAACTATCGCCCAAGCAAACATGCGGAGCTGGCTGCCGGCTAGGAGCAATCCAGTTAAAACACAATACACTTACCTACCGCACTGCGACTGTTTGTTAACTATAAACTATTATTTGTTTGTCGAACTTGTCTTCCTTAAGTCCTGTTTTCGGTATAAAACGATTGGGCCCAAATTCCCCTCCATCTAACGTGCTTTTAGGAAAATCCTACTACTAAAGTATATTATGATTAATGCGAAAGTGTGTAAATGTTTGTCTGTCTTTTTAGAAGGTATTTTAAAAGGTAACAGAGACCAAAATCGTTCGGTTAAACCGATTTTGATGAAATTTGGTTCTTTAAAAAATGGTAAGGAACCACAGTAAGGAACATATAGGACAGTGTCTGTTGCGGAAAAATGTACGGTTCCCGGTAAATTTCGCCGTAGCGGAGTTGTGGGCGTCATCTAGATATGCTATAAATTCTTAATAGAAGCTTCAGAATCCGATTCGGATCCTAATTTTCGTAAATAATTTTATTTTGATTTTAGTATTTGTTGTTATAGCGGCAATAGATATACCGTACACAATCTGTGCAAATTTAAGAAGTCTAGCTATAGCGGTTCTTGAGATACAGTCTGGAGACAGACAGACAGACGGACAGACATCGAAGTCTCAGCAATGGGGTCCCGTTTTTACCCTTTGGGTACGGAACCCTAAAAAGTATTGTTGTTTTTAGCTAACCATGCTGAATTTGTCTGACTTTATTATAATATTTCATATTAATTTCAGGAGCGTATTTAGGTTAGCTAGATCGCGCGCAAGGGGGCACTTGGTACAATTTACAACAGCGCTATGTGCCCCGCGGGGCGCAGTAATCTTTTCGTTTCGACGTCTGCGCGCGGCGGCCGGCGAGTGATCGCTCCCGTAACGTTAATTATAATACATCTTATCATTGGAAGTTTTTGTTTACGTCATGTACAACAATCTTAAGTTGTAAATTATGTTTTTTATCTTTGCAAAATTATTTTATGAAGAAATTAAATCTCAAAAACTCATAGAAATGTAAAGTGAAAAATTATGAAGCGTAATTTAAAAAATACATGAAAGCTACCTATATAAAAATATAAGTAGCTGGTTTCATGTAAGATCCACCGCCCCCCCACCCATTTATTTTTATAATAAAAAGTAAAAAGAAACACCCACGAGGTGTGTCACTTTTCATTTTGTGACTTGTGTCGTTAGGATCATGGAACATTATGAACTCTTTTTATGCATGTGTAATGTGCGTGATTTGCAGTCCGGAGACCCATACAATCCCGCCACGGTGGTCGCGCGGTTGTTGTTATTAATTGCAGTGGCGGATATCGAGTGTGTTGTTCAGTAATTACTCCGTGGGCGTGGGGCGAGGTACCGACGCTCGATACTGATCAACTTGATCTACTATTGTTTTCATTTTGATTGTTTGCACGATATCGTGTGGGATACGTCCCATGATTTAATATTATACCTAAATGCGAAATTATGTTGTAAATACTTTGAGTCCCGGGAACGGATAAAGTTTTTTTTATCTAAGTCTCCAATTTACATACCTATTTGTTAATTTCTTTGTCTATCTTTCTTTTTTATGTATTTCTTGTAAAGTTTGATAATATGCGAATTGTGTTCAACCGATGCTGCGTGCACAATATATCTAGTATCTGGAAATATCCAAAGCAATATTTTTTATCGGCCTTAAGAGGAAACGCTAACACTGTTTTCCATACAAACGTATTCCCCAATTTACTCCCTGGACAATGCGTCTAGACAAATGATTTTTTATACAATATTGGGATATGTTAGAACAATGCTAGAGGCATTGTCCTAACATATCCCAATATCGTACGATTTTTTCTAAATTTACTAATAAATAAAAAAATATGACCCTTCAAAAATCGCAAAAATGAATGCCCCGTACCCCGCCAATCGACCGACCATGAAAGAAATTTTAAAGATCTTTAAGATAAAATAAAAAGGCATAGACTCACTCTTCCTGAAGATATTTTAAAAAAAATTATGTAAAGCGTGATGGCAATAGTTTCTTCGTTTAAATTCTACTGTACCCGCGTTCCCTCTTAACGCCAAACATAATAAGCAGAATTCAATTAAGACTTTGTCCCTTTTCTTTACTGGACAATGGATAAAAACACTTTATAGCACTCTTTATTTTAATATTACGAACCTTTTGCAAATAAACGTTCTTATTGTTATTCTTATATTGTTACGAGAGTGGCTCACAATTTGATCGTCGCGACATAAACAATACAAACAATATGAAACATAAAGCCGTTTAGACGGTTATTACTGGGGTTTTCACTCCTCGACGTAAGACGTGCCCCTCGCAGGGCATCAGGGGCTCGGAATTGGGGCCCAGGGCGTCAGGGGTTTGGGCGTTAGGACGTCGGGCACTTGTCAGTTGTCGCCCTAACAATATAACGCCTACTGGTCCAGTGGTTAAGAGCGTGGCTCTTGACTTGACACGGTGGTCGTGGGTTCGATTCCCGCGTTGGAAACATGTTATTTCTAAGTTTGGTTAGGACAATGCATGCTGTCAGCAGGCAAAACCTGATTGTCTGACAAGTAAGATGATCCATGCGTCGGATGGACATGTAAAAAGTCGGTCCTGCGCCTGATCTCTCGCCAGTCGTGTCGATCTTCCGTCCCACTGGGTTATGAGAGTAAAAGGAAAAGAGAGTGCTTTTGTGTACTGCGCACACACTTGGGCACTTTAAAATTACTCCTGCGTAACTGGCCTGGTTTCAATGAAACCGGCCACCGTCACCGAAACCGTTGTGGGAGTTATTATTTTTAATATAACCGTGTGCTCGTTTACAGTTTACACCGTAACTGGCAAGTGTTGCCACGGAGTTGCGGGCATCATCTAGTAATAATACATATAATTAAACTAGCTGTGCCCCGCGGTGTTACCCGCGGTTTAGGTGATATACATATAATAAAAGACTATGAAAAGTAAGTACCAATAATAGGGTCAAAACGGGACGATACATGGCTCTATAATGGTTTATGGTAGTGATGATGATGATGATGAATGTAATTTGCATAGTAGCATAATATGCTTTCCGTTCTTAAAACAACGTCGAAACTCCAAAACTTGTATCTATAAAGAGTCAGGAGTTCTCTCAGCACCTGCCGAACCATGGTATACCTTGGTGCAAAATCTTGCTTGTTGGTAGCATATGCTTAAAATACTGCTCACGAAACCGAAGTCACCACATGTTTCCATATAATTTTTTAGGAGTTCCCTCGATTTCTTATGGTACCCTTCATCAGGTCACCTCTTTTATGAATATGGTACCAAATTGGGATGATAACCTATACACCAAAAGAAAAATATTGAAAATCGGTTCACAAACGGCGGAGTAATCGTTGAACATAAAAAACGAACATAACACCTCCTCCATTTTGAAAGTCGGTTAAAATTGTAGCCTATGTGATATTCTGGTGTATAAGCTATATTATTGTAAAGTTTCATTAAAATCCATTTAGTAGTTTTTGCGTGAAAGATTAACAAACATCCATACATCCATACATACATACATACATCCAAACTTTCGCCTTTATAATATTAGTAGGATGTAATTTACATCCCGTTTCCCGCGTGATTGTAGTTCATATTCATTTGTATTTCACACTCAGTTTAATATACTGTATAATACAACCTCCTTCTTTATTGAAACTCGGTTAAAATATCCCACGGTCTCCGTATACTGGAAGTAATCGCGGCGAGAAATTAGTGGTGCGGATTACCGGCGTCGCGTCGGCGTTAGCTGATATTGCCTCACCTGTTATGGGCTCCTGGTATTTCGCTTTACACTCTCTAAGCCAACTAACAAAACCTGTAGAATAAAAAGTTAATGAAATTGTAGGTTTAAGAGCCAATGTTTCGAAATGTGAGGCAATGTGGCTAGTAAAATACCAGATAGTCACTAAAAGCCAGTGCGATTTTTGTCCCTTGTGTTAATGGGGGCCAGAAGCCTAAGAGATCTAAAATGATGACAATGAACATTTTACTTGCTGCTTTGCTGGCGGTTGCTGTTTTGGTGAATTTTTATCATATATTATTATTATATTAGAGTAGACTTATTCATAAAAGCTAAAAATAAATCAGAATGGACTATATTTGGCGATATATTTGCTGCTCATAAAACATTTTCCTGCTTATTATCGATACATTCCCGCGTCCCGGGGGGGGCGAGCCACTCCGCCATATTAAATCTAACTCGCCCGTAATGTTATTACCGCGATATTACTACAGAATTAAAATATCCCCTCGTATGTGTATTGGGTATTTATGTGCCAATTCCTAGACATCGGGCCGTTTTACTATCTTACAAAGTGGGAACATAATATTATAATAATAGTATGATTAGATTGATACAGTAGTGAGAGCGTCTTTGGATTCCAGGGCTGGATCAGCGCAGATGACCCCTCGTAATTTGGTCGAGCTATGTCAAGTCTAATCGACAGATCACTACTAATGTTATCTTGAAATATACCAACTAATGTAACGTAGTTTCATAATCTATATCATTATATAAAAGGCTTTGTCCTGAATGACATGAAAATGGAATCACGCTATGGCCTAAACCAGTGATCGTAAATACTTGAAATTTGGAGGGAGTGTTCTTCGTATAACGTAGGCGTGCGATAAGAAGGGATTTTTAGAAATTCCTCTCCTAAGGGTGTGAAAAGGGGGGATGAAGTTAGTATGGGACAACTCGATTCCTTAGTCCGATCTGCTCGAAAATTCGCATCATTATTATTTGATGTATTTTATGGAAGATGTAATTCATAGTTTGTTGAAATTTATCCTTAAAAGTCGTTAAAAAGCATGAACAGTTTACAGCGCTTTACAGCGTTTAGCAGCGGCTTGCGGCGACGCAGGGAGTTAGAGACGCCAATCATTGCTTTTTGCCACAATATACATAATCTGTGGCAAAACTTACAGGGGTAAGTTATGGCTGGTTTACACGTATTAAGTAGATAAGTAGTCAAATAAATTTTAACTTATGACTTTATACTTACTTAACTAAATTTGAACTTGCTACTTGCTACTAAATTTGTGTTTACATGCAATTGATAACTTAAAATTAAGTAAAAATTTAGTTAACTATAGGTCTACCAGAATCTGATGGCAAAAAGTGAGAAAATAAAATGACTCTAGCAATACCGGAGTAATTGGAATAAAACATTTTGATCCTTTTTTTTTCTTATAAGCGGCTGATTCTGTGTGTTAAACATGCAAATATAAAAATTTATCCAATGATCAAGGATATTTTATGAAAATCTGCTGTCAAAAATTGCCATCAGATTCTGGTAGACCTATACTTATCAACTTAATACGTGTAAACCAGCAATTAGAGCTCTTAATTTGAGTAAATACTCTTTTGCTTATGAAATAAAGCCACCATTCACGATAAAGCGATCTCATCGTATTTGTAAATTATCTAGATTTACAATCGAAATTGCAACTTATGAAGCCTACGGTCTATATTATCGTAACAATTAGTTGTTAAATCTAAATATTCACTATATATTTGTAACAATTTATTGTTATTATAATATTATTGCTTTCTTATCCTTTTGTAGAATTTAGAAAGATTGTCTTGAATGGAGGGCTTTACATTCTGTTTTGTCATCAGAATATGTTTTTTTAAATATTGGCGTTCGAAATTCAAAATTAATTATTCCTGTACGTTAAATTGGTGTTCTTTTTTTCATTGAGATTTAATTTTATGCACAAAAGATTGTGTAAAGTGCCAAAAATTTAAAAATATTTTTTTTATAAGTAATAAATGAACTTACACTTTTACAAATCTATTTAATTTATAATAATATATACATATTATCATATCTATACATATAATAAAACTGTAGAAATGAAAATTCTGTACATTAAAGATATTCAAAAAATAATAAGCGGGGGGTGTTACTACATCGCTATAGAAGCCAAAAATGTGGTTAGTTTTTTTGTCTGTCTGTCTGTCTGTCTGTCTGTATGTTTGTTCCACTATCACACGAAAACTACTGATCCGATTTGAATGCGGTTTTCGCAGATATATTTGTGTTCTTCCAACTTAACATCTGGTGTATAAAAAAAATTCCCCCCACCCCTCTAAAGGGACGAAAGAGGGGGTCAGATTTTGTATAAGACTTTTGCTTTAACACGAAAACTACTGATCCGATTTGCATACGGTTTTCGCAGATATATTTGTCTTCTTCCAACTCAAAATCTGGTGTATAAAAATCACCCCTCCCCACCCCTCTAAGGGGAGCAAAGAGGGGGTCAGATTTTGTATCAAACTTTTTTCTTTAATAGACTTACTTCATATTATTAACTGTTTTTCCAACTTAACATCTGGAGTATAAAATTTTTTCCCCCACCCCTCTTAGGGGACAAAAGAGGGGGTAAGATTTAAATACTTTAAATGGCAAAACAACGTTTGCCGGGACAGCTAGTTATCAATAAAAGGCTTTGTCTTGAATGATATAATAATCATAATACATACTTACTTAATAATTTTCAGTAAGTAATTAAGACGTAATAATTAATATACATGGTGAAATATTAGTTTACAGTGTTGTCAGAATTAGTTTACCCTGTGTTTTAGGCGAAATCTAGGGTTAACCTTTATTCAAATAAACGTAGATATATTACCACTTTGTTTTCTTTTAAAAATGATCCTAATTTTCGATATGGTAACACTTAAAGATATCGTGGTCACATAATTATATTTTTGTTACTTATCTATACCATCTTACAACTTTTGAACGTCATTTGTCACTGTCAGATAATGTCAAAGTCAACCAAACGGTTTTGGTGTGGAAAAATTCAAGTATTTAGCGCGCGTTTTTGGTTTTTTTGAAATTTTGTTAAACGAAAATTATGGTTAGTGTTTTTTCGATATCCCGAAAATTTCAAAGGTGATTCCAATACTCGGGGGTTTCTCAGTATGGATTTGGTACGGGGGGTGTTTCCCCACCTCTCCCCTCCCCCCTCACCCCCGCTCCCCATCAATTTTGGGGTAGGTTTCCGAACCTTTACCGTTTTTTTAGTTATTATTTGTTTTAGTGTATATATCATCTATCTATAGGTATCTATCTATCTATATCTATACATCTATATATATGTCGCAGCCAACTGCTTAAAATAGCCGTTCAATCAAACAGCTAGCCCTTTGACTGAACAACGCCATTCAATCACACTTGTTGACTGCAACGTTCAACACTACAGCTAGACGACGCTTAGCCAACTAGTTAAATGGCAAATTAAGTAAGGTGATCATTAGTTTAGTATGTCATTTGAAAGAAAAGGAAGCCTTTTTGTAATTTCTTGGAAGATTATTCGTGGATTAAGTTTAAGAGGTGACCAAAAGTTTTATGAAATAAGTAAAAATGGAAAACAGATTATTCCCCTATATATTATATAACCCCCCCCCCCCCCCCCCTTGTACCAACACCACAACAAGCAGCCCCCCAGTTTTAGAGCTACTCACCTTTGAAATTTTCGGAATATTGATGCTACGTCTTATTTTTTCGACAATTTACGGAGTGTTTCTTCGGAAAAATGCCTCTCACTAGGCTGTTGTGAGTGCAGAACTAAAATTTCAATTTTATTTAACAATGTAAATCAAGATTTTTTGATAAAAATTAAAAGTAAAAATAATAACAAAATTCACTACATAAAAACTACTGTCTTCTTCATCTTCTTTTTCTTATTATGGCACTACTTTGACGTTTTGTTTTTTTATGACAATTAAGCCTTCGGCTTAGGAATCGCACTCTAGAGGTTCAACCTCAGATCTTCAGATCCATCATCAGTCATACCGAGAGACCAATGACCCTCAATATGGCACAACTAGCTTCAATTATCAGTTGACGGAGCCCCGCTACGCAGGGCTTCTATTTCTGGGTGTTGTGGTCTAAGTTCCAACCTAACCTAACCTACTTTTGGACTTTCTGGATTGTGTTTGTTTTTGTTTTGGCGGGGGGCTGCGCCCCCCGAGCCCCCCTTTAAGGGGGGCTGCGGCCCCGCGTCCCCCCGCTTCCATTACATTACCTACTTAAATTGTTATCCTTAACGGAACGTCAAAGAAATGCCAAGTGACAAATCCCAGGCAAATAAAAGGAAAAAGAAGGAGAAGAAGAAGCCAAATATTTATTAGTGCGGGTGGCGGGTTATTAGCCAAGGTCTAAACCCATACAATTACTAATACAGTATTGAATTTTGATAATTTTCTTAATTTTTATCAAGAAACCTTGAATTATATAGTTTTGGAATAATAAAATAATCATCCCCCACTTATCAAAGCCTTGGGATGCCTTAAAAACACTTCGCAAACATTTCTGATGTTAGCATTTGGTAATATGAACAGATAATCTCATCTGAAGATTACGAAAATCTCAAATGCGAATTTCTTCTAAACGGAGAGTTTGCTGGCGGTGGAAACGGTAAGTAGGAGTTTTTCTCACCCAAAACAACCCTCCTTAACCCATGTTACCGACATTTAATTGACGTAGGTTTCTAAACCTTAGCCATTTATTCTTTTTTAAGATAAGTACGAACAAAAATACTACCTTAAAAACCTTCATATTCATTAAAAAGTAGATAACAAAAATCTAAACTCTTTCATAAAAAAAATCTTCTTTATATATTATGTATTAATAACGTAAAATCAGTTTTTCAAAATAATCCTTCTTTCCGAAAAATATCTTAAATCAATTATAAACACCGGCTAGTTGACGCCATATTGAAAACAAAACGCACCTAGCGCCGCGGTGGTTAGCGCTGAACTAATTCAATTAGACGGCGGCTTTTGAATCAGCTGTAGTGTTGAACGTTTTGAGCGACTCAAACGTTCAATTAAAAAGCTAGGCGTGTGGTTGAATGGCGTTGTTCAGTCAAAGGGCTAGCTGTTTGATTGAACGGCTATTTTAACCAGTTGGCTGCGACATATATAAAACTCAAAGATGACTGACTGACATGTTGATCTATCAACGCACAGCCCAAACCACTGGACCGATCGGGCTGAAATTTGGCATGCAGGTAGATGTTATGACGTAGGCATCCGCTAAGAAAGGATTTTGATCAATTCCACCCCCAAGGGGGTAAAATAGGGGATGAAAGTTTGTATGAAACTTTGTCAATTTTAAACCGATCAAGCTGAGACTTTGCATGCATAAAGCTACTACGACGTAGGCATCCCCTGAGAAAGGATTTTAAAAAATCCACCCCTAAGGGGGTAAAATAGGGATGAAAATTTTTATAAATTTTCTTAGACTTTCGACTGATTGAACTGAAATTATTATTAAAGATTTGAGCTTCTGTGATGAAGACGTTCGCTTTTAAATATAATTTTGATAAAATCCACCCCCATGGGGATAAAATAAGGGATGATGGAGGATGTAAATGTATTAGTTTATACCTATCAGTACCTTATGGAACGAATAAATTAAGACCAACAAATAATTGAGTATTTCGTGGTCATAATTGTCAAGTGTCTACCTGTTGCCAATATTTATGTCGAGCAAAAAAGGCCAAAGTAGCGTTTGTTGTATGAGAGCCCCCCTTAAATATTTGCTTTATTTTGTTTTTAGTATTTTTTGTTATAGCGGCAACAGAAATACATAATTTGTAAAAATTTCAGCTATTTAGCTAGCGAAGTTCTTGAGATACATCCTGGAGACAGACAAACAGCGAAGTTATTGCAATAGGTTCCCATTTTTACCCTTTGTATAAGAACCGCAAAAAGGGGAAAACTATCCATCGTTGTTATTATACTATGTTAACGCGGACGAAGTCGCGGGCAACAGCTAGTTCATCATAATATAGCTAGCTATAATATGGGAACCATTTTACAGATGGCATCTAAATTAATTAGCACATCGTATCAAACATCTTTTAAATAAACCATCTGATAATTATTTTAAATACTATTATTGGTCTGCTAGTAGTTTAAGTTTTAACCTACTTTCAAAAATTTAAAAAGTGATCTAAAAAAAATATTGCAGCAAAGTACTTATTTCAAATACAGCTCTCAAAAGACCCTTTCATTCTTAGCGTGAATGGTAAATACACGTTCAGATATTTGAGTTAATATTAACGTTTCCATCTTTTGTGTGTGATGAAAGGTTCGAAGAGGCCACGAAAAAGGATTGTAACGGCGGTCCTTGAAGATTGAATTCCGGTAAATCCCTACAGTGCACGCCTACGTGATAACGTCTGAGGTATTAAGGAACAATGAAAATATATTATTCTATTTACTGGGACTTGGGAGTCTAAAGTAACACTTCCGGAGTTGTCGTTTTGTCTCGGTCAAAACTACCCTTTTAGCATATCTATGCCATAACTAAAACACTTTAGCTGCTTAGCCCCGTAGACAACCACACTTTGGCATTTATAATAGGTACTGCTTAGTTAGGATTTCACACTTCCGCCCCCTGGAAGATGGTCCCAAGTGCTCTTGCAAATTTTACTATTGCACCATAAAATCGGCCTTGAAGTAATACAAATATCAGATTATATCTAGAATAAGTCCAACTTAATTCATTCTCATCTCGGTACACGGTGCGCGGTGCGAATGCAATTTATTCATCGTCACCACACCGAGGCGCGCTAAATGGATACAAAATAACAATCAGCGCATTTCCATACGAGCACCTCATAAATCCCGCGCCCACGCGATTGTGCTCCAGATTGCGAGTTATTTTAAACGCATACAGTTTATAATCGTGTGGCGTGCTTCAGGAGTACCAGAAGTACTGTGGGTGAAAGTGGTTATAGAATAAGGAGAGACGGAAGTCAAGCTATGTCACTGGACGTTATTAATATTTATTTTGTAATGTCTCCGAATTGGTTTTCCATTGAAATGTATAGAAATTGTAATTTCCTTAACTACAAGTTTCGGTATACATATCGACGGTGGAAAGGCTAAAGTTACCAAGCGACACTAGGGGTCAAAATGAGTTTTTTATATATTCGGAATCAGCGAATTTTTTTCTATCGATTGGTCTTAGTCCCATCTCTCTACGAGCACTTTTGATGTCGCTTAGTAACTCCGTGGAAACGGGTATTTTTCTTGTTTTCGGCGACCAAGCGACAACTTTTTGACACCTTTTAAAAAAATAGGCATTTGGTAATATCAACATGTTTCTATTTTTACTTGGTAATTTTTGGCTTTACACATTTTTAATTTTTACTACAGTAAGTAATTTGTGCCTTTCCTTTGTTGGTATCAATTAGGTACTTGGGAAGTTTTACCTAAAATACATTTATTTATTTATGGTATTTCGGACTCTTTTTCAAATCCTTGAGATATTTTTTCTGTCGTTAAGTATGTTTTAAGAAACCGTAATCATATCAAAAATTCGATATACTAAATTTTACTCGCCGAAACTAAGATAATAGGTGGCGCTTGGTAACTTTTTACCTGCCCTTTTATTTATAAATTGTGTTACTTGGGTACCAATTGCTGAAATAATTATTTAATTTTAAATGTGGTTAGCCCAAACAAATACTTGACGCGTTGTCGCTTGTCCCCGCTGTGAATCATATCTAATATGGTGGATAGTAACGGTTTTATCGATCAATCGTAGTTCCACTGTCGCTAAGGTAACCAGCGTGCGCGCTCTGGCGCATTTCGTTACTACTGTTTTGTGCGATACGACTCTTGGTATGAATTGAAATTATTATTTTCAAGCTAATTTGTTTTTTTTTTTTTGAGTTTTTTGTTTTATTCAAAAATATCTTCTAGTACAACATGAATCGCAGTCGGCAAATTAGATGACATAATTGGATAAGCTTTATTAATTTCGGTGTTATATTAAGTTATTAATTGAGTTTATTTTATAAAAATATAATAATTATTATAATATAAACTCATACCAAATATTTTATTGATTCCGTAGCAAAAGTTGATTATAAAATAAATGATTTTGATTAAAAAACAAAAAAGGAGGAGGGTTCTCAATTCGACCGTATACAAGGTGTAACAAAACTAATTAGTGATAATACTTTGTGTAATGTGTATGTGTCCCATAAATAGAGTTCACTGTGAAAGTTGCAGCGCTGAAAGAGCAAAATTATTTTAATGATTTGTATGAGCAAGCGCCCGGCGTCATGAATTTTTACATACAAAGGTGAGAAAAAGTCACTCTTTCAGCGCTGCTACTTTCACAGCGAACTCCATATGGGGGGCCATACACATCCTAAAGTATTATCACTTAGTTTTGTTACATCCTGTATATAGTATGTTCTTTTTTTATGCTTGTTCGCGGATAACTCCGCCGTTTGAGGACAATTTTTTAAAATTCTTGTGTTGTTGTATAGGACATAGTTGAAATTGGGTACCACGTTTACAAAAGTTGTGATCTGATGATGCGATCCACGAGGAATGGGGGAGGGGGGGTTGGGGGGACTGGACTCTAACGATTTTTTCCACTTTAAAACTTCATATTTCACAAATGGATCCCTAAATCGGAAAATGATTTTTGAAATGAAAATGTTTTGGGGTGGACACAAAAAAAAACATCCCCGCTTGATGTATGCCGAATTACGGCTTTGTAGGCCCTATAGTCTCTGAGCGAAACCGCGGACAGACGGACGGACAGACGGACGGACAGACCGAAACTATAAGTATACGAATGGGCCGGCTCGACCGGAGAAATACCACGTTCTCACAGAAAACCGGCGTGAAACAGCGCTTGCGCTGTGTTTCGCCGAGTGAGTGAGTTTACCGGAGGCCCAATCCCCTACCCTATTCCCTTCCTTTCCCTCCCCTATTCCCTTCTCTTCCCATCCCTACCCTCCCCTATTCCCTCTTAAAAGGCCGGCAACGCACCTGCAGCTCTTCTGATGCTGCGAGTGTCCATGGGCGACGGAAGTTGCTTTCCATCAGGTGACACGTTTGCTCGTTTGCCCCCTTATTTCATAAAAGAAAAAAGAAAAGAAAGATACCCTAAAATAATCGGCCAAGTGCGAGTAGGACTCGCGCACGAAGGGTTCCGTACCGTTATAGAGCAAAAATAGGCTAAAAATTGTGTTTTTTGTATGGGAGCCCCCCTTAATTTTTATTTTATTTAAATATTATTATTCATTATTAAAGTACACATACATTTAAAGCCTTTGTGAAAATTTCAAGTGCCTACCTGTTGCCATTATTGATATCGAGCAAAAAAGGCCAAAAAAATCGCGTTTCTTGTATGGCAGCCCCCCTTAAATATTAATATTATTTTGTTTTTAGTATTTGTTGTTATAGCGGCAACAGTTATACACAATCTGTGGAAATTTCAGAAGTCTAGCTATAGCGGTTCTTGAGATACAGCCTGGAGACAGACAGACAGGCAGACGGACGGACAGACGGACAGACAACGAAATCTTAGTAATATGGTCCTGTTTTTACCCTAGGGGGAACGGAACACTAAAAAGAAAAAAAAAACATCTTCAAACAAAAATTGGAACTGACTTCCTCGGCAATAATAATATTAATATTCTTATGAATAAACTAAAAAGTATTAAATAATTCTTATTCTACATTAGTGCCTTTTAGGATTCCGTACCCAAAGGGTAAAAGCGGGACCCTATTACTAAGACTTCGTTGTCTGTCCGTCTGTCTGTCTCCAGGCTGTACCTCAAAAACCGCTATAACTAGACTTCTGAAATTTTCACAGATTGTGTTTTCGATTGCAGCATAACTATACTGACTAGTGACTACTGAGCAAATTTCCTCACTGAATCTATGTAAAAGTAGCAATATGTCGCTTGTTAACTTTTGCCTTTCCACCGTCGATATAATATTAACTAAGTTAAGAAAGGATACGGTGGAGGTAGCTCTATGTCTGCAGACTGCAGTCAACTAATGTTGCCAAAAAATGTAGAAAGCTTAGAAACCCCTTGGTTATTTTAAAAGACTGATTATAACGAATTATTGCTATAGAAAAAGTTTCGCTCTCTTCAACGACAAAAATGATCCAAGTTAAGAAAATTCACGCCAAAAAATATCAAAATCTGTTCAATCCTTAGGAAACTGCGACACCATTGCCAAACGTATGTACTATCAGAGAAGTTGATTCCTATGCAGATGGGGGACCTACGTAGTTTGGTCGCGTTACGTCAAACCCAGCCGACAGATCACAATTCCCATTGAATTGACAAGATCCGACCAAATGACGTTGGTCTGTCAACTGCCTAGGAATCAATTTCCTCGATGGTACAGTTTCCAACGGATGGAAAAACAGTCAGCGCGTTTTGAAGTACACTGCTTCCAAACATCAGTAACTTATATGACTGATGGCCAGCCCATCGTCTGTGTGCATCTCCTCTGTGGTGTCTGTGTGGGTCTTGCGGGGTGGCGTGGAGTAGTCGTCACTGTAGCGGCGGTCGGCTGAGTGCAGTGTAAATTTGCGCCCGCCGTTGTGCTCTTATGGCTCTCCGGAGGACCAGCATAGATGTTTGCACAATTTTTAGATACACCGGCAAACGAGCAGGCGGAGAGCCTGATGGCGATCGAGCTGACCGCAAGACCAGAAGTGCTGCGGTTAGAGCATTTTATTCATTTCTAAATGTAAAATCTAAATTCCTACCTACCTATACCTTTCCTTAGGTCTCCTTAGTAATATCGACAAAACGCAACGTTGGTTTTTGTCGTAATTTTCAGGCCCACCCATTCGTGCCAAATGACTCTCCCACGTCCAGACGTGGTTCCAAAAAACGAGCAAACATCTGGTGTTTGCTAATTTTTAGATCGGCTGATTGGCTCGTCCTTTTTTTTGGCTATTGTCCTGCAATTTCTTTAAATCCTCCATTTTCTTGGCACCGCTTCAGCCGCTGCGACAGACCGTATGAACAGTTTTCGGTTCAGTTTTTGAGCCAAGATATCGTGGAGATAATGTTATTACAGCAGGAACGGACATAAATATCAATCAGCATTCATACTGATCACTGTCATAGTAGCACATTATAATAATTACAGAGGGCGTAGTTGGCGCCGTGCTTTGATCAACTGCAGAAGTTAGGTTTTGTATCTTTGTGAAATGTTAAACGACATACTGTATAATTAAAATAGTAACCATTCTCTTGGTGTCTTCCTAAAAACAAATAGTAATTTCTATTCTTCGAAGAATAGACTGGAAAACGGCATGCTAAGAGTGCTTGTAACTTTTTTTGCTAATAGCTAATAGGTACCTTTTAGGTGATTATCTGTAACGTTAGTTTTATAGCTAACTTTATTTTTAAGTTACTTTTTCATCCATTAATATGCCATCATAGGCTTTATTTGGATGTAAGTATTAAGCTATTATGTCCAAATTGCATTGTGAAAGGAGATTAAAAACAAAACCGCCTATCATTACCCCGTGGCGTGGCGTGGGAGTCACGCGTGTGGCGCGTGTCGGCTGCGGACAATTATAAACCTTACTGCTATAGTAATAGGGTCGACTAGGGACAATCTTGGCGGTACAGTGGGATACACAATACCTAATTAATCTCCTAAAACTCACACATGGGCGGTTTTGTAAAGTAATGTGATGTCCAGGGAGTCTTTAGAATATGTTTTGTTTGTTGGTCGCGTTATAAAGTATTCATAAGGGAGATACTTACTATGGTCTTCAAAATACTTGGACACTAGTGATAATCCTCTTATTTTTGAATAAGAATGGTTAACATACCGATTCACTAATGGTGAATAAGAAAATCTTAACAAACTTTCTAAAAGTAAAGTTTATAATTATTATTAAAGTAGTAAAATTAGTACTCTGTAGTAGTTTCTACAAACTAATAGGATGATTATTTAATTTAGTAACAAGTAGCGAAATTAATACTTCTGACTATTGAGTAACCCACTCAGTCGCTTTCACATGCGCCTACGCCGTACAAGGTGATTTATTTTATGTTATTATACAAATTGTATGAACAAATCACACACAAATAAAAAACATTATTATAAAAATGTTTCTCTTTTTTGTTTGTGTTTTAAACGTCATTTTTCATACAAACTAATTTAGTAATAGATAATCTATACAGGGTGCAATTAAACCTTCCTGCCAAATTTTTTCCAGGGCTTAGGTATTATTAGGAGAGTCCATTTAACTAAAAAAATTGGGTGTTATTTTTTTTTTCAATGACATATTTTATCCCATTTAAAATCGTTGCAGAATGGTCACTCGCGGCGCGGGGGAATGAGAGGGGGTGACGCGGGATGAGGCGCGCGCGCGGGGGCACATCACGCGCGGCCGACGCATCGTGTCCATTAATTGTAGTGTTTTTTAGGATAACTTTCGGAAGCTATTTCTCAACATTTTAGTACTGAGTGACCGTGTATTTTTATTTTTAACAAGGATCAAAATATATATAAATTTGGCAGGAAGGTTTAATTGCACCCTGTATAATATTAATATTTAATACGCGAGCGAAAAACTTTGTATCCCTTTTGACGAAAAATGGGGAAACGTAGGTGAATGAAATTTTGCACAGTTATAGTTTATATCATTGATTCCCAAAGTGGTCCATGTGGACCCAGGTAGATCCACGGGAGCCCGACAGGGGTCTACGCTTGCGTGGAAAAAAAAATTGGGGTCCACAAGTCGTAAACGGGGGTCTATAAAAATTTATTTGGTGACCCGACTTGACTTCTCCTATGAATATAGGCAGCGAATGTCATAAGGAGCTCAGAAATTGTTTTTTATAAGAACTTGCATATTCCATAAATTCAGAAAGAGTGTGTCAAGCTACGAATAATTAAAACTAAGGAAAAGTAACTCCGTCAAAAAACATGCTCCACAATACTTGTCAAAAAAGTGTACCTTAGGTATACATTTCAATACATTTGCAATATTTAGGTGGCCTTGAGTGGTACTAGGCTGACGTTACATGACAGATCGAAAGGAACCAAATTTAAAACGGTAATGGTATGGGAGTTACGATTCCTTAGTTTTTATTATTCGTAGGTGTCAAGAGTCAAGACTCGCCAATGCCGCGCTGCCCGCCCGCCTAGTTAAAGTCGTGTCTGAACTCCGCCTATGAGCCTTGCTAGCTACGCGGGAACGACGTGCTAGAACTCAAGGCTGTATCGTGGAAACGTGCAACTTTTCTGAATAATTACTCAAGTGATGTCATAGATGTGCCATTAAGTAATATTTTTCTTTGTAATCCTGACGCGTATATTTAAAAATGTAATGCTCCTAGCCTAACTTGGCGCTTTTGTAGAATAATCACTATAATAATTCAAAGCACGTCAATGTGCTCAAAATGCGTGCCGTTGGTTCGGCATCCCTGGCATAGGCGGATAATTTGTTGAAAAGCACAGCGACTGTTACTTAAAATAATAGCAAGTTTCATGGCTTAGTATTGTGTGGGGGGTCCGCAGTATGCACCAACACCTGAAAAGTGGGCCACGAAACAAAGGAGTTTGGGAATCTCTGGTTTATATGGTGAAGGAGTGCATCGAGCTAATATTATTTTAAAATTATGCTTTTATCATACCTACATTTTTTTAACAAATAAAACATTACACACACTACAACACACACACTAGGAAAGATGACCGATTTTTGAGTGACAAGCCTATACATACGAATTATACTCTTTTATTTATGATTCAAGTCTGTTGACAACAAGTTGATAAATTGAAAATGGATTATAGTTTTTTTTTTATTGAATCTTAGATACTATCAGACAATGCTTACAGATCAGCTGAGTCCCAGAGACAAGAGTTGAAAAAAAATATGATAAAGTCATTGACATAAGAATGGGGTTTCTAATGTGACGTCGTAAATAATTACATTTTTTCCGCTTGCATTGCAAACGCAGGCTGAACCCTACGAGATTTATCAAAATAATGTACCAAGTATTGTACACATTGAAAAGGTCTACAGAAAACTCCGCGATGGTATATGTCTATCTCTTATGGATATCCCACAATAACATTTTTTTGTCATTTACTTTTTACGACAAATAATGGCTAATTTTTGAAACAATTTTAATAAATACAGCATTAATCCTTATCCAATTAAATACCTTAAATACATTGTTGATTTAATGTATATCTATATGGCTTTCTTTCGAAGATATATTACATATATTTAAAAATTGCGAGACGTAGCTTTTGCGGCGGTACCGACCAATGCGGGCCACGGGTATTAATGAATATAAATCAAAACTACTGAATCGATTTTAATCATTTTTTCAGTGACTATAATACATTTTATACCCGTGCGAAGCCGGGGCGGGTTGCTAGTTTTATTACAAAATATAGGTAGTAAAGTAAGTAGAAACTAAGGTCGAATTTCGACCATTGCCTGGGCGATCTCTAGTTATTTAAAACTAGACGTTCCGCGCGGCTTCGCCCGCGTAAATTAGATATTTCACCGACAAATCAGTCTACAAAAAATAGCCTATGATACTTCACGTGTTCTACTTCTTATCTGACCCAAATAACAGAAAAATTGCTCCAGTAGTTCGTGAGATAAGCCTTTTCAAATAATTTCCCCCGTTTTTTCCACATTTTCTTCTATTTCTTTGCTCCTATTAGTCTTAGCGTGATAAAATATAGCCTATAGCCTTCCTCAATAAATGGGCTATCGAATACTGAAAGAATGTTTCAAATCGGACCAGTAGTTCCTGAGATTAGCGCGTTCAAATAAGCCCTTTCAAATAATGTCCCCTCGTTTTTTCCACATTTTCCTCTATTTCTTCGCTCCTGTTATTCTTAGCGTGATAAAATATAGCCTATAGCCTTCCTCGATAAATGGACTATCTAACACTAAAAGATTTTTTCAAATCGGACCAGTAGTTCCTGAGATTAGCGCGTTCAAACAAACAAACAAACTAACTAACAAACTCTTCCGCTTTATAATTATACAAATACTAGACGTTCCGCGCGGCTTCGCCCGCGTAAATTAGACATTTCACAGACAAATCAGTCTACAAAAAATAGCCTATGATCCTTCACGTGGTCTACTTCTTATCTGACCCAAATAACAGAAAAATTGCTCTAGTAGTTCGTGAGATAAGCCTTTCAAATAATTTCCCCCGTTTTTTCCACATTTTCTTCTATTTCTCAGCTCCTATTAGTCTTAGCGTGATAAAATATAGCCTATAGCCTTCCTCGATAAATGAACTATCTAACACTGAAAGAATTTTTCAAATCGGACCAGTAGTTCCTGAGATTAGCGCGTTCAAATAAGCCCTTTCAAATAATTTCCCCCCGTTTTTTCCACATTTTCCTCTATTTCTTCGCTCCTATTAATCTTTACGTGAAAAAATATAGCCTTCCTCGATAAATGGACTATCTAACACTGAAAGAATTTTTCAAATCGGACCAGTAGTTCCTGAGATTAGCGCGTTCAAACAAACAAACAAACAAACTAACAAACTCTTCCGCTTTATAATATTAATAAGTATAGATTAGTATATAGATAATTGTAAGTATGTTCTTTTAATTCGGCTATTACATATAGCTACATTACCTACATACTACATTCTAGCGATCAGAATCTGTACGACGGGATGTACAGACAAGACTTATTACAGATACAGTTGAGTAATCAAACTGCTAAACTTTTTATTTCCTCCTCTATGTATCTTGCCTTGCACTCCTGCGGCCCGCGACATTACCGCCGCGCTGCAAATTATCCAACATTGTTGGAAATCTTTGCCCTGACAGCTTCTGCAGTTTGTATATTATTAAATATTGATTATGTTGGGGGTCCGATTTCTTGAAGTCGGCCGTCACGGGGCTAATCAAATTCGCGAGGGCTGATAAGGGTGTAGTTGTATCGTGAAACATGATAACCCTTCATTACCGTTATTACACCGGGGGCCTGCTCGCGGGGCCCCGGCCGACGGGGGCCCTAATTGACAGTTGCCCTTTCCGCCATTCGATATTGTAAAATCATATTTTATCAGGTGCGGTGTTTGATTGATTGATACCCCTCAGCTAGCTGTCGGGAACTCGGGAAACCCGGCGGCGAACACGAAACTACCGTATTATTTTACTATCTTTCCACAGCAATACCTTATAATTATAGGTAGGAGGCTAGTTCGACTATTGTTTTACTCGTTAGTAATTCAAAATTACACAGACAATGTTTCCTGCAATTAGAAAAACTTCTATGCCACCAGATACATTGATTCATAGGCAGACCACTGGAAAAGTCTATTCAATTGAAACTATTATCCATAAGCCACAGCTACTTATTTTGATTACTCAGCAGCAGCCTTTCTCTCTACCCTCATAATTCCTCACGTGCCACTAAGTCAGCTAGTGACTGGAGTCAGGCCCATCTCTCTCCGACAAACAATTAATCGCTAATGGAGGGAATCCATTACAAAAATACTCGGCCGCTAGTCGGGCCCGCGCGCCGGGAAGCTCCGCTAGCGATAGGGTTGAGATCGCAGATCGATGTTTGTCGATTTAAAGACAGTTTAAAATTTATTATATTGTAAAGGTAGACACATGCCTCAAAGAATGTCAGTAACAAAGAATTATTCTAAGCACTGTATGTATCTGAGATTTAAGCGGGTCCCCAGACGAGCAATTTTATTGCGCAATATCACGTATTGCGTAATATTATTGACCGTCTTGGGTTGATATTGAACATCGAGCGCATTCAATCTAATTGTCAAATAAAATTGAAGCATTATATTGACAATACAATTGATAGTCTAACGCCAAAGTCCAAACGAGTAGAATTTTATAAAAGTATTTTTAAAATTAGGTACTTAGTACGATTCACGAGTTTTAATTTAAAGAGCATTTAAAGCGCAAATATTATGGATCGAAAATATCTTTTTTGCTTAAGTTTTCGTTTAAAATATAATATAAGCAAAAAGTTTTGTATTTTTTCAAGCAAAACTGTTATTTTTATTCTTTAACAAATAAATATAACTTCATCGACATCGACAAGTGCTGAGCTGGCGCATCCCTTCAGGAAGCGGACCATTACACATGTCCGTGTAATTTGTCCCAACAGCGGCCGTAATGTCGAGCTTTTCATTTGCTGTTTACGTTGGCTTTATCACCGCACTCTATTACGTCGCTCTACGTCGATCTGCGTGGTCCTACGTCATTCTACATCGTGCGACGACGTCGTGCACTGTAATAGACGAAAAAAGGCTACTCATTTGCGGAATGTTACATTAAGCTGGTATTTCTTATCCGCGAAAAGAGAAAATTAAGAGTAAATTTTCAATGGAGCAAAGCGACATTTTCTTTCTCTAGTTAATTCTTTGTCGCTCACATATTTTTGCTGGTGTTTCTTTCTCGTGAGGGTAACGAGACAATTTCTGTATCTTTATTTATGTTTTGAAATAAAAACTCTTTTGGTAATGAAGATAGTAAATGGTCATCTAGAATACAAGTTACATCATAAAATATAAGAAAGATCTTCTCAACAATTTATCTACTTGTATTTCTTTAGAAGAACGCTGTAGTCGTTTTTGTCCCTAGCTATCTTTTATTTAATACCCTTATACAGTATAATTTAAAATGTTATAACTTTACGCAGTCAAGCGGTCTTTAAGGCGTATATATCTAAAGTATTATAAACAGGACATATCTCATAGAGAGGCCATTAGGTCCGCTTGACCAGGGCACGTCGGTCGGAAAATCGCGGAGGAAAATTCAATGTACCGGGGCGATATAAACAACGGACAAGTGTGAAGGGCCCCGCCAATCGACCGTGGTATTGGCGGTGAGGGGGGGGGGGGGAATAGAATACGTAGAAATAGAAGATGAATTACCTTTCCCGAAACAAATTAAGTTAAATACCATGAACAACGTGGACTAAATGCTATTCTTAACTCTTTTGAACGGTTCGGAATCGTAGAGTAAGAATACTAGAAATATAATGTTATAATGTTAGGAATGCATTCCAATTCATTGAATTTAGTTATGTCAATCAGGGTTGTTAAAGATCTCAAGTCAGTTGTATTACTCGGTAGCGGTTGAGAAGCATCCAAGCGAAACAGTCCCAAAGCTATTATAGTTTTCTTGTATCCAAGTAACACTAGATAAATAATGTTCGTAAGGAAAGCCAGGATAAACAAACTTGTATAGCAGCTTCGCTACTAAGGAGAGTTTTCCTTCCGTCTGTATTTATTCTGTGGAGTTCCCCGTCCGGTCATTGATGGCGGAGTTCCCGACGCGAGCTATGAGCTTCCGCGTGACGTCACATTACTTTGTTTCTATTTCTCCTTTATTTTTGTAATCCTTGATGCAAAAAGGGTGTTCTTTATGCATGTATGTGGCATTGTCGTATCGAGGAAAGGCGAACATCAGAGGAAAAAGATTAGTTTTACGCATGTGCGGGAGCCGGGAACGCAGTGTTGTGGTAAAAAAGTGGTTTCGCTTATCTTTTATTCGAGTTATCTATAAACATAGGATTATAACTAATATGCATTTGCATATTTGTATATTTTAGCCTTTCAAACAAAATCTTTCCTTGTAGTTGGGAACATCTATACTAATATTATAAAGCGGAAGAGTTTGTTTGTTTGAACGCGCTAATCTCAGGAACTACTGGTCCGATTTGAAAATTTTTTTCAGTGTTAGATAGTTCATTTATCGAGGAAGGCTATAGGCTATATTTTACACGCTAAGACTAATAGGAGCAAAGAAATAGAGGAAAATGTGGAAAAAACGTGGGGAAATTATTTGAAAGGGCTTATTTGAACGCGCTAATCTCAGGAACTACTGGTCCGATTTGAAAAATTCTTTCAGTTTTAGATAGCCTATTTATCGAGAAAGGCCATAGGCTATATTTTATCACGCTAAGACTAATAGAAGCGAAGAAATAGAAGAAAATGTGGAAAAACGGGGGAAATTATTTGAAAGAGCTTATCTCACTAACTACTACAGCAATTTTTCTGTTATTTGTAAGTAGACCACGTGAAGGATCATAGGCCATTTTTTGTAGACTGATTTGTCTGTGAAATATCTAATTTACGCGGGCGAAGCCGCGCGGAGCGTCTAGTTAGAAAATAAAGTAATGTTGGTAGAAAATGTTTTTTGGTTTGTACATATAACAAATTAAAAGCCCTGGATTTGACAGAATGACAAAAATTGTCGCATTTATTATCTTCAGAAAGAAATTCTAAATTTCGATAATAAATCTGGGCCATTTCTGCATGCATATTATCATAGTGCGTATTATAATGCGATGTCTAGCTGATATAAGCTACCATAACAACAGCGAGTAGCGACGCGAACAGCGCCGTATACTTTGATGACGAAATCGCCACAAAACAAAATTCTCTCATTTATTTTATCCGTGGACATCGCAACGTAAATAATGTTTTAACGTGCATAAAGATAGACCCAACAATGAACAATACAGACGGTATAACAATGAGAGAACATTTAACGTATTCGAACCCGCTACATCAATATAAGTATACACAGTAGAGCAACTTAGCCTAGCCTTGAATTCAAACGACCTTCACACAGAGATAAGTTTTACGCGCTTGCTACGTTATTTTACATATTTTGCTCTCTAATGTTAACTTAAATCATGCTCATGTATACATCAGCAGATTTAAAAGGTCTAGCAAGAAGGTGGTCTACTGTATATATTTATGCTGTAGCGCTACCTCACAACTCACAAGAGATATCTATAGTATTTATTTGGAGATTTACAACACAATAAACTAATAAATAACGTTGCGTAACTCAAATTCAAGGAACGTCTCATCCGTCTCGTTAATCTTAACTAATGATTTAACTGTAGAAGTTAAAAATAACCGACAGCAGTAGCTCAAGGCGTGATCCTCCCGGATTACGGTGAGCTCCAGGCTGCCGGCTGATTAAATAGTTAAATACTTCAGCGTCATCGTCGACTATAATAGTGCCACGCCTTTTGAGTGAGATGTAGAGTTTCGGTTAGCTTAGTCTTAAAAGTAGGATCAGAACAGGTGTTCAGAAGCTTTTGGCACTTATAAAAAACTTATGGCATTTAGTGCGTGGAACGGTATACTTATATTCAAATAAAAACTAAAATATGCATTGGTTTTACTGGTGTTACTCTGCAAATTTTTAGACTCATTGGACGCAAAATATTATGATCATTTCGTTATGTGTGTATACACAGTACACACCTATGGTACTATAGTTTGGTAAAGATATTAGAAGCTCTTGAGTGCAACTGAAACTACAAGTGAATCGTGATCACTCAAAACTCAATCGCAAAATGAATATTTACATTCAATTTCCCTCATAAAAGTCAAGATATGGTGCACTTAGCCGTTAGCTAAACTGGGCCCTTACTTCTGATTCTCGAACTATCGAGACGGAATCGATTCGATCTCAGTACTTTTTGGTACTACGATATTTTTACTAGCGCACCATCGGGTATTGGCTCAATTTGTAATTATAGTCAAGAAAATTTTGACGGTGAAGTTCGAAAGCAAAAAAAAGCAAAGTGACCTTTAAATTATAAGTTTGAACGCTATTAAGCGTGTCCCAGAGAGACACGGTCTGCGGTGGCGGTAGCGGTGGCGGTCAGTTGGATGACTTGAGAGTTCTAGGAACGATACAGACACACGCGGCCACGCGGCCAAGCCATTCAACTGACCGCCACCGCCACCGCAGGCCGCGTCTGTCTGGGATACGCTTTAGTTCGCAATGATGTAATCGCTGTAAGGATAATATTTATGTAAGTGATATTTAAAACAAAACTTAGACACCATGGTAACCGTTGTCGGTGTCACAGATAATTAATGTAATAAAATATGTAACAGTGTTTGAGATTCAATAAAAAAAAATCTATCCATTGTCAATTTGATCAGAGACTTCCACCATCAACCAAAGAGTATAAGTCGTGCGTATAGGCCTGTCATTCAAAAAGATGGTAGTGTGCACATCGTAGTGTGTGTAATGTTTTATTTATTAAAAAAAATGTATGAAAAAAGCATAATTTTAAAACAATATTGGCTCGATGCACTCCTTCTCCATATAAACTATCTCTGTGCGAAATTTCATGCTCCTACGTTTCCGCATTTTTCGTAAAAAGGGGGCCAAAGTTTTTCGCTCGCGTATTAAAATATATATTAATATTATGATGATACAGTGCATCACTAGTACTAACAGTCAAATCTAAATATATTTTTGATTTCGAGCTTTGCTCTAAGCATCAAAATGTGCTGTGTTACTAAAACTTAAAAGTTCCAGGATCGACATATATTTTGACGTTTGGTTAACGTGATGTCGATATTAATTCGAGTGTGCTCAAGTACCTGCGGATCACGATCGAAAATCAAAATCGCAATCGACATCGAATCGAGTTGTAAATCGCAATCGAACTTCGTGGGTAAGGCACCTGTCATATTATTAGCACCACGAGGTGTTGCCTCCGGTTATTAATCACACTATCGGTGATCATAACTCTATAGAGACAAATTGGCCACTTAGCACCAGCTTACACTTTAGTGCTTGCATTAGCTTGTGGATGAGTTTTGACCTGATTTACACAACTATATGTTTGACAATATTATTTGTTGTTGGCCGATAAATTTTTCTACCAATAAAACCAACCAGCGGGACAAGGTGTCAAAATGATTATGCCACTTTGACATCTTCTCGACTCTCACGCTTACCACGGCTTATCACGTGCAACTTTTAAGTTTTGATATCAAAATTAAAACACAGTTTCGTGACCATAATCGCATCGGGCACCTAATTCCTAAGATATCCCGGAATTAAGGCCAGGAAAAGGACAACGAACGAGGTGGAAAGTTTAGAAAGACATGCGTTAAAGCAACTTCGTTGAAAGAATTTTGGTTCAATATCTACTCAAATAGAGTTTCTTGATTTATTAAGATTTATATATAATGTGTGTGATGATAACAATAAAAAAATATAAGCATGTAGTGATGACAATAAAAAAGGACTCCTCTATAATATGATGTGAAGTATTGCTTCCGTTGGTTTTGTCTGTCGCCGTACATTACTTCGGTGTTTCATCTGCGGGCTTCCCGGAAATCGGCGGTTACTGCCACACCTGGGATGTGGCCACTCGACTATCACCCCTATCACATCAAGCATAGGGCTCAAAACTACCAGGAACTGTATGTCACGTATATTTTGACATAGGAAAGTTTTTGTTGTAGGGCTGCGCCAAATTGTTTGTTGTAGTTTGCGAGATTGTTTCCTTGTGGTAAAACCTACGTTAACCCTTTTAAGTAGGCAAACCTAGAAGGGTAACCGTTTGTTTATGATACATCAATAAATATGTAGCATTAAAGTATCTTCCGTCTGCTTTCATCTGTTAAGAGCGTAACATGAAACAAAACTGGCCGTACATCAAACGAACTACTCGAAATCACAATCTCAATTGGTCGCGTCAAATATGAACATAGTATCTTGTTTCCCCTCGAGAGAGCACGGTCATTAAAAAAGTTAAGATAAAAGTAATTTATGAAGAAGGAAGCGCCATTAGGGCCATATTAATTCGTCCGCTCCCGCCCTCCCCGCCCGCGGCGCCCCCGGGGGGCCCCAGATCATATCTACGCTGCACTTTCCACTTACGGCTCGAGTACCGTGTAGAATAAAATTTTGAATAAAAGAACACCGGAGCGAGCATTAGATGTTATCTCGTTTCATAACTGCCACCGAGTTAACATAAAACTTTGGAATCGGTTGAAATGTGAGACAATACGGGGTCGTAAGTTATTATGATTTCTTAACACTTCTAGATAGTACGGGAAACAGAGAAGCTATTCCATTAAACACTTAAAATTTAAGATTTTTTTAAATCTTATATTACAAGACATAATATAATATTTTTTAGAAGCTGATTTCAAATACCTTAAAGAGAATATAATATTATTAAACTTGGTATTTTTGTGAGTGGCAGCCCTATTTTCTAGGATATACTGGCGTGGAAGTGACAGTTTATTTCGTTAGCCACTTAACATCTGATTGACCTGGGACGCCGCGCGCCCGGCGGCACCGGACATTTTACAGGAAACCGACCAGTTAACCCGCTAGCTCACATTTAACTGTTACTGTGCTGTCTGGTCATTTATTGATTTCTTAATCCGATCAGCTTTGACTAATATCCGTTTTAAATGGACCTTACAGTAATGTAAATGGCGGCAATTTGTATTATAATATTTTATACCTTACGTGCGAAACACACACTATGCGCGTTATCAGTTATCACGGATTCCTTTAAACCACGCAAAATCCAGAACGAAGGAAGCCTTTCTTTTCTACATGGAGTCTGTCAAACTGCTCCAAATCGGTCACGAACGAAGCCTTCGCACGCAGATATCGCCAAACCGCGTAAAAACCGTCGCGGAAGACACTTTCGCAAGCGGATTCAAACCGCATCCCCGCTCATGAGCTGAGTAGTCTAAACACAGACAGACGGTTGTCTCGAGTTTAATCAGTCTGAAGATTACGTGTGAATACTCAATGAGGAGTCATATTAAACCCGACTGGGCCGCAGCCAAGTGTTTATCCCGGCCTGGGGCTGGCGGGGCAATAAATTCCGGGGACAAGATTAAACTTGTCAAAGGGCCCCGTTTACTTAACGCAAATTTATGCAAATTCTGCGTCTTCAGACCCCGCGTCTTCAAACGTTTCTTAAATAGTTCGTCGCGCGGCGGCGGTCTAATTCTGTTGGGGTCTGGGATATATTGCTTTGTTTTTATTCAATGTTTGCAAACATTATTATCATTTCACCCTTCTATTGTTAACACGCGAGTACACGCGCGGGCTACATATGTAGCCCAGAGTATTGTTTTTGTTCATTACTTCACGAAATGATGTGATTTAACTTTGAGCCGCTGGCTAAGCTCCGTTTGGTTGTTGCTGGACGCGTTTAGAGTGGCGTGAGCACTTGACGCTGGCACACGTGCAAGTAATAACGATTTCAAGTTGTTGGGCTACGTATGTAGCCCTTGCGTGCACTGGCGGAACTTTTGAGGTACGAAATATTTTTTAAAATTGACATCAATATTATGTTTTCTTAATAATTTTGGTATCGTATTTTATATTTGTGAAATGTGAACTTACTTTTTGTTGATATTGATACGGACACGTAGTGCCATCTAGCGTCAAACCAGCGAAACTGATCAGGGAAACACAGAAAACATAAATCCCCTACTTTACACTAGATGGCGTTAGGTGTATGTTTACTTACGCGTATTTTCTAGAAACATCCCACAGTTGTTTACTTGTTTACATGAATCGGGGGAAGGATCTTTCTAGAATTCGTCTCGCCATATAAATAGCCGCAGGTAGACGGCCCGGCAATTCAGTTTGATCTGAGCGATCTTCGAGGCGACTTCGAAGTGAAAACAAGTGATCAATAGTGAGTGAACCAGTGAACTTACGACTCGGCTACGATCTAGGACAGCGATAGTGCTTAGTGTTTGGACTTAGTGCTTAGTGTTTGGACTTAGTGCTTAGTGTTTGAACTTAGTGACTCGTGTGAGCTAGTGTCAGTGAATAAAGTCTTTATAAGAGTCAGCAGGTCTTTCTCTCCAAATCCTCGAACCCTAGCACGTAACAATATTTTATCAACAGATCGGAAATATGGAACGCAGATTGGAAGAAAACGTGTCAAGATGGCTAGAAGAGGAGTTAGATCAGGATGATTTGATTGAAAGTGAACAGGAAGAGGATTTGAGAGAAGAAGAAAATATAATTCATTCTCCGCATGAAACTGACACCGAGCAAGAAGATGATGAAAATGATGAGATTGCTGAACAAAATAACAGCGATTCGGATGACAGTGTACCGCTTGCAGATTTAGCCACTTATAAGTCACGAAATGAAACAGAATGGAGAAAACGTCCATTTCCTGCAACAAGGGTACGTTCTCACAATATTATACAAAGACCTTTAGGACTAAAAGGTACTGCCTGTAATGCCAGCACATCCCTTCAATGTTTTGAGTTATTTTTTGACACTGATGTTTTTGAATCCTTGGTGAATTGTACGAATATATATATAAATACTATAAAGACTAAATACCAAAGAGAACGCGATGCGAAGCCTACGACTCTCACTGAAATGAGAGCGTTTGTTGGGTTACTTATAGTAATCGGAGCCAATAGATCTGGACGTCAAAATCTTAAAGACTTTTGGGACAACTCCATTGGGACAGGCTTTGAGCTGGTGTATCTCACAATGTCGATAAATAGATTTCGTTTCCTATTACGATCTTTGCGATTTGATGACATCCGCGATCGCCCTCAAAGACAAGAAATCGATAAACTTGCTGCCATACGGTACTTTATTGAGGGTATGAGAAAGCATTGCTTAGAATATTATACTCCAAGTGAACACATGACGTTGGATGAGCAACTCGTAGCATTTAGAGGTCGATGTGCATTTATAATGTACCTACCCAACAAACCGGCAAAATTTGGAATAAAAATATTTATGGTAGTGGACACAAAATGCCCGTATATTTACAACTTTGAAGTTTATTGTGGTGAACAACCAGAAGGGCCATTTCGTGTATCCAACAAAGTTGCAGACGTCACCAACAGATTACTAGAGCCACTTATAAATATGGGATGCAATGTTACGATGGATAACTGGTTCACCAGTTATCCAGTGGCATTGCAGCTTTTGGAAAAAAGAATTACTGTTGTCGGCACTCTCAAGAGTAACAAACCAGAAATACCCACAAATTTTAAGACTAGTCAGGGCCGACAAATAAATAGCTCTTTATTTGGGTTTCAGAAAGACTGTACACTTGTCAGTTATGTGCCAAAAAGAAACAGAACAGTCTTATTATTGTCCACAATGCACCACGATGAAGCAATAGATGCTACTACCGGCGACGCAAGAAAACCTGAAATTATAACTTTTTATAACCACACAAAGTGTGGGGTGGATATTGTGGATAGGATGTGTCGTCAATATGACGTATCTAGAAATAGTAGGCGTTGGCCTCTAACATTATTTTTTAATTTTTTGAATATTACAGCTATAAATAGCCTAGTTATTCATCAGCTGAATAATTCAAATGAAAAAATCATCAGACGCATTTTTCTTCAGTCTTTGGGGTTTGAGCTTGTAAAACCATTAATTTTAGAACGTATTTATAAGGATAATGTTCCAAGGAGCATCAAAACAAAAGCCAAACTATTGTTGAACATATCAGAAGCTCCTCAACAAGGAAATATGCCAATTCGTGGCGGAGTTGCACGCTGTGCATTTTGTAGCAGAATTCGCGATCGCAGCACAAGGAAAACATGTTCAAAATGCTACAGGCGTATATGTAGTGATCATCAAATTTTAATTTGTCCTTCTTGTAACGAAAATTAAAAAAAATATTTTAAAACAAACTTAAAAATTAAACCAAAAGTTGATTGATCTCAAAGAAGTAAAAATATTTGATTTTTTAAGAAGTCTGAAGTTTTGTTGATATTATTTAGTTTTAGAAAGAGAAGGTTTTTTTTTTTAATTTCAGTTTACTTAATAAATGTCAATAATAACAATAAATGAGTTTTATTTTGAAATAACACCAATATCTTTAATTATATTTCAATTTTAAATGGGCTACAAAGGTAGCCCACGCGAGCACTCTTGAACCTTTTTGAGGCGCGTGCACCGTAGTGTTAAAGTTGCTAGTATTGTTTCCCTGATTTATATTGCAGGCAGCAGCACTACGAGAAGAAAGCTTACAACAACTTCCTAAACTCTACTTCGTTGAAATTCTTGTTCTCTCGGATTAATTTTTGTAAATTCGATTACTCAAAATGACTGACTAAGACGGTCACTAACAATTTCTGCAGACCAAGCTATATATTATGTAGATAGTAGATGTAGGTGCTAACTGCTAAGTCCGTTAGCTTACCTAACATAATATTAAGTATTGTCAAAATATCCCGCGGCTTCGATTGTGAATTACGATCCATGGTAACTCAACCCACGTTTCATCCCCTCTGGCGACCAATTTTGGAAAACCTTTCATAGTTTTAAGCGGGGACGAATCTTCAAAACCTTCAAAGAAGTTCAACAACACCTTCTCTACACCCAGAGGAGATATACTCCAATTCTGGGCGGCTCTTTCTTGTCTTACAACAAAGCGCGTTTAAATCCTAGTTAAAGCAGTTAATAAGGAAGGCTTCCCTCGTCGCTGGAGGCTCTTAATCTTGACAAATTTATTTCTACGGCGATTTAAATTGTCCCTGCAAGATACAAAGGTCTGTTTACTAAAAGTAAATTAGCAAATTACGGCCCTGGCTGAGATTACACGGAGATTGTGTATTATATGGCCGCTTAAACAAAACGGCGTTAAGATGACAGCTTTATTCAAATTGAAATTAATGTATATATTCTTCAATTTAAATCTTTTAAATGAATTTTTAAGCTACATTATGTTTCAAGATAGTTTTGACTTTTGAGGGGACATACATTTTTTTTCTGAAATGTGATTATGTATTTCAATTATTATTGTTTGATATAACTTATTATTTTGTTACAAAATTGTTCCCATTACGCACGTACATTTTGCATCAAATCTGTCGTGTTGTATATAAATTATTCAACAACTCGGACACGGTTGAAACATGACGTAGATTACAATATAACAGTTGTGGTGTTTTTATCAGCTGGACTGCTGTCATAATCTAGCGATATATCAATGTTCCCGGCCGATATTTCCTCGTGTACCGCTCGATTTGCTACATTAATCACTTCATTGTGAAAACTAAATACATTCTCAACGTACAGAGGATTCGAAACTGTATCTTCTGGTGTATAAAGATCAATTTTGTTACATGATAGTAGTGGATTAGAATGCAGCATTTGGCGGGATCTGTCTGATGGATTGGCGTCGCGCGGTCAGGGATCGGACCTTTAAATCGTCCGCATGTATTATTCCGACTAATTACATTATACGGACTTAATTATACATCAGCTCAATCATTAATAGAGCAGCCCGATTACTATGTATGCTTAGCGTTTAGCGTGCACTATAATAGACTCTGTAGTCTGTGAAAGAGTAATTAACAGAATAAAAGTAGTATAAAAGCTTCTTGTTGTTTTTTAATAGAATGTTAATGTAGCTAAGAGTTGGTACTACGAATATAATATATTCTGTGCTAAGCGTGAATATTTACAAAACTCTAGCCTTCTTTCTTCTTTCCCAAAGCCTTTTGACTCTAGCTAAAGGTTGTAAGCTCTAGCTCCTTAGGTGTCTCACTATACAGCACCTATTATTATCTTAAGGCCCAATTTCACCAATGTCTGTTAGCGTTAACAGCTTGTTAAAAGTCATGTCTTCTCTTTCATTTATATGAAAAACGAAACAGGTAACGTGATACTAATTCGAGCATTAACTTTAACAGTCGTTGGTGAAATTGGGCCTAAAGATGTTAAAGAGTCCGTTATAATATAACCCCTACACAAACGAATAGGTATACCTACTACTGAGTTTCCGTGACATAAAATAAAATCGTATTTATTTTCCAATAAACAAGTACCAGTTCTACATTGTAAACAAAACGAAGTAAGTATGTTTTTCTTCCAGTAAACAAACGATATAACAAACACCCTCAAAGTTTAATGGAATCCGAGCAAATTGAGGCAAAAGTGAAAATCGCCCAAACATCCGTACTCCTTAGCCGGCTGCATATCGCCGGGAAATTACTTAATGAAATTCATAATAACGTGCCACGGTACTTCTGCCGGCCCTGCAGCTCCTATTACCGCAGCATAAGGTGGGGAATCGATCAGCAGGTGGAGCAGAATTTCCACTAATTTGCAAATGGAGTCGTGACGTAGGCCCTGCAATTTGGCTTAAACGAATATTTAGGGAATACGCTACTCCGTACCCGGTAATTTAATTCACGGGGAACTCCTCAACGAGTGCTTTTCATCATATTCAATTTTTACATCGATAGGCGCTTCATACAACGTCCATCTTTTCGCGTGGATCTCGAAGAACTTGTATTGCGATTTGCGTGGTAATTGGTACGGTGCCGGTGGTATTAAACAACGGCTGAATAATACCTATATATTTTAGTAGGTACTTTTATTCTCTTCACAGTAATAATAAGTAAAAGTTTTTTTATTATATTATACAAATATATTTTATTATACAACTTTGTTTCTTTTAATTCGATCCCGCGACCTCCAGCGCCGACGACCTAACCTCTAAGCTACAGAAGTTTTATTTAAATGCATAAATTGTAAGTTGTAAGAGCGTTTTTCTCGGCGTCCTTTTGTACTGTAAACTTGTTTAAGAGATTTCAACACAAAAGTGAGCTAGACTCGTCTGGACCATTCTACACTAAATGAGCATTCGCGCTCGTTTCAATATTACGTTTGATAATAAACTGGCTGCGGTCACTCCCACTGTAACTAATTAATTGAAAATTACTCAATAACTTCGACATTATTTAAATTATTATTTTATGAAATATATTACTTCACAAGTTATAATTTCCATTATATTTCGCGGTAAAACATTTCGAGATAATGCGCGGGAACAAATCGTATCTTTTATTTGATTAATGAACGTCTCGTGATGAGATATTTTTTTAATTTCAAAATGGCCGCCTTTCGGTAAAAACGTGACCCTCGCTGTTTTCTTTTCGATTAAAGACTCAATAAATCGTTAACGGTTTGATGCTATCGGCGTGGACGGGCCACAAGCTACCGCGATAAGACAGCCTTGTTTCCTCCTAGAAAATGCGCTGAAGCTTCTCTTAGGAGTCCCGGTCGCGAGTGTGTGGGATTCTGCAGCGCCACACGGATAATAGGCGCAATCCTTAGTCATCAAAACCGGCCGAATCTAGAAATCCTCTCTACGCTCTATAGGAATAGGGTTAGATTAGAGGGATTGAGATCTTGGAGTCTCTAAACCCGCTACAGCAACCAAAAAATGTACGAGAGCGACTAGCCGGTGTGTCCCGTCTGCACCGACCTCTAGAAGTTGGAAAAACTCAACAAGTAAAGTTGAAAGCGGTTCAAGCATCAGTAAACACCGAATGAGGTACAGATCGCATCTACTCCCGTCTCCGGCCAACTTTAATGAAATGAGAAAAGTAGCGGATAAGAGCTCTGCGCGGGACAGCTTTAAACATATCAACGCTACACTTTATTTAGCTTTTAATACTCTTTTATCTAAGCAAGAAAAGAGGGACGACGAATATTATAGTTGATGTAAATTGTCGATGACGTTACAGACACAGACGTTGTCAGAGACGCCTCAAGTTACACCTTTTTTGGAAACATTTTAAGCTTTTTCAATACATGGTCGATGTATTGAAAAACAGGACCTTAAAAATTAAAATACAAAACTCAATGTACCTCTTAACGTTTTCCATAATTTCTCAACGTTGCCACATTAACAATTCTTAACATCTAGACCAAGCCGTCTATGGACTTTTCGCTCATATCGTTTTCTTGGCCGTTTTATGAAGTCTGTACCGAGGAATAAGATTATGACGTTGCTACATTGTTCGCAATAACTCCCTTAGCCCTTATCACGTGGACACACGACATAATTACGGACATACCGCCATTTATTTGATACATCCCATCAGCGGGAATGTAACGAATTTCCGGGTGGGGTAATTTTGGCTCCCGCAGTGCGCGGCTATCTCGCGCGGCAGCCGGGGGTTACCGGCCGAGTATCCCTCGAGGGCCGGCGATTTATATGTGAGCGTACATCACCTATGACGGCTAATCTTGGCCACTTCTCCGGATATTTAAGGAGCTATTTTACACGGGTTATGTATTTTAGTCTGGGTAAGGGGTTCTTCTTCTGCCAAGACGTGATAAACTTAATATGATATGCTTTAAAGCTTGATAATAATAATAGTATACACGGGGCAAAGAGTATTGATGATAAGGAAGCATTTCCCTCCTCTTTTAAAATAAGGGGAGGGGAGTAGGTATCTACAGCCCTCAAATGGGTTTCATAATCTCTGACACCATATAGCAGTAAAGTGATCCTAATGAACTGACTAAATGACTGTGTTTGTAGTCACGGGATTGGCTGTTTATACACGCCGCTGCACACAGGACAGTGTGATTAGAGCTTAATTGTGCCAGACCGCGCGACGCACAGTGGAAAATTTGGGTCCTTATCGGATCAAAAATCTGTAACTTCAAGGTTTTTCATCGTATTGAATTGAGATTTGGCACATGTATACAGTGATATACAAAGATTTTAAAAATAATCAATTTTTGTATTTTTTTTCATTGTATACATATTTATTTTAGGTTAAAAAAAAAGAAAAGATAAAAAAGTAATACGAGTAGTTTATTTTTTATAAATAAGTAGTAATATGAGTAAAATTATACTTATCACACAAGCATAATAAAATACATAAAATTATAAAATCGTATAGTACCTATCTATGCCTCACACCAAACTAATTTATCTTAGATTAGACAAATCTTATAATATTATTGGTTTTATTCTAGGTTTTAGTTACTTATAATGTTATATCTAATTGTTATTATCCTCGCTATTTCTAACTAAAATTACTTCCGGTGTAAATGTAGGATCACCTTCAGGTACCACCTTCAAAAGACTTAGTGCCTCTTCATCAAGATCCTTCACATTTCTCACATAAGGTTTTCTTAAACTTGAAACGTATGGATCTGAAGTATATAGAAGCGTTTTAAATACGTCTTCATTTGTAGCTATACGGGAACATTTTCTGGCATGGTGCAGGCGCATATTTCTGTAGTCTTTATTGCGCGACTCTTGTGCATCTTCCGACAGTTGCCCAATAGGAAGAACAGAAAAATGTTTGATCACGCTTTCTCCGTGTATAAGTAATTTGTGCACGGAGGATGGCATGTAGTACCAATCATAGTTACTAACATAAATTCGCGCAGTTTCTAAGGCATAAACTCCAAATTTTTCGGGATCGATCATCATTCCAGAAGAGAGAGCTTGTAAAATAATATACAAGCGTTTAATCAATGTTTCATCAACACCTGTTATGTTCGCCGAGCAAGTGTAATTGTAAAAGAACCTTCGTGCTGTATTTCCATCACTTGAGTTTCCACTTAATTGACGAGGTTTGTCGATAATTAATCCTAGCTCTTCCCTGAAACGTTTTTGAACAAATTCCTTCTTTTCTTTCTTCAATTTCTTTTTTTCTTCTGTTGTAGCAGACCAAGTCTTAAAGTCAAGATTGTAGCAAATGTGTAATACCATTTCCATGCAGCGAATCCAGGCATGCAATGTGGATAATCCATATTGGTAAGCACTTTCATTTTCAGGTCTAGCAGTCACTTTTAATAGGTCATTCATAAGTCGAGGAGTAGCCCCACATATCGTGCACGTAGAACCCGATGGAGTTTCTGTTAGGACCTGAGCCACCTTACCATCAATCATTGTTAGAAAAAGTTCGTGCTTCACATTTACTGCAACACCATCTTTGTTTATTAATGACGGGCGTAAAGATTCAATTTGTCTGGTAATTTCGTCTACAACTGCCTTAGTTTTTTCAGGAGTTTCTTTACAAAATTCAATAGAAATGGGTCTACAATAACGAACAGATGAAGGTACTGGATTTTGCCAAATAATGGCTTGTGAGAGGTCATCAATTAATCTAATGGGAACTAATGAAGTGACGAACAGATTGGCATCTGAAATAGTTTCCGATTCTTCTGGCAGTTTCTGCTTGTATTGACTTTGGCCAGATGAACCATCACATCCCCATTTACAGTAAAGGATTAAATTTCTGTGTTGTTCTAGGAAAACTGGATTAATTTTTAAAATTCTGGCAACTGTGTGGTCCAGTAAGTCTTGTATATTAATCACTTTAGCATAAGTATTTGTGATTTCGATTGTAGAAGATGGTGGATAGCAAGTTTGTTTTATTTCTTGTATTTTGTAATATGGGGGAAACATTGTACACTTTCTTTCGTTGGTTAAATTTCTTAGGTACATATATTGTGCTTTAGTTAGATCCAAATCAATAAAAGCACTCAATGCTTCTGTATCAGATAAAATCTTCATTTGGTTTGACTCTTTCCACATAGTCGAGAAAACTTTTTTCTTTTCGCTCTCAGAGTTTCTTAGCTCTTCAACAAGATGAGCCTCTGCATACTCACCTAAGGCCCGCAGTCCTTGCAAAAATGCGTTACAAATGTGCTCAAACCCATATTCTTCTAGTAAAAGAGTGTTTTTCCTTTTCTTTGTTGATTCTGAGGAGTCTCCATAAGCAATGCACGGTCTTCCTCGTTTACCAGAAGTTGATGGCAGTGAATGTGCTTCAGACTCCGGAAACTGTACTGAATATCCTGACTCCAGCCAGCTTGTATTATTTCGAATAAATTCGTCCTTTTTCCGTGATGCTTGAGCCCAGCGCTTATTGAAAGAAGGCAGAATATTTCTTTGAATGTCACCAATTACAAAACACAAGATGTTTTCAGAAACATTTAATGTTTGCTGTAGAACTATGGACAACGATTCCAAGGTTCTGCCACGCTCGATATAGGGAATGATGAAATCGCCCTTAGTACAGTTGAAAGTTGACATTTTAATGGAAATAACCAATTTAAATAAGTGTCACTCAATATGAAATACACGCTGAAGTGTGCAATTTGAAGATATTTGCTTCCCCTTATATACTAGTTTTTTAGATATGAAATACGTACTAATATGAATGTTATGCATATTTACTCATGCACGACGAGTGCAAAATAGATGATAAGCTATTGCTATCAAAATATTGTGGTTAATATAGTTTTTGTAAACTATGTCAGCAGTAACCGCAAAAGATACCGAATTATCTACTCCGACCGCTATCACATTTTTTCCCATAACTTCCAGGACCGCAAACTTCCGCAGCTGATTTTTTTAATTTTTCATTTATAAATAGTTAGGCTATTAAATAACACATAAAGTTGCGCGTCGCGAGCCGTCGGTAAATGTGAAAACCTTCGACGAAAAAAAAAGAAAAGTGAAAAATAGGGTATGTCAATTTTTAAGTACTTACTCAAAAATAAAAAGCATATTAAAAAAAGTTAATAGCTCATTATTAAGAACATAAAATATCCTTTTTAAAAATGTATAAAACCGCATGCATGTGCTAAATACTTTTTTCACAATATTCATTTGAATTACGTGTATGCAAACATTTGAATGAGCCATCCGCTACTTCAACTTACTTCAACCTATGAAAAAAAAATATTTATGCAGTTTTAGAACAAAAAAATGTCTGATTAAGATTATTTGGTTATTAGAGTATCGAATGCAATAAATATTTCATTCAAATTGTGATATTTTTAAAATCCATTTATGATATGCTCTAGTTCTACCATTTTCCATAGTGCGACGCCACGACCGCATACAACGTGATTGAGGAAAAGATCTTTTTGTCCATTTCTTTTTGCTAGAGTAGGGTATATTACCAAGGATGATGATACTGTACATAATAATTTGTATTGATCTTTCTTTGTTACACAATTATTATATTTCTCAGAATTGATAGTATGAAACTTTGTAACGAAAATCAAAGCTTCAAGCCGAGTAGGATTTGTAGTTGGCGCAGGTTCAGGTAGTGGCCCATGTCAGCTGATGACGTCACAAGCGGCTGGCGGCCGCTGCCCACCTGTTACCCATACATACTTCATTACACGTCTAGACTAAACTTTACTTTTTAACTTTTGCCTTGAAATATTCCCATTGAAACTACCACCATAAGGGTTTGTTCATACTAACATAGAACTTAAAGCTAGCCGTCGAAGAAAATTCTTAAATTAAACGTTCAAGGCTAGTCTCATTCGAAATTCCTCTGCACTTTAGTCTGTAAGCGTCTCATTCGCAAGTCCTATAGGTGACAGGTGTAGCCCCGATAAAAAATGAGAATGCTCTTATTACTTTTTTAAATAGTAATACCTCGATCGTAGGAATCGCAGGCACAATAGATTTTCAATTGTTATGCGACAGCCGGATGCCGCTTGGGGATTGATGGGTTAAAAAAAATATAAGAAATGCACCTAGCAATACCTTGTGGATGTGCATTTGCTATGCTACCACAGTAAAAATATAACTGATCTCTTCGCTCGTATGAATTGTCCCTAACACAAAAAGTAGCTTTTCAGCAATTGTTCTGAGCGGGCCACCGCCGGGGAGGCCGGGGCCGCCGGGATTAGGAGCACATAAACCGCACATAGTCAAAAAACGTAACATGTAGTGGGCGTAGTCGCTGCGGCATTAATCACGCCGGCCGGCTTTATCATCGCGGGTCGCGGGGCCGGGGACAGGGCTGTCACAAGTCACAACACTGGTACTATAAATCGTAATATACAAATTAAAAACAAATTTAAAAAAGCAGTTAAAGAACGTTTGTGTGCTAAAGCGTATCATAAAGTCAATGATTTCATCGAGGACAGCACACCTTGGGAATAGGGTGGCTCCATGCAGGTTACTTTACTTTTATTTTTGTTACATAGCTGTAAATCATAACATTGTTATATTATTTTATTTTAAAATTGTAATTTTCCAACTTATTTGTAAAAAATGGCCCCGTGCGAGTTTCTTACGCCGGTTCTTCTCGCCGGGTTAGTTCCCGAACCGGTGGTAGGCATCGTAGTTGCTACGCTCTTCCTTCGACTTTCAAAAAGTGTATTCATGATACCCATTTTGAATAAAAAGATATTATATTTATTTATTTACATTGGAACACCTTTACACTGGATTGCTCGATTCCGTCGCAAGGACACATTTGGATGTTTTCTCATTGAAGTAGAAGATTGCAGTGTCACGATTATAAAATCATAAAATATGTTCACCGGGTGGAAACAGAGTTTACCCTTAACTTAGCGTTACTTCCTTATAAGTATATCTATTGTTTTGATATACATAAAAGTAACACAGTTACTGATCACTAGTTTTTCTCATCAATACACTTTTTTTCTGTATTTGAAAATTACCAAATATACGTTATGAATTGCCCAGCAAACAAAAATGTTCCCATTTCTCCACACGTTACAAGCAATAAAGGGCAAAGTGAGTACGGTCAGCCCTGCGCCGGTCCCTTGGGTACAGAGTACAGATAACTTGTAAGTTCGTTTGATTTACTGAAAATGAACAGCGCGCTTTTTACACCAACAAATATTTTGTTTTTGTTTTGTAACACCATTACGTTTCGGCATTCGATAACCTTACATAAATTTTATTTTTTTTGTCTGCTATTAGATACTGCAAAATCTTAAGATCGGTCTGTGAAACTGGAATGTCAAGAGCGCAGTGTTCGACGGCACGCAGTTGGTAGCTACTGTACAAATGAACCGACTGTTCCTTCAAAGTTCAATTTCGATCAGCTCTTAAAGTTTTGCGCGACCTATAAGCCCTCGGTGACACTACTTACTATGTTTTCTATGTAAATGCCATAGAAATGCCTCAGTTATAATGCCGGCAGCAACGATAATCTCGGCAGAAGGTAATTTATTGGTTATTCGCCGATTGCAGCCGCTAATTATCACTAATTATTATCGGCCGACATCGCCGATACTGGCCGACACTCGCCGACAGTCACCGACAGCAATTACCCGGGTTTAATTGCCCGCTTCTTGTCACTATACAATATTGATACAACTTCAAGTGCTTTGGTGTAGATTACCGGTAATAAAATAATTCCTTGTTTATTGTCTGTGTAGGTAGAACTTACTGTAACTTCTCACACAAATATAATCGGATATTATGTGCTATATTTTGTTTGATTTAAATCTAATTGGACTGAAACAGGGTAAACCTTGACACCGTAAGATAATATAATCAAAACAAGGCAACAGTACTAACTACTAAGCAATAGCAATATAGCTTATAACAATTTATTGAAAAAAGTATTACATTTTATCATAAAATTGGCTGTTAGACTTATTAAAAACACACGGTTATATCTAATTTAAATATAACTTCATGCTAACATTCACATATTTATATGGTGGTAGAATACTCGTATGACAGAAGTAGCACAACCACAAGTAGTAGTCTATAGAAAATGAGAAGAAACGGAGTGTGAACAACTAGACATCGGACTTCAATTTGTATGATAATAATGACAGATGAAACGTCACCCGCCGAGACGTTTGCTATTGCGAATGCCGCTTGTTAACGCTTACATTCCTTGGTCATTGTTGTAAGAGCAGTTTATTAGTGAGCCAAAGTTCAAGACGTATCCTTTACGAATACTACGACAGAGTATCAGAACAGAGGAGTATGCTGACTTAGAAGTGATGTTGAAATTTTTACGTTTGACGCATTATGACAAAAGTCGTCGCTAGGGTCGCCCCGTTTTGCGGTAGGTTATATCGTACCCGACACTCTGCCTTATGCGAGGAGTGGAGCACCATGGGGTTTTAGTGGGTAGACTACGCAGGAGTCCCACATACCCCGGCCGATATCCCCAATTTGCCGGGGATGCGTAAAGCATTTCCCCATGTTGAAAAAAAACAAAGGTTCGCCCCGTTACCTACTTTAAACCTATGACATATTGTGTGGCTGCTTTAATTGTTGTTTATATTTTGGCACATGCGATAAAAATTGTCAGAATTCTTATTTTAAAAATCTTCATTTTAAAAATAAATAATATCATCCAGCGCGCCAGCCCTTAAAATAGCCTGGCGAAACCCGAAAGAATTGACAGATATTGATACTCGTCCGTCTCTTAGCAGTCAAAGTACTGGTACTGGTAGTTATGTCTATTGTGAGCTGTGACTACGGCCACACATAAAACCGACGTGAAATAACGGGTCGTGTTTCGCAACATAATGTTTAACTTATAAGCGAGGGACTGCTTGAATTTCACTTCTGAAAGTATTTTTCTGAACTTTTACTTGGGAACAATATTTAATTTCAATGCAAGTTCATTCTACTTCTTCGTGCACTTTGCTATTGCAATCAAGGTCATTGACCAGCGCAAATTATCTCTCAACAACTGAAATTAATCCCAATAAAATGTTTTTTAAGTATGTGATTTGATTTGCCTTCTAACTTCTAAATAGCGCGAAATATTAAAAAAAATATTCAGTCTCTTTGATTTTAAGGTAAGTAGTTCTTTCTAAATGTTTCTGAATGGCTCCAAAGTACTGAAAATAATAAAAAACAAAATCATGATAATATGTATTGAAATCTTTTCATCATCAACCAAAAAAAACTCAAATTTGTATTTATTTGTAGGTCAATAAATAAACCCATAGCGTCGGTTGTATGTCAACATAATCGCTTTGATATATTTAATAGGACTTTTATACACTTTCACAGTATATTTATACAGCCTTTGTGTGAACAAACAGCGCCAGTATACTTCCAAAGACCTTTGATATTTTAAATCATCCTGAGGTGAAAACTTTTTTCCTTTTATATTGGATCCCTTTTTATTGATTCACCGTATCGGTATTTTAATGTGAAGCCGCTTATTTGTATACGGTAATATTTGTAAGAACGACAAATATTTTGAATTCGAGCAAACGCTACTGCACATCTGAATGTTATTACAGTACCAATTATTTCATGATCATCCTGCCGATCGGCCAGCTAATACCGAGCTAAATTAAAGTAGTGCTAATACTGCCACTGTGTGTATGCATTATAATATTATGTATTTATCTTGTGGAGGTAAATTGGTGAGGGTTTTGAAATTAGAGCGCAGAACTCGACGAGTTATAAAATCTCACACAAATTTGAACATTTGTGTAAAGTTTTTTATGGCTCGCTTCGTGATTTCAACCATACGGTTGCCAATCTATCGCAGTAATCCAATATAAATTGTTGATTCCATCTTTCACTTCACATTTTCCTCATCGAGTCTGCGGGAGCTCGTTGATCCCTGACCACGTTTCGCCAAAACAAAATGAATATTAAATTCATCTTTTTCCCTGTAAAGCCTCCCCAAATGATTTGTGTAATTTTTTCCGTCGCCATTGGAGAGCGGCGAACCGTGCCGGTCACGTAATGAATTACTCCGACTGTCGTCATTCTTGAACCACAACACGGCTTGGGGGCCGATTCTCACACCTCGAATCTCGCTTCGATTGCAACTCGTGCGCACACATAATGTCTTCTACACGAGTCAGATAGTCTAAGATCGAAGCTGCATCAAAGCAGACACAGATCGACGTGGCCTCAGCTACATGGACCCCGATTCTCGGCCACGAGTCTCGGCTAGCTAAAATTCAACTTGATATTCGAGGTTCAAGAGTTGATCCCCAGCTCCACCTCGCCGCGATTTCCTTCACGTTTTACATCCACTCAAAAGAAATCTTAATTCGCACTCGCTTTTGTTAAGGATATTTCGTTGAAACTTCTCACAAAAGAATGTAGCAGATTATAAATCGGTGCCTGCATGCGGAGGATTGTTTCATTATCTTTGAAATATATCCGCAGACGGGAGGAATGTGAGTAAAATGGTATGATAAATAGTCGACAGAGCTAACTAGCGAAGTCCGCCCCGCCGCCCGCCCGCCCCGCCCCGCCCAGGAAAGGCGCCGTAGTCAAATGAGCTTAATTTGCAAAAGTCACGACAAAAACTTTGAAACTTTTTCAAAGGACTGTCCGGCTGAGCTCATCATTAATATAATTATTGAGTTTTGGAACTCGGAATGGGACGGATTTCCCCTAGCTTTGTCTCCTCTAATATAATCGTATTCAATGATTTTAGGAGATTAATTATTAAAAATATTGTTTTAAAAGAACAAAAGCTACCTTAGTTTTAAAAACATATTTTATTACTAGATGTTTCTCGCGACTCCATGCCTAAAGTTAGGAATCGTTAAAAAAGTAAATACCTAAATCAACCCTTTATTAATAAAGCATACAAAATGAAATCAAGATCACTTCAGCAGCTTATAGCTTATTCGGTGAAAACCACAGATATAGATCGAGATAGATACCGCATGTGTAGGTATGTACTTCGCGTGCCATAGCCCATATCGCGTTCCCAAACGACGAGCAATGCTCGTCTTTCGAAAGTCTTTTCTTTAGTCTGCTATCGGAATCGGACGTCAATCGGAATTTAAAAAATGCCTAAATGCCTAAAAGCGCTGTATTGAGCTGTAGAAAAGTCAAATAGAAACGTTGACCTTGATAATGGACACGTTTCTTATCATCGGTACGTCACAGTAGGTAGTAAAAAAGTGGCACGCTCGTTTTCATACAAATGGAGCGACATGCGGTATCTATCTCGATCTATGTCTGTGGTGAAAACAATCAAATATTTTCTCTGTATAAATGTAGGAAAAAAGATATTGCCAACTATTGTCGCTAACAATTTGATACAATATTGTGTCTTTTCGTTTCAGGTGAGTTGAATGCGGAACGGGAGCATGCTGCAGGTAAATTTCAGGATTTCCTTCATTTCAACAAACGAAGGAGGACTCGACCCGCGAGCTATCCCGCCCGGCTCCCGGCGCAGCTCGTGCGCTCGAATAACACACAATTACAGCTTAACTACGATACACCACACCGACTTGACCCTCCAGCCCGCGCGCCGCGCTCGGAGCACGAGGACCCCCCGGGGGTACGACGGGCCACCTCGCATGTCATATCACTCTGGCCGCCTCCGAACCCCATCTCCTAGTTTATTGTGACTTTATACATCCAGATCGAACCCGCTCACCTCAAAGTAGCTTCTATGCTCCACGAGCAGAGTCGACAGTCCCGCGGCATGAAGTGTTTGGGGTAAGACGGAAAGCGATACAAATTGATGCCATCATCGGAGACCGGAGCACGCGTTTAACCGGCAATATTACGTGATAGTGTTCGGAATTACGTTCTTAATACTCTTCATTATCATACCGCAGTGTTTCGTGCCCGCCGAGCGCAGAGATTTCCCCGCAATTAATCCTCTATGGGCGCCGGGCGCCGGGGCTCAAGCTTCACATTAAGGAAATGAAGAAACATCGTTCGTTTGTGAAAGCGTATAACACTGTGAGACCCAAAACATTACAATATACGCAGTAATTTGAGATTCTCCCGAAATATGCTTTAAAAAATCTCGTCACAGATACGGGATTCAGCTATCAGAAAAATAAAAAATATATTAGGGGATCAAAGTAAGTGGAATTGATGTTATTGTCGTGTGTACGAAAAATAAATTGTCCACCGTAAGCCAATCTCACCGTAAGTTTTTGCGGCTAAGCCGTGCGGGGAAAAACTGGGTATTTCAGGCCGAGGGCGGCTATCGGCGTTCATTACATAAATAAAGACAAAGCCGGGGGCAGGGTGACGCGCCGGCGGCGGCAGTGCGGGCGATGCGTGCGCCGACTGCCCGCGTGCGGCCTGCCAGACCCCGCCGCCGCCGCCGTAGGGTTAACGTTTGACATTACGTACGCGTACGTCAGAGTAGACAGAATTACGTACGTCGTGGCCAAAAACATCGTCGTTTTGTTTGTTTTTGCACCTATTGCAGCTGTTGTTGTTCGCAATTCGAAGTCCCTGTCTGATGTCTGATTTTTTATTTATATCACGAACAGAATCGTAAGTAATAAAATATTCTTTTAAGGAGAATGTAATTTAATCATGGTTTACCGTTTAAGACTGCATTGGCGGCTAGGTGCCTTCCCACTGCCTTAATAACAAAGACCTGAAATTATCTCCGCCATCTTTTCATCTCCATCTTTTGTACCTACCTGTAGAGCAGCGCCTTCCGGGTGGAATTAAAAAAGATGTGATCGCCCCTTTCACTCCATTAGACCGGGAATTTCAATGAAATCCTTTCATGGCTCGCATTATAATACAAAATTATATGCAAAATACGAGTTCGGCTTACGAACTCGATGTAGTCTCATAAATTTTTCATACTCGTCTAGGTTCGGAGTGGACTCGATTTTAATTTGCATTTTCAATATCGCAACCGATAAGTCAAAACGTCTCGAGAGTCAACCCTAAAGTCGGGAGCGACGGAGCCGGTGAGCTGCGGCCTGCGAGGCCACCGCTCGTGAGTCGTGAGTCGTGACGCCGGCTTTATTTACGACGCCGACGTGCCCGTGATCGCCCAACGAGCGGCTTAGCCCCTGACGTAGTGTCATCCCCGTTCATTAGCACAATCCCGCCCGTCGGGGAGAGCTAGATCTAGACTAATGCCGATGTAATAACAGGGATAGGTTACGGCGTGTTGAATTGTTGATTTAATGCTTGTATTTCGAGGCACCACTACGCCAGCAACAAATTCTAATTTAAACGGCATTATCGATTCGATGGCGACATAGAAAACCAATTTACGGGCGTCGCGGCTCAATGCGACAAATTGTCGGCCGCTAACGAGATCCCTTATCTATTATCGACTTATTGTAAATAAATTTATGTCCCGCCGGGCAACTTGTTCGCCCGCATCCAAACTTCTGATCGCCTCGTATTATTTACGACCTCGGTACGCACAAGCGTCCGGAAGACTTCCATCGAGGAGGAGATGCAGCAACGTCCACCGTCGGCCAAACAGAACCAGCAGTGTACGCGTCCCACGTAAATCGTCGGGCACGTTCTGCTTATGAGGATGTATCGATCGTTATCTATTGATTGCTGGATGTCATCACAACGCGCTCGGAATAAACAGCGAAACACAATAGAATTAAGTTGTGTTAAATCAAAATCAGAGACTTCCCAGAAGTACGAGGCGTGTTGGTCTACCCGCATTTTACACGCTTTATCGAATTTATGATCGTGTCTGTATTGTTTGTAAAACGACAACGAAATTTGTATTTTCAATTTAAAGATAAAGCATAGGATGTCCGATAAAATCTCCAGCTAGTGGGAGAATCACACGACTAATTAAATTTCCATAACCACGCTGTCTACGCGCGTTAAAACGTTTTTTCTTTTTTTTCATAGCAGATAATAGTCGCATCGGAAGGGAACACTAGGGACACAGGGGCCTTATCGTCACGAGCCATCTATGATGGATCGCCGTCTATTTACTCACTATCTGGAGGGAATCGCCTTTTGATTGCTATTTCCTCCTTAATGATGTCGTTGTTTACGCGTTTAAGTGAAAAAAGAGGTTAGATAATCTTAAAATTTTGCCCTTCTTCATAAATGATGACTTTATGGACTTATGTTTCTGTAGTTATTTGACAGGGGTGTATCTATTTACTGGTGCTTCTGATTGGATAACGTTAAAAGGCTAACCAATCAAAACACTGTTGAAAAGATAAACTCCAGTAGAAACCTCAGGAGCTGGGCACACACAATCTCCACCTACTAAAGTGAGTACTAGTTGACGTTAAAAAGGGAGACAAGCCAGATTCTTCTTAACGAGCGGAGGGTTGTATTATCTAAAAAATGTAGCTGCAATAATTATTAAAATAACATTTTCAATCTCATCTCGGTCTACATGATCACATCCTACTAATATTATAAAGGCGAAAGTTTGGATGTATGTATAATATGTATGTATAGTATGTATGTATGGATGTATGGATGTTTGTTACTCTTTCACGCAAAAACCACTGAACGGAATTTAATGAAACTTTAGAATAATATAGCTTATACATCAGAATAACACATAGGCTACAAATTTAACCGACTTCCAAAATGGAGGAGGTGTTATGTTCGTTTTTTTTATGTTCAACGATTACTCCGCCGATTGTGAACCGATTTTCAAGTTTTTTCTTTTGGTGTATAGGTTATCATCCCAATTTGGTACCATATTCATAAAAATGGTGACCTGATGAAGGGATCCATAAGAAATCGAGGGAACTCCTCAAAATTTATATGGAAACATGACTGACTTCGGTTTCGTGAGCAGTATTCTAAGCATATGCTACCAACGAGTAAGATTTTACACGAAGGTATACCATGGTTCGGAAGGTGCTGAGAGAACTCCTGACTCTTTAAAGATACAAGTTTGGGAGTTTCGACGTTGTTTTAAGAACGGAAAGCATATGCTACTATGCAAATTACATTCATCATCGTCATCATCACTACCATAAACCATTATAGAACCATGTATCGTCCCGTTTTGTCCCAATTATTAGTACTTTTCATAGTCTTTTATTATATATATCACTTAAACCGTGGGTAACACCGCGGGGCACAGCTAGTTCATCTTATATTCTTGCTTCTCTCTAGGAAACGTTGTACAGTTGATACTGGACATCTAACAGTGATTGATCCGCAGTTTAGAGCTAGTAACAGGCCATGTTGAATATATTAGCCGGGGCCGGGTGGAGACTGTAGACGACGCGCGCGCGATCTTATCCGCGATGGATGGCCAATTCCACGCGTTATTATTTATAACATGGATTTTGTTACGTGTCACGATGTCGTGAAGTGATAACTCTCATGATTGAGCTAGCTGAACCGCTAACCGGAGTAATGAGCGATGTTCTACAATATATTAGCGGAAACTGGAAACGATGGCTAGATAGCCGGATGGCTACATATATCATTATTAAAAGTTTGAAAGATTATAGTTGCATTACTAACTCCGGTTCTGAGAGGCTTATCGAGGCCCGACTCGACCAATCAGTCGATAAGTTCTTGTGTAAACTGTATGTAAAGTAAAAGCTACTTCCACCTTTGATTCTACTAACAAACCTTTCGACGACTACGAATGAATCTAATTCGTATGAATGATGTTTAAACAATATTTAATGTAGTAATTCAGAAATAAAAATTTTCCACCAAAACCTTATAAAGTTTTGTCTTAACCAAGATAAGTTATTCAAAATATTACCCAACAATATCTTACGCCCTATTAAATTATACTAATGCTATCCTGTTTGTTCGGCGCTACCCCCAGCCCTCAGCGCTCAGCAAACAGCGCGCCCTACGATATAGAGACGTTTGCATTATTATCGTCAAACAATAAGATGGTTTAGCGACATGTTTCTTATTATATTGACATTATAACGGGAGGTTCGACCTAAATAGCTATCGAGCTTTTTACTTTAGCAATAAAAGCATTTATAGTGTAAATTGCATGCACTGAGAGTTCAAATAATATTCTAGTAGATGTTGGTGCAATATGCGAAACATAATGTCAGTAATCGGCACGATAGAAATATACAGCAGCTCGTATCCCGAAATGAACAATTCCGAACATGTGACACATCACACAGAACTTACCTGACAAAGTGTTGAAACTAATTTGGAGTTCCTTTCAGCTAAATAAAACTTAATATGCTCGTTTAAATAAAAGTCATAGTTTGTGATTGAATATCCAACAACATTCAAAGTGCCCCAAAAGTTTTGCTCAAATTTAGAAATTAGCAACACCTAAAATCTCTACCCCTCAGCATACACCTTAACTCTACCCCTCAGAATTCACCACAGCAGCTTAGCACTTTTGGAATAAAGAACAGATTTTTCTTAAGAAAGTTGCTGTCAAGTGTCATAGAAAAAGTTGCATAATAATATATCCTAGTGTGTATTAATTCTGAAAAGCTTCACAACGGACCAAATTATCACCCTTTATTTTTCAGAGTTTTCAGGAATGAAATACACAAATACTAGTGAGTGTTAATATTAGCTTCGCACCTGATGCGGGAACAGATGTTGCGAGTGCATTAGCCCGGCCGTTTGTCATACGTGATGGCGCTAATTCACTGCAGGGACGTGGACCCTCCAAGAGATTTATACACAGACACCGCCTCGGATACGATTACACAACATGTGTTGACGGACCCGTGACTTATCTGATGTTTCCCTTCCTAAGATGAGGAGGAAACTGCTGAAGGAGCGAATGGAAATATTGTTCAAACTCCGTGCAAAAAATAACTCGTACAATAAGATCGAGTCGGAGAGTAGAGGTCGAGTAAACCCGCAGATATTGATTTATTTTCGAATGAAAAGTGTTTCGAGTAGACGCAGCTCGCGAATAAAGGAGATAAACTAGCAGCGGTGTTATTGCAGTCATAAAAATATTGTGATAAATCAGCGCGGGCGGATAAAAATGCTCCGAAAGGAATAGGCGGGAACCGATGAGCGGCGCCATCAATAACGCCGGTCGAATCGTCCTCCCGCCTGGAAACTTCATAATAAATTGCGGAGCTTCTTAAATAATGGCGTTCAGTCTCACATGAATGAGGGAACACGATAAAAGAAATTCCTCCAGAGATCAAACCGAGCGAAATAAATGAAAGCAAACCGAATGTCGGCCGGCGCGGCGAGGGGCGGGAAATGGCTCGCTAAATCGCTCACCGCTCAGCCGTTTCTATGATGTCTGCTATATTTTCATCTCCGGCTCTATCGGCGCGCCCCGGCTCCGGCTTATCTGCCAGGTTTATTTAACCCGACTGGATTGTCTCGGTTTAAGGTGTTTAAAATTTTGCCGAGTCTGCAAATCTTTTATCTGCTTTTATCTTTTGTCCTCCCGTTTGGCAAGGAGTATCATGAAAATAGCATACGAGACGGGTAACGAGATAGGATTCCCCTTACGTTCGGGTACGGGGGCCAATTTTAACTTTTAAGTAATCGAAAACAACCCAAAGATCTTTACGAAGTAGCGAGCGAAATACTTTTACGGGAATAAGGGACCCCCGAAATTTAAACTGGAAATGGATGAACTCAAACACTCCCATTAGCGGCCCGATGAATTTTTAAATCCGCGATTAGGTGGATCCCGGTAGATCAAAGTGAACATATCGCAGAAAATGAAAGCAATTTGTAGCAGATGCAACGTAAACAGGGGCGGGAACCACTGAACAGAAAATTTATTCAATTACTATAGATACGCATTTACTTGACTACTTAGAAGTTGAAATTTTGGTAGACGCCAAAATTATAGAAAAGCAAGTACTTCTCTTTAAAGATCTAAAACGTGCTCCTGTTGTGTTGATTTTGACTTTCCTTTTATTGGGCTTCAAACGTTAAATAGGGCGTGTAGTTTAGGCCTTAGGGGATCTCCCTCATCCCCAATGCCTCTGGAGCTGCAAGTAAAAATGTAGGATGGAGGGATTAATGAGTTTTTATCTGGTCGGCACACGCGGCGGTATCTCCGGCACAGGCCAGTGCGCGCGGACAATCCCGGCGGCCGGCCGCGAGTCTCATTAGTATACTTTGATAAATTCCCCTTTTAATATTATGAAAGGATCTCATAATATTTTGTTCGGCTTATATTAACAGTTCGCTTTGCGTTGATAAATATTTACAGTAGGATACTTTCGCAGGAAATCTCGTTTCAAAGAGTTAAAGAAAATAAAGTGGACTGGAAAAATATTTTACATTGGCCTTAGGTTTCGGGGAAACTTTCAAGCTTTGCTTTGCAGTTATGTCTCTTTTAGTATAAATATTCACAGTTCAATTTTAATTATTTGTAACTTGTACCGTGTTTTAAAGGCTTAGCTCCACATTATCTCGTCGACTCGATCTCTTTGGAAACTCGGTGAAATATCAATTCCGTGGCAACGAGCCGATTCCAATATTCCGCGGCTTATCAGCGTGTACGAATTAAGCCATTAGCCGTAAACAAAGGCGGCTCAGCTCGCCCGCAATCTCACGAAGCGCCAATAAAAACTAAAACCGCCACTATCGGGAACTAATTCTCATATTTTCACACTCACTAGCGCCGAGTGTCGCCCGTCGCCGCTCGCGTGGTGCGAGTCGATTACTTTATCAATTAACTAGCTATTCCCGTACTTTCAATCGCTTTTAATTCGGTTTGTTCAAACAGAGACCAAATTAACTCATCAGAGGATTATTTTGGACAATCCTTTTGTAAATGTGTGTGACCAATTTTATTGAAATCTCTTTCTCTTTTTTACATGATTATACCAACTTTTTCGGTGCATCGTATGCGAAGCTTTGTACAACGTACACAGTACAGCATTATAAAACTAACTCGGTTATCAATGGCGTGTATTATTTGCAACTTCAAAACACGAAGCTAAGTATAAACTCCGAACTCAATTTCATTCCATTACCGCTAGTTTGAAACTGTAAAAATAATTCCCCCTGTCCGAAGTCTCAAAACTTCGCGAAGTCTGACTGGCTCGCATTTATAATATTAGCCTGTTGTAATACAGTTGTAATGGAGCGATAAATCAGGCCGGCGGGGTGGAGGGGAGTGTAGGGGGCGAGAGAGGGGTAGTTCGCAAACTTTCGAGTCGTGTTGTTAACACGCGTGTTGTTTTAGGACGGTCGCGCGACACGACAACGCCTTGCGGCGACAAGTCGCGGCGAACTATGTATTTCCCCGCGATTAATATCCCCGCCCGCACTTCGGGCACGTTCGGGTGTTACATAACGCCCGGCCCGCGATATGAGTTTTGAGAGGAAAAACATTTACAGAAACCGTTATTAGAGTTATTACGATCAAGTTCTACAATATTCTTATTTGTTACTCTATTTTGTGGTGTATTTACTTAAAAAAACGTTGCAATCAATTATTATAAATCTTCATCAAGAACATTAATTTATGCCATGAGAGTTATTTCGTCTGTCTGCGTTATCCTAGTAATCGACGGTTCCTATTGTATATTAGACATAATATTGTTCACTAGATAACACGTCCCAATATAAACCTTCCCTGGACTTCCAGGAATATTTTAAGACAAAAATTAGCCAAATTGGTTCAGCCGTTCTCGTGTTTTAGCGAGACTAACAAAATTTAAAATTCGTTTTTTATGTATATGGATTTTTATAGACAAAATATGGCTATAAGCAATAAATTTAAATAACCCGTTCGCAGTTCATCCCTTTTACTGAAACAGTTCCATTTGCTAAGTCAGCAGTTTGTGTCGATCTGTCTGTAATCTGTAAGTGGACGATTAATGGTCGCGATTGTTTAGCGAGTCCCGTCACGTCGATCACTCTATTGGCTTATCGTTTGTTTCGCAAATCCCGTGACAGCGTGACATCAATTAGAGAAACTATTAGCGATGGAGAGACAAATTGTGGAGCGGCGTGACGCCCGCCACGCCGCCCGGCCCGGCTTATCTGTCCGTCGCGGGTTTCCGCGCTCCGATATTTATTACATAGCTCGGTTTAGAAGCCAATTTCAAATTAAGTGCTAGTAAAGTGTTTAGTAATTTTATTGACTCACGACTCACGATAACACTAAAACTTGTCAAATATTGCACTACTAATAAGAAAACGCAGGTAAGGAAAGTGTGGGTGGACAACGATATGATCGGTATCATTTTATGTTAATAAAATAACTTATTTGATACTAAGTAAATAATACTAGTAGCAATCTCCTACCTTTTTCCTTTCCCTACCCTCCCCTATTTCCTTCCCTACCCTCCCCTATTCTCTTCCCTACCCTCCCCTACCCTATTCCCTCTTAAAAGGCCGGCAACGCACCTGCAGCTCTTCTGATGCTGCGAGTGTCCATGGGCGACGGAAGTTGCTTTCCATCAGGTGACCAGTTTGCTCGTTTGCCCCCTTATTTCATAAAAAAAAAACAAGCGAATATGATAGTCATTGTTTAGCTTAGAAACTGTATATGCGTTACCGGGGCTACAAGTCACAAAGCGTATTTGCGGCGCGGCGGTTTCCCTTTCACGCAAACTATTCACGTTTTTATAACGGCTACAAAAGTTGAAAACATCGTATCCAGTTTTGATCAACTTTCAGCAGTTTATTCATCAGATTGTCGTTGCAGTGTTTATTTTTATGGTTACATTTAGTCGGTAGATAGATTTTTGAATGCTGACGTTAATTTTTTGTTTGAGAGCTCTTTTTGAGCGCGAGTCGCTGAAATGTTTGTAATGTTTCTAAAATATTTAAATTGTAAGCTTTCTTTTACGAAATTAACGTGGGACATTGAACTTTGAATGTAAATATTTTATTAACAGGTGACGAGTAACTTAAAAGCTAAGGATTTAAATAAAGCCTGTATTTTACCTTGAGAGTTTTCAAAAACTAGACATTAAAATTAAAAAAAAAATCTGGTTAAGGTAACTTTTTAGGTCTAATGAAAAGAAATTCAATTCATTCAATAACTATTCAGCCAATACCAATGTTAGGATCATATTACTATATAATATATTATATTAGCGGTGAATTTAGTATACAATAACATAAAGATGATGTATGACGGTACCATTGAGTGGTAGCGAGTCCATAACTCACTGGACCACAGCCTGCACGCTGCGGCCCCACTGAACAGTGAACTCGCTAACTAGTTACTAGTTACTGCTACTGGAACGGATGGTAATATTAGTTTATTGAATTATTATCGTCAATTAAAGCTAAGCTAGAGCTTTATTTGAAAACCAGTTATTGCACTCAACTTTGTCCGCGCTGAATGACAGTGTTCTCGCGATAAGAGCAATGTCTTTTTTGCGCGACTCAATTATCTCCAGACCCATCATAGTCAGTTAAGTAGTCAAAGCTTGGAGAATGAGGAGGTCCTAACTCCTAATAGACAAAATTGAAAATACACTTTCGAATTTAAATCTCTTGCAAATATTATCTATTGTTACCTTATCGCGTTATTTAAACGCATTACGCACACCGCACGTAACCATTAAATTCATAAATTTAATGGTAAACCTGCACAGAAGAAGTAATAAATTGTAATACTAATGATCAAATTCAATCAATTTGATCGCAAGTTATTAAACATAATCAACATAGCACAGGTGAAATAAATAACGGGAACCCATCAATCACAGCTCAGATGATCGTAACCACGTGACCCGCGGCCGACAACTTAATGCCCCGCCCCGGGCCACGTGGTGTACCCGGCAACCGGCCACCGGCAACCACAGCTATCAGACTACTGATAATACTACACATTATATTGTCCAACACAACATGTACCCCAATTTTATAAAGTTAATTCATCATCAATGCAGCTTTGTTCTTTGTTTGTTTTGGTCCGTTTTCGTAGCGCAAAACAATAGATTTTTTTTTTAATTCCGACCAATAAAAATGCGTTTGACGTCTGTTCGAAAGTCTTACCATCTTAAAACTTCTAATTCACGAAACATCATAAGAATGCCATTTTGTACTTGAATAGGAAACGGCTGGATCAAGCAGACAAGCAAGGAACGCTGTATTAATGTAGAAAATTATATTATATATAAGAATCGCGGTACTACTCCTAGGAGCAGGCTCAAACTTCAAAGGTAACAATCTAATACTACCTCAAAGGTAAACAACGGCGAAAGGACCGTTTGCTCACGTTTTGAACTTATTTGACACTTATATCGGGGTACAAGCTAATTTTAGTTGCAATGCAGGCAAATAAGACAGGAACATGGACAAATTACTAGTTATTAAATCATTCTTGCTAACGTTACGACTATTGTGTAATAGTGTTTCCGACTGTCTCTTTGTTTTGCAATAAGGCTTAAATCTATAAACGGATAGACATTTGTTTAAAGAGTTATTGTCTACTTTTTGAGGCTGAATGTACGGTGCCCGTGCGATATAAGACCTATTAAAATGTTGACCATAGCTACTTCCGAATTTCTTAAGGCATGCATTTGGGTAGAGTCCCCAACTCGCAGCCCAATCTAAATTATACGCCGTACACTTTTTATTCCAGAATAAAAAGGGACAGTCCAAACTTTACGAGTGTTCGAAGTTGGCGAGCGACCAGTGCCTTGATTCTACGGTTTTATGAAACAATGCAGCTTCGCGCCTTATTCCAGTCAAATGGATCGATTAAGACGAATCAAACACGACTACATCTCACGATGGTTCACTCGTAAATTACATCCTGCCCACCGGATACCCAATAGCCATTCTAGGACCATGCCTCTAACGAGTGCTCACCAACCCAGAACTTATACGGCAGCCATAAGTTGAACGTTTGTTAGACGTAAGATTTTTTTGCTGTTTTATAGGTAACGCAAACTGGCTAGGAAGGTACAAAGCTGCATCACTATTACAATGAAATAGTAGAATAAATGCGTAGAGCATTTGTGTGAGCTTGCGGCTCTCCATTTTTCAAATTCCCTCTCTGAAAAAATAGCAAAACGCTCCGCTTAAAATGAACCGAACAATGAAATAAAAGTTATAAACCGGCCGATTTTTCCATTCGGATGAGCCAAATGTGTCCGCTTTGTTTGCGCTCTACTTTCATGTGAGAGTTATGTTACGAGTTCTGGCACGATGCTCTTCATCATCACCAGTTTTTGGATAACGATGCACACCGCCACCACGATAACAATGCCTTTGGATATATTTTTTTTATGGCCCCTATATGGGACCTCTTGTTCCCCCTTCCGAAGGGAAGAGACAATTATTTACACAGTTCGTTTCATCTAGACAGTTTTTTATATTTAATTACTAGAGGTTATTATATTATTTACCATTACTACTAATAATACTATTCATATCTGTTCTTTACAGTTTGCATTTTTACAATATACTATTCTTACGAATATTACATATTTTATATATTTCTATTAGTTACAATTTTTTGCCTTTGGATATTGCCGAGGCCAGGTTATTTAATTTAGCGATATTATTGAGTAATTAAGCAAAATTTTCTGTAAAAAATACAACAATTTCCACACTAGATTAAGAGCATACATACAAACACAAATATTATTTTTATTTTTATTATTATGAAACAATAATTCCAGCTTAGTACACGTTAATATTATGACTAGTTGACTCATCATGGGCAAAGCCGGGTGATACAAGTTAAGAGGCTATTACCGCGGATTACCGTGTAAGTGCATTACACCCCCCAGCCCTCCTCCCACTCCCCCACTCCCCACATGGGGGTGGGGGCCACACCGCACGCACCAGACGAAGCCTAACACGGATTACATCCAATGAAATAAAATCATGTCTGTGCATTCTATACTATTGACATTGGGTTTTGACTTTTGACTTTTGAAGCACTCGATAGTTGGTTATCAGGCTGATATCGGATGGTTAATTATTATTATTTGTTCATTTTCTTCTCTCATACAGAATAAGTGATCTTGGTCTTAGGTGTAATCAGGCCCTAACAGGAGGTGACATAAATCAATTATTCATTGCTATTTACTGCCGAATGTACAAGTGAACCATTTCCTACGTACACACTAATATTCTTCGCATTAGCCACTTTGATGTTTCACTGACGACCCTGCAACTTTTGTCGGGCATACGGTTGCTCGTTAGCCTATTATTGTCTGGGGTTTATAGGAGCTTGATAACTTTCAAGAAGCTTTCCAAAAATAGCTTAAAAATTCAACTTCTTCACAAAGTAAGTTGGCGTTGCACCGACCTCTTGTTCTGGCGTTTTTAAGCAGATTATTTATGCCCTCGCAGAAATGAGTTCAGCACTCACCACGTGCACTCCCCCTCGCCCCCTGTAACCCCCCCCCCCCCTCCTCCCTCCCCCCTCGGTGCCACAAACGAGCCGATCCGGCGCAGATTGTGCCTAATGTCCTACGTGCGTCGGCTAAACTACGCTTTGAACACTTTTCTGAACGATCCCTGGTCTAGACTTCTGAAATATTAGCACTACGGAAAATAAGGTGAATTTGAAAATGTGCCATTAATGATGGCACATCCTGCTGTTCTATTTATTCTATGCGACATGGTGCAACCCCTATGTCGAGTCGAGCGCATCGCAAAGACACTACCTTTTCTCGAAGCGATTCATGGATGTTTTGAGCCTTATAATGTTTTGTTCTGGGAATATTTCTACATCATACTTCTTCTAACTAAAGGTAGTTAATTCATTTGATTTGAGTTTTAGATAGATATTACGTAACCACGGATTCCTAAATACCTCAATACAGAACTTAAAAAAACCCTTTCCTTTCAAAATACAAGTTTAATAATATCAAAATCACAAAGTTAGGGCGATATATAGCGAAAAAGTAATAACATGGTCCAGCAGAATGTATCGTTAATCGTTACCACTCTTTGTGTCGGGATGTTCATAGAACAATTTAATTTTTATCAAAAAATCAAATTCGGTTTGATGCTTTTCGCCTGCAGAGCAATAATTTTATATAACTCTATCAATTTGCTGATAAAAAGTAACTTATATTGGCTATTAACAAAGGTTTCCGCTAGGCTTATGCGGTATGCCTAGCACAAACCTTATGAGGTTTTATAACCTATAATATTATTAATATAATACTTTAATTTATTATTTAAGTATAAATAATAATCATTAGATTTGCACATGTACTTTCGATTATCCATGGCCTATGACAATAATTACTTCTCTGGCTTAGCCTACTTTACAGAGAAGAACAAGATATGCCCACACGATATTTGATATATGTTTTCCATTGTTACAAAAATGTATTAAGTAATAAAAATTAAGAATAGGTACATTTGGTAAAAAGTTTCCTTTAATTTCTTCCTTCTTCAAAGAATTCCTTGAAGGAATAGAGCTTTTAAAGTTAAAGATCATTAGACTACCTCTATTTGAGGAAAGTTTCGTCACAAAAGTTGACGATTCCGTCGCGAGTCGTGACGTAGTTAGGAATTCTGGTTTTATTCTGTCGTTACGTCACAATTTCAAACACTGATTTCATTTAGTTGAAGAAGTAATAAAAAGGAGTAAAACCATAAAATAAAGAGGGACAGAAGACAAGATGTTATGTTAGCAGAATTAACTATAAAATAACGTTATGGTGCCTCGATACGGCGCGGTGGCGTGGGCAAAAGTCGATATTTTGGAACACTACACGGTACACCACTTTTTGAAATTTTGTTCGTCGTTCGAAAGCAGATACTATGAAATTAAAAGTTTGTCCTCTGTCTGTCCTTATTCTGAGGTAGAACTTCTATTTTGAGTTAATTCACCGCATCGGTTTCTGTGCTAAGGCTGCGTCCACAACAAACTAACTCGGTCGCCGAATGTGCATTACGCAGTTAACTGTTTTCCATATTTCATATTTATTGTGTATTATTTATTCATTATTTACGTCGTTGTTCTCACCTAACCGACGATACGTTAATATGCTACTTTTGCGCCAGGGTACTTAAATTGCAGTCGACAATTTCGAGTTTTCGACAGCTAAAATGTATGGAACTTGGCATAACGCTTCGTTAATAGACACGACGCTTACGATGCATTATGTGTTATCTACTTATGTCAATTGTTATAATGTGTTTGTCTTATTTCGCTGCCAAAATTATTGCAACACAATATTTTGATTTTTGACTAAGTACTCTACTCAAAATTTCGGTTTGGTGTGAACGCAGCTCAAGTCTCGCTACCGGCTCCTGAGATCCCCGCGGACAACGCGGAGCTCTCATTGTATTTTAAATGTGTTTTAACGTTACTTGCCGAATTCCCAAACTTCCCTCGACTACTACAACATAAATACTAGAGGACTCGGTATCATTAAAATTTCAAATGGAAATGGACTTATAAGTTACAAGAAGTTCAGTTTTGTCTTATTCCGCTACAGTCTTGTTTGCAACTGTTTTGTACTTCGAGATTTTTTAATAGCCTGATTTATTTCATAATATTATTATAAAAATTACGACAAACTATTTTTATAACGATGTTTGCCTTAGTACTTTTGACAGTCAAAAAACCGTGCGCCGAACGCGGCGGTGGTCGTGTTTACATTCGCGCCGCGAGCCGATTCGCGACTCGCGGGGCTAAAGCCACGAGGCGAGGCGCGAGGCGAGTGTACCTAGGATAAAAACTTCATGAAAAAACCCAAAAACCCGGCATGATTTATTATATTATTATTTATTACACAATATGTAATGATATTGTGCTCCCACACTGCCGTTAGAAAATGTTTAGTAACGTTAGTAAACATTTGTTAGCAAACATTTAATCACAAATTTTAAAAAATATTAAAAATGTTTTCATGTTAGAAAATGTTTAGTAAACGTAAGTTAACAAATTATAACAAAATAAAACATGTGTTACCTTTGTTTGTTAACCTTTTATAAACGGCGTGACGGCGGGGTATGCGGTGAGTCGGGGAACGCCTCCGACGTTATTTATCGTAAGTCCTTTAGCGATAGTCTACGCGGAGTAATACAGGAGCAGATACCCGAATTCACACATCGTATGTATCTGCTTTTAGCGTTTGGCGCATCCAATAAGAGCGCTTTTCTTCTTTTCTAAACAAAAAATGAAAGCTATTCCAATGAGCAAATCCTCTTCCATTTTCGTGTAGACCGCAAACCATCCAGCCATCAAAACGCAAACCAAACTGCGAGCCAATACCAGATTTAAATGTTATAAAATGTTAGTAAACATTACTCATTAGTAAACATTTTCTATGTGGCAACGGGCAACGGCAATGTGGGTGCACTTATAACATGTAACAGTTCCTAACAAAATGAAACAATTGACAACATTCGTTACGGCAGTGTGGGAGCACCATTATGTATGGTACGCTTTGGGGCACACAAAGGATAAGTCCTTTAACAAAAATCGTACGGTTGTCGGCACCGTTATCGTGACTGTGGTAGTTTTTGTGCCGGCGCTGGCGGCTGCTACTTCTAATGGCTCTATTAACAAGATTAATACTTACAACAAAAACACGAGAGATACAAAAAACTGAACCCGATACAAATTTAATGAACGTCGATAGTCGATACGGCGGTCGCCGGTCGCGGGATGGCTCAATTTGTTCGGGATAATCCTGTGCTCTTGTTTTCTACTTAATTAGTTTTTTTATCTAATTTATTAACGACGCTAAACACGTGGGAACACTTGAGGGTTTAATATACTGATTGGAAGTGTATGTTGCTGTTAAAGTCCGAACTATGGCAAATCCTAAGAGTTACGAGTAATAAACTTAAAAATATATACAAATTCTGGAGTTACAGCTTGATGACAGACAGACGGACAGGATAGATAAAGAAGTCACAGTAATATCCTAATATGGTTCTTATAAATCGTTTTTAGTTTTTACTTTTTACCCTTTGGGTAAATAACTCTAAAGATCACACAAACAGTCTCAAATTCAAACTACAGTTCTATAAATTATAATATGAATTACTTACAATTTCCATTACATCTTGCACGTTTTGCTATCACGTCTTTATCTCCAAACGTAGCGCGCGCCTGTTATGTATGCAGTATGGACTATGGTCTGAAAGATCCTACTAAGTAGTCCTACTAATATTATAAAGGCGAAAGTTTGTTTGGACGTATGGATGTATGTATGGATGTTTGTTACTCTTTCACGCAAAAACTACTGAATGGATTTTAATGAAACATTACATTAATATAGCTTATACATCAGAATAACACGTAGACTACAATTTTAACCGACTTTCAAAATGGAGGAGGTGTTATGTTAGTTTTTAGGGTTCCGTAGTCAACAAGGAACCCTTATAGTTTCGGTCTGTCCGTCCGTCTGTCTGTCCGTTTGTCTGTCCGTCTGTCTGTCCGTCTGTCTGTCCGTCTGTCTGTCCGCCTTTCTCTCCGTCTGTCTGTCCGTCTGTCTGTCTGTCTGTCTGTCGGCGGTTTTGCTCAGAGACTATAGGACTTGGATATTAATAATGCCGACAAAATGGTACATGAAATCTTAAAAAAATATTTTTTTATGGTACCTTCCCTACACATCAAGCGGGGATGAATTTTTTTTTCGCGTCCACCCCATCGTGTGGGGTGTCGTTGGATAGGTTTTTAAAAAATATTACGAGTATTCATAGATCATTTTCCGATTTAGGGATCCGTTTGTGAAATATTAAGTTTTAAAGTGGAAAAAATCATTAGAGGCCAGTGTCCCCCCCTTCTACCAACTAAACGGGGGTTTCTAGAAATGTGAAAAAATTCACGGGAGTAGGAAATATGCTGAATTTAAAAGGAAAACTATCACGGCTAAGAAGACTTCATAAGTTATTGAGTAATAGTCGATCAACTAAAAAAAATGTATTCGGCGAAGTATAAAGGAAATTTTCGTTAAAATTCCTTTGAAAGTAACTGAGATGATGTTGTTAGTAGTGTAAAACACGTTATAAATGCACATTCATTGACCATACAAAAATTTAAATAAAATCGGCCAAGTGCGAGTCGGACTCGCGCACGAAGGGTTCCGTACCGATACAGAGCAAAAATAGGCTAAAAATTGTGTTTTTTGTATGGGAGCCCCCCTTAAATTTTTATTTTATTTTAATATTATTATTAAATATTATTAATAAATCCATATGTAATCGAGGGAACTCCTCAAAATTTATATGGAAACATTTGGTGACTTCGGTTTCGTGAGAAGTATTCTAAGCATATGCTACCAACAAGTAAGATTTTGCACCGAGGTATACCGGTATACCGTGGTTCGGAAGGTGCTGAGAGAACTCATGATTCTTTATAGATACAAGTTTGGGAGTTTTGGCGATGTTTTAAGAACGGAAAGTGGAAAGCATATGCTACTATGCAAATTACATTCATAATCATCATCATCACTACCATATTATACCATGCATCGTCCCATGATTATGAGCCTATTATGACCATATTATTGGTACTTTTCATAATATTTTACATCGAGACTCGAGTTTGTCAAGCGATTTAAAAAAATCTATACTTACAAACCTAAAGAGTTTGTTTGATTGAACGCGCTAATCTCAGGAACTACTGGTCCGATTTAAAAAAAAATCTTTCAGTGTTAGATAGCTCATTTGTAGAGGAAGGCTAGGCTATATATCAGGGGTCACCAATTAGTTTCGCTCGGGGTCCATTTTAAGAAATGAAATGACCTTCGCGGTCAACATATTTTATAAAAAAAATTATTATTAAACAAAGGTATTATAAAATATTATTATACCTTATACATATTTGTAATTTCCGTAATTATAGGTCTACCAGAATCTGATGGCAAAAAGTGAGAAAAGAAATTGACTCTAGCAATACTGGTAGACCAGTATCTGATGGCAAATTTTGATGGCAGATTTTCAAAAAATATCCTTGCTTATTGGATAATTTTTTATATTTGCATGTTTCACACACAGAATCAGCCGCTATAAGGAAAAAAAAAGCATCAAAATGTTTTATTCCAATTACCCCGGTATTGCTAGAGTCAATTTCTTTTCTCACTTTTTGCCATCAGATTCTGGTAGACCTTTAGTTACGGAAATTACAAATATGTATAAGGTATAATTATATTTTATTAACATATCAATGAGAAAAGTGACAATTTTTGTTGCTTGTTTGGAGTGAAATTGGTGCAGGCTATTGACATTAAATTCTGGAGATATTCATCAGTAAGTCGAGACCGAAATTTATTTTTAACGAAGTTTATCTTCGAAAATGCTCGGTACGCACACAACGGGTCGGCGGTCCGGATGCGGACCGCGGTCCGCCATTTGGTGAACTCTGCTATATATTATCACGCTAAGACTAATAGGACCGAAGAAACAGAGGAAAATGTGGAAGAAACGGAAAAATTATTAGAAAGGGTTTATGTCACGAACTACTGGAGTATTTTTTATGTTATTTGGATCAGATATAGAGTAGACCACGTAAAGGGACATAAGCTATTTTTTTGCGGGAAAATGTACGGTTTCCGTAAAATTCATAATTTACGCGGGCGAAGCCGCACGGGACATCTAGTAGAAAAATACTTGCTTTTATAAAACTCGGTAATCGCGGGAAACCGTTCATTTTCCCGGGACTCAAAGGATCCCCGTACCAAATTTCAGCAACATCGGTTCAGCGGTTTGTAACAGACAAACAGACACACTTTCGCATTCACAATAATATTATTAGTATGGATAATAATGAATCGTTACATAATATTTTAGTTATTAATGTCAGTACTTAGGTATAAAACCTTATTTACCGATACGGACTTTCACTGTAACATAACATATTAATTAACTATTCAGTCAAAACACTACACAAAGTGTCAGCTTAGTGGATAATCTTACCGGTCATTATAGAAATAGTTTTATTTTCCTTAAAAGCTTATTTTACAGCGTCTACTATACTACGTTTACGGTAATTTTGCCTTGAAGTTTCTGTGAGAATAACACTTATGTACCTGACATAAGAGTCATATTAAAGGTAACATATCACTGAATGGTATGTACCCTGTCCCCACTGAGTATAGTGACAGTTAACGACTGCACTCAGCATAGTTTGGTTTACGATGAAAGTTCGATTTCGATCTAACTTCGGTCGTTAATGACCCGGTAATTAAAATAACCTCCTTTCGGAAGTCGGTTTATAACGTTGACTTTGAACCTCACGCTGTTACAATACATAATATAAGTGACATCCAGTAGAACAACTCAACCGCGTTTTTAAAGTCAGAAGTTGTAACACAAATACGAATTTTTGGCGCTACGTGATACTGGATTTCTATTATAAACTTACTTTTGTCCTAATATTATGTATCTCAGTATTTATTTCATAGAGTACTCAGCTGCTTTATAATTAGTCATCATACTCATATCATATACTCATCAGTCATACTCAAGACTCAAAACAAGTGTTATGAGTACACGACGTGATATTGCATTGTTCTGCTCTCTAAAGTTATTATTTTTTAGATACTTACCTAACCTAAAAAATTAAATTAAGAAATTAAAAAAAAAAACCCCGCCAAACAACTTTAAAAAGTAATGAAATAATATTTACTGACTATTCCTAAGTGTAAAGTAATATTATAGTCCATACTAATACGGTGTTATAAGGCACCTTAAGTTTATCTCCACAGTTTGTCTATACTTTCGCATTTCCAATGGTCGCGGTGCTAGGGCGCGGTGATGCTGCAGCACCAGCTTTTCAACTTTCCATTAATGTGTGTAGTACGGGAGCCCTAAAACTTTTTTTTTTATTACAGCTATCAAGCTAATTTTTTGTGAGTAGCTTCATTTTGATAAGACGAACAACATTTTTATCTGCGAAAAATCTTGAAAGTGGTAGCTAACAGAAATAGAAAGGATTTCATACTTTGACTTGATGGTCCTAAAATATGGATTGTTCTATTTGTAGGACAATGTTACTCTTAAATTATGTAACTATTAACCTATCAATATACAAAAAATCAGCTTGTTAGGGTTCCATTTTAGGATTCAGTAGTCAACTAAGTTTTGTTGATTACAGAACCATATAACGGAACCCTAAAGAGCTATTTTTTTATTTATGAGCAAAATTTTTAATTATATTAATGAGCAGACTGATGATAATGAACTATAGATAAGAACACTCTCGATCATGTCAGCTTTTAAACAAAAAAAAAAAACTAGATCAAAATCGGTCCACCCGTACAGACAGACAGACAGACACGTCAAACTTATAACACCCCTCTTTTTGGTCGGGGGTTAAAAACTTATAACACCCCTCTTTTTGGTCGGGGGTTAAAAATATGACGCTTGAATGTCTCCCCCGTTTCTAGTGGTAAAGTATAGATGATCTATTCACTCTACTGTAATACTATGTACTGTGGCTTTACCGTCACAAAACGCATTCTTACGCCTGAGCCATTGACATTCGTCCTCTGTTTGTTGACGAACTTGACTCATCATTGTCATACAGATGACTAATCATTGTCCTGGAGATTCGAACGCTACTTTACGTTAAGGACTACTTAAATGTGCCTTTAAAAGTTGGAAACTATAACCCGACTACCTACGCAAATAAGGTAAAGGGTCTCCAGTTGACCAATGATAATATTATGATGGACCAATACAAAACTATTATGTGAAGTGGTGTACCGTATAACCTTGAGTGACGAGTCCCAAGAAAGTGTAGGATAGTTTAACCACTGCACTCAGTGCACTGTACGCAGGACGGTCCCGCGATACACGTAGTTTAATATTACCCGGCACCCCCTTATTAACAAGCATAATTAATTAATTACGCTTGACAGTATTATATTAATTATTATTATGTTATATTGAAGGTCCGCTGTCTTGGTCTGTCGAGTGAATTTTATAATATGGCATATTATGTATTCTGTGATATGGCAAACAAAGAGAAACATACCCTGTATAGTTATTGACTATGTTAATTGATAAATACAAAATAATATTATTAAAGTAGGCACTAGATATCTACGTATCTACCATTGAAATAATAATTTATTTCAATGGTAGATACGTAGATCTTTTTGATGAGATTTATCTCAGATTTATCTCAGTTCATCACCGAGTACGTTGAATGGTGTATTTACCTGATTAGATTTCGGAAACTTATCTTGTTTCAACGACGACATGATTTATCGCTTTTCATTAAAACAAAATCAATGAATGTCTTTCAAACGAACTCAACTTTTCATTAAATGGGCCTTCTAAGTTCGGCGAGCCTATAAAACACTAGCACAAAACACTGTTACCCTCTTACTAATAAAAGGTTACACAGCGTGTATAGAGGGTGCATAAGATTTTTTTAATCATTTTTTGATATAAGGCCTGTATAACGATGCTGTCATTTTCATACTAATTTCTCTGTATAGACTCTGTGTAACGTGTGTGTAACTTAAAAACTACTGTTTAACTATTCACACGCGGAACGCATGTTTAAGAAGTTTTTATTAGTAAGAGGGAATGAATTATAGCTAAGAACACTCTCGATCATGTCAGCTTTCAAACAATAAAAACTAGATCAAAATCGGTCCACCCGTTTGGTTGCTACGATGCCACGGACAGAAACACACACAGACAAACAGACAGACAGACAAGTCAAACTTATCCCTCTTTTTTGTCGGGGGTTAAAAAAACAAAAGAGCAAATTTATAAAATGAGCAAAATGGCGGGCGGTTTTTTCCAGACAACTATCAACTGTTACGTAGTTTATATTCTCTTTGCTATCAACCACCAAAAAACAGCAAAATGTTTTTAAAATTATAAAAATTACTCATTAGTCATTTTAGAATATTTTTGTGAAGCTAGTGAAAATACGAGCTAGTGTTTTCGTTTATTATCGTTAGCGGTCCCGCGTCTCTTGAAATTTTCGTTTCGCCGTTCGCGTTCAGACTTCAGTGGCTCGTCGCCTGCCGACCGAGGAGGGTGTGTCGCGCGTCGCCGCACTCACACGGACGAAATTACGATCCCGAACTGTAAACAACAAACTTACCGTGTTTCTCACTACCGAGAACCGATGCCCACCGATTTACGATGACAAGCGGGCTCACGTGAAGGCGCCATGATATTCAAGATGGGAGGAGGGAAGCCCTCGGGCAAGAGTCCTCCGGAGAAAAAGGAGGAGAAGAGCAGGAGCAAGAAGGAGGTCTGCTCGGAGAGATGTGCGGACCCGTGGACGTACTGTGCAGTGTTGTGGTGTGCGTGTGCCATGAGCCTGGTGTCGAGCGGGTACAGCGTGTGGCGGCAGCAGGGCCTGCAGGCGCGGCTGCAGCTGCTGGAGGAGCAGCACCTGGCGCTGCGCAGCGCGGTGCTGGAGCCGCAGCAGCCGCTGGTCGAGCGCCTCCGCCGGGACCTGCGACCGCCCAGCTTCTACCGCCCGCGCCGCAGCATCCAGGACTACGACTGCAGATGCCCACCAGGTGAGCTTGTGCTGTAGAATGTAGATACTGCAGACTAGTATAATGAAAGGCGTCTTTTTGCAATCCAAATTCCATACCATTTGTTAAAAAGTTTGTCAATTGGAAAAGTTTGCAACGATACTTTAAAAAAAAAAGATTTTTAAATTAATATCTGTTGTAACAAAACAAAAACTTTACGTGGTGTTTCATTTGTGTCTAATTTACGAAATCGTTTTGGAAAAACTTTAAAGACGATACGTCTTGAAGTACTTTATAAGTTTTTGGGTTGTTACTTGCTAAGTTGCTACTTAATGATTTCTTAAGTTTACGCGAGTATCACTCATGATATAACAAGGAAACACTTACGGATTTACTTCGCGGAGCACTTTTACTAATCCCGACGTTTCGGCTGCTTTACAGCTGCCGTGACCACGGCAGCTGTAAAGCAGCCGAAACGTCGGGATTAGTAAAAGTGCTCCGCGAAGTAAATCCGTAAGTGTTTCCTTGTTATATCATAAGTTGCTACTTATTTATAAAAGTACCTATAGCAGTATGGAATTAGGTATAGCTATACATGGAGCACTTGCACACTAGTCACAAAATAAAAACCGGCCAAGTGCGTGTCGGGCCACGCGCAATATAGGGTTCCGTAGTACCGCTAGTTTTTTAAAATTTTTGTATGGTCAATGAATGTGCATTTATAACGTGTTTTACACTACTAACAACATCATCTCAGTTACTTTCAAAGGAATTTGAACGAAAAGTTCCTTTATACTTCGCCAAATACATTTTTTTAGTTGATCGACTATTACTCAATAACTTATGAAGTCTTCATAGCCGTGATAGTTTTTCTTTTAAATTCAGCATATTTCCTACTCCCGTGAATTTTTTCACATTTCTAGAAGTCCCCGTAACCTGTTTAGTTGGTAGAAGGGGGGGGGGGGGGGGGGGGGGGACACTGGCCTATAACGATTTTTTCCACTTTAAAACTTAATATTTCACAAACGGATCCCTAAATCGGAAAATGATCTATGAATACTCATAATATTTTTAAAAAACCTATCCAACGACACCCCACACGATGGGACGCGAAAAAAAAAATTCATCCCCGCTTGATGTGTAGGGAAGGTACCAGCATAAAAAAATATTGCTATAAGAAACAAAAAGGATTAAAAAGTTGGAATAAAACATTTTAATCCTTTTTGTTTCTTATAGCGGCTGATTCTGTGTGTAAAACATGCAAATATAAAAATTAATCCAAAGATCAAGGATATTTTTTCAAAATCTGCTGTCAAAAATTGCCATCAGATTCTGGTAGACCTATAATAATATGTGCATTCATGCCAAATTACAGCTCTGTAGGTCCTATAGGCTCTCTGAGCGAAACCGCGGACAGACAGACTGACGGACAGACAGACAGACGGACAGACAGACGGACAGGCAGACGGACAGACAGACGGACAGACAGACGGACAGACAGACGGACGGACAGACGGACGGACAGACGGACGGACAGACAGACGGACAGACAGACGGACGGACAGACCGAAACTATAAGGGTTCCTTGTTGACTACGGAGCCCTAAAAACTATAATATCATCAAAAATCTAGTTAGGTACTAGGTACTGGTAGTCCCTCCAATTTTTCTCGCAATAACAATTTTACATCAGTTCTGTGTCCCTTTTGATTTCTATAAAAAATAAAAATTAAAATAGAAGCTATAGGTACTTCCTTATTTTATACTAGATATTATATGACGCCCGCCAACTCCGTTGTGCCAAAATTCGTTTATCGCGCGGGAACCGTAAATTTTTTCGGGATAAAAAGTATTCTATGTCCTTTCCCGGGACTCAAAGTATTTCCATACCAAATTTCAGCATAATCGGTTCAGCGGTTTAGGCGTGAAGAGGTAACAGACAGACAGACAGACAGACGGACAGACAGACACACTTTCGCATATCCTACTTCCTACTAATATTATAAAGGCGAAAGTTTGGATGTATGTATGTATGTATGTATGTATGTATGGATGTATGGATGTTTGTTACTCTTTCACGCAAAAACTACTGAACGGATTTTAATGAAACTTTACAATAATATAGCTTATACATCAAAATAACACATAGGCTGTAGCCTATGTGTGTGAAAGTCGGTTAAAATTGTAATTTTAACCGACTTTAAAAATGGAGGAGGTGTTATGTTTGTTTTTTTATTGTTCAACGATTACTTCGCCGTTTGTGAACCGATTTTCAAAATTTTTCTTTTGGTGTATAGGTCATCATCCCAATTTGATACCATATTCATAAAAGTGGTGACCTGATGAAGGGATCCATAAGAAATCGAGGGAACTCCTCAAAATTTATGTGAGAACATGTGGTGACATCGGTTTCGTGAGCAGTATTCTAAGCATATGCTACTGTTGTGCTCTAAGGGCGTCACGGTCGCCAAATGTTCTGAGTTGTATGTTTGGTTGGTTGGTAATTATTAATTAAAGATAGACTTTGACAAAATTAGTTTATTATAACTTGCTTGTGCGAACAAAGAGAATGGAAAAAAAGTGAATGGGAAAATGACGAAGCAAATACATATTATAATATTAATTATTCTAAAGGTAGTTGAAATATCAGTTTGTCGGTAGATAGAAATGTTAGCGTGCCGGTGGTTGTAAATTTACTGATGTTGCTATTTAGTATTCGTAGGCGCTCGAACAGCTACTAACAAGCAAGATTTTGCACCAAGGTATACCATGGTTCGGAAGGTGCTGAGAGAACTCCTGACTCTTTATAGATACAAGTTTGGGAGTTTCGACGTTGTTTTAAGAACGGAAAGCATATACTACTATGCAAATTACATTCATCATCATCATCATCATCACTACCATAAACCATTATAGAACCATGTATCGTCCCGTTTTGACTCATTATTGGTACTTTCATAGTCTTTTATTATATTTTATCACTTAAACCGCGGGTAACACCGCGGGGCACAGCTAGTTATTAATATGGAAGTATGGATTTTTATTACACCATGTACAAACTAATATTACGTAGATTGCAGCTTAAAATAAGTTCATAGGTAGTACTTTAGTGGAATTTCAATTTAAAACTAAGTTTCATTTAAATAATAATAATAAACTAAAGTTTGCAACTTTAAGGGCCTGTTTCACCACTTCCTGATAAGTGCCGGATAGGCTATCCACCACTTAGCTGACAGATTCTCTATAGTCTATACTCTATCTGTCAAGTTAAGTGGAGGATAGCCTATCCGGCACTTATCAGGAAGTGGTGAAACAGACCCAGAGTATGGAGAATCTGTCAAATAAGTTATGGATAGCCTATACGGAACTTTAAATCAGGAAGTGGTGAAACAGGCCCTAAGTAAATTAGGTACTTCAGTTATCACAACGCGATGCCTGAGAAATCAGAATGTTTGAAATTATTATCAAAGAGAATAATTATTAGCATCTATATAATACGCGAGCGAAAAACTTTGGATCCCTTTTGACAAAAAATGCGGAAACGTAGGTGATTGAAATTTTGCACAGTTATAGTTTTAAATATGGTGCATCGAGCTAATATTATTTTGAAATCACGCTTTTATCATACATTTTTTTAACAAATAAAACATTACACATACTACAACACATACACTAGGAGATTTTGATTGACAAGCCTATACACACGAATTGTACTCTTTTATTTATGGTTGAAGTCTGTTGTCAAATAGAAAAAAGATTTAGTTTTTTTTTATTGAATCTTAAATTATACTGTTAGACAATTATTACACGGCCAGTCTATACTAATTTTATAAAGCGGAAGAGTTTGTTTGTTTGAACGCGCTAATCTCAGGAACTACTGGTCCGATTTGAAAAATTCTTTCAGTGTTGGATAGCCCATTTATCTAGAAAGGCTATATTTTATTATGCTAAGACTAGAGCGAAGAAATAGAGGAAAATGTGGAAAAAACGGGGGAAATTATTTGAAATTGCTTATTATCTTAAGAGTTACTAGAGCATTTTTTATGTTATTTGGTACACATGAAGAGTAGACCACGTGAAGGGACATAGGCTATTTTTTTGCGGAAAAATGTACGGTTTCCGTGAAATTCCTAAATTACGCGGGCGAAGCCGCGCGGAACATCTAGTCTGTCATAATTTGACTTTATTAATCTGAGACTGTCGCAGGAATTATGTCTAAAAAATAATAAAGTCAAAGCGTTGAAATTTGAAATTACTTATGATTTAATTTTTTATTTGAGGTCAAATTTCGACCATTGGGCAATCTCTAGTTACACTAAATTACTTAATTAAAAAGGCTTTAACTTTAAACAAAACCTATTCCACACAAATTATAGAAAAATTCTAACAGTACTCCATTTTCTTAGTTGTAAAAATAAGAAATGTTTAACGCATCTTTAACAAACAAAAGAATACAAACTAAGGTTTTAAATCATCGTTTTAAATTATTCTAGTCTGAAAGGTCATACCGACTTATCTCTATCAGTCGAGTCAAGACTCAAGGCGAGGAAATTTAGCGCTGCTCGATGCAACAGCGCCGGGGGAAGTTTCGTATTAAATGTAGGATGAGTTGCACATCTCAACTGGGCCAAGGAGACTCGGTATTGTACGAGATCCTTGAAGCTCCGAATTTCGGTATGAACGTTATTATCATACGACAAAAATGCTGACGCCTAAATTGTGTTCAGGGAATTCTACTGCGCTCTTGAGGTTGATATGCTGATTGCTGATGCACTTATTTCGCTTTTGATATCATTACAATGGTTGACAGGGTTGGATGGAAATCCACTGTAATAATATTCTCAAACGGTAACTTTATTTAATATTTTAATAAATGTTAAAGATTTACTTAGATGGGATTTCACCAGGCACACTCAAAACTTCGTTTTATAAAACTTAGTTCTCATTGAACGCGTTCTCGCGGTGACGTAAATCTCATTCTTTTTCAAATGGATTTCACAAACTTCTTTTGATCGCGATTAATAAATCTAAGTTTACGTGACGTCACGCGATTATTTTACATGTTTTCATCATTTTGGAGCCTTTTCACGTTAAAAAATAGCAAGAAATAATACATTTAAAACTAACTAAACGCAAGTGTCAAAACTGTCATCTTGACATTTCTTTTGTCTGTTTTTCGTTCAGCTATGACAATACACTGACAGGGCTTGAACGGGTTTTATGACGTTAAACTTCGGACTTTGGGCGTTCAGAAGATAAAACTCGCTGTGAACGCGTTCAGTTTATGTTGGTGAAATCAGAAATGCAATTTGATGTTATAATCGTGTTTATACGTTTTGAACCGGTTCAGTGTGCATTGAACGCGTTCCATTTCTTTGGTGAAATTGCCCCTTAATCCTTACTAGATGTTGCCCGCAACTTCGTCCGTGTAGGAAATCGCGAAGAACCGTACCGTTTCCTTTGAAAAATCTATGTAATGTTCTTCGGCATGACTTAAAGCATTCGGACTACACAAAATTTTATCAAAATCGGTTGAGCAAATACACAGACGCACTTTAGCAATGATCTAGATTCTAGATCTTTCGAAAATCAGAAAGTTACAGAATATTATCGGCAAAAAATTTATATGTCATCTCAAATACTTGACGTAATATTTTTTGCTGCATCAATATTGACGGAGCTGATCGGTTTGAATATTTGCCGCGGGCTCGGGGCTCGGCGACTGTTTGCTCGCCAATCGAGTTTGTCGTGTGACCTCCCAGTCCCGCCGATATCGCCAGTCCCGCCAGTCCCGCGGCCCGCCAGGCCCGGTAGACGACGACTCAATATTTGCCTTCCTCCGGTTAAGCTGGCAGCTGCGCTGTTTGCCGCGATAGCTGAATATTTGTGTTGGACCAGGTATTGTCGCGGTCGCAGTAACACAACCACTCGCCTCGTTTGCTGTTCATATTCTGTCCAAACAAATACCACACTTCACGATCTCCACAAATCATTCGTTTGAAGTTTGTTTGTTATCATAATAACCGTTCAGTTAATATTTGTTAAAGTTAATCTGTATTGAAAAGCATGGTTTGACGAAAACACGTCTTTTTAACGAAAACACAAAACATCCATCGAAAGTCTAAAATTAAGAAATTATTCTGGAGGCGTTCAGATTTAATACCACGTCGAATAAATTCCGAAAGAGCATAATAGAGGGCTCGGCTGTGTAATTACGATACATTCCATCCTTCTATTGAATTCATATTACGGTGGGGTTTGATTTAGTATAGCGATATTCGAAAGAATTTTAGTGATATTTTTGTGGATTTAAAAAGCGATCAGCTAGACTGATAGTGATGATTGGAGTGTGATTAGCGGTTCGCAGCTCGTTCCAGTGATCTCGATCGCTCGAATAATAAATATTGATGGTATCGCACAATACGCAGATGATTTTTATGTTCCGATACGCGTACATCAAACTCCGACTATTGTTCTGACAGCGCTCCCATTATCTCAGTGCGTTTTTACTGGTCCATCTATGTCTGTGTAGGCTCTGTGCAGGTGCACAGGGGTCTGCGCTCTGTGCAGTGTGCGTTCCTGTGCTCTACGCGTGCGTGCACCTGTGCGTCAATCGCTATTCGCTCGTCCCTCGTTCGGTATGCGGCGCGCGTCGTCCCGCGATCGGGACAAATTGTTGCGGACGCATTTAATGTTTGTGATTACAAAATGCATGTTGTATTGTCGAGGTATAATAATTGTAAAGGCGGGCACACATCTGGCCCGTCTGAATGACAATCGCGTCAACTAGGCGCGCCCCCGGCCGAGCGTGTTTTGTGAGGGGGTGATGACAATAGACAAACTAACAAACACGACTTTTTATTTTAATGTAACACAACAGAAAGGGTTACAATTCGTAGCGTATTTAAAAACAGTTCGGTTGATTGAATTTAAAAAGAATAATAATTAATGTCGGATTAACCGCGTGATGCGCACGAATGCAACGACCAAAAATGATTTCTCTTTTGTAATCGCCTATCAATAACTCCGTAGGTATTAAACGGCGACAATAAAATACATTATTACCATAATTCCATAAACACGAGAGGCATTAAGTATTAACCCATAAATCAGTAGTAAATATTATAATGTACCTACGGCGCGGCAGTGCTACAACCGCGTCAATGGGACGCATTCAAAACATCGACGCAAAGCCGCCTGTACGTCGGTAATGGGATATTGTGGTGTTTATTGACTGTTTATAACTGAGCGATTGAGGGCCCCGGGACCTGGGAGTGGACGGAATGCGAGGAAAGTCGGGGAAATAATTATCTCGAAAGTATTATAAATTTAAATATCGAGCTCAGCACTCGAGCTGAGATTGTACGAGCGCTCAATATTAACGAGCGATGGTTTTGTCAACGTCATAGCGTTTGGAGATATTATACGTAGTAGAGCTCTAGCGCTTTTAAGCAGCGAAAGGAAGCAAGATATAACGTTGCGTCCAACTATAATATATTTAATAGTTTAATATTCCGGAAATAAGTATAAAAAAACTTACATAAAAATATTAAATAAGCAGCTGCAGAGGCGGCAAGTAAGGTTAAAAACCTCCCTTGATAACATAAAGTGTAAAAAGCTTTTAAACATGATACGTTATTATATTGTAATTGATATAATAAAGCCGAAACGATGGTTCCTAATAAATTAGGGTACAACATTTAAGAATATAACCCTGTAATATCGAGCGCAACAAAAACACCACTTAAACCGTGGTGGGTCTAAAAGGCACTTCACGGCGATTATTAATTTTTTCGTCCGCAGACCGCAACACAAAGTTGATCCCGCGGCGCCGGCTGTCACCCGGGACAAACGCCGGGAACTGCCGGGGCTCCTAGTTCTGTTTATGGCTTATTTTAATGCGCTGTTTATGAGCGCCGATTGCGGCTTTATAGACCCTTTACACCCAAATTAAACCCTTCCGATATTACGAGAATTGAGTAATTAAGATCAAAAACGAAAAATAAAGCTTCCTGCAATAAATATTTCAAATTTTTGATGGGTTCACCTTTGAACTGGTTTTATTTTATTTTATGAATTGAAAATTTTTTATGAATTATTGAAGTTAAGCTTTTTGTAAAACACCACTTTAATTGTTTGTGGTTAATCTGTCATCCTATACTTATGCTGGTGTTGCTATTAATATGTAACCGCTAACAACACATAAATCTGCGGGCTAACAATGGGGAAATGATTGCGTTCACCCAACGAATCTGGCGTTGATCAATGGCAAATAGAGGTGTCGGTGGGATTCGGGTGAAATCGTGGGAAGTGAATGTGCAATCAATAGAAAAAACCTGAGGGTGGCGATAACGCGTGCATTTGACACCGCCCCGCTCCCCGCGGGTCCCGCGGGCCCCGCAGACCCGCAGCATACACTTTAGGGTTGTTTACTTGATGTAAGTGCTTGCGGAAAACTCAATATTTCTTGTCACAAATAGCGTTGAATAAGTTTATTTGGTATTTTCAATTGTTAGCTTCTACTTCTTACCGGCGACAGTACGGTACCTAATATGCGTTTATAGGTAGATAGTGTTGGAGATAGAGATGGTTTTTTCACAACTCAACTAAGTGGATTAACCGTGGATTCAAAGTACAACATTATAATTCAAATATTGCATATATTTGAATTATAATGTTGTGTCTGTTACACACACCACTAGAATATAAATGTTAGCTTAATATTATTTCCGTTCCTCATAAATCTCTTAATAGTAGATAATCTCGTTTCATTAAGAGCGTCTTCCTACCCTCAGTAATCGGTACCTCGCACTATGGAGTGGACACCTCGTATGGGCTTTCAATACGGAGGGTCGCGTTTCCCCCCGGCCCCGCCGCGGTCCCGCAGACCCTCAGCCTGTCCGGCAGATTACGGGTTAATTAGATTCCGTTTTATTCCGCATCTGATGAACGGTGCTTTGTTTGTAATTCTATTAACAGATGTCAGTCGGGCTTAGCTCGGGGGTCGCCAAATGTATTCCGATATCGCGAAACCAGTCGTTTCGTTATTTAAATATTTCGGGTGTTTTCATTTATCCTGACTCCATCCATCACTCCTTTCATCGGGTGATGACGTTGTTCGTATTGATGAGCCTTAATCGTGATCCTTTCATAAGCCCTTGTAGGTACCATGGTTTGATGACTCCTTTCTTCCACAATTATTGATGGTCGTCCAAAAGCACTTCATTAAGGACCTCTGAAGTTCGTTAATGACCAGTAATTGTGTATGTAGCGGTACAAATATACCGAGGACCCGGGATAATGAGAGGCCGCTGTCCCGCCGCCCGCGCCGCGCCGCGCTCCTAATTATTAACGCCGTTCCTTACGGCTGAGGTGGAAACACACGGTCACATTCTTGACAAAATGTCGCTGCGAAGTGCGAACCCCTCGTTGTCGTTTTTTGCGGTCGAACTATGATTAGTAGCAATGGCTGTAACGTTGACGACGCTCTACCTACTGTATGTCTAGGACTCTAGGTGTTAGACACTTTATGCTTATATATATTTTATACTTATAGCCTAATCTTGTCTTTGGGTTACTTTCTTATCAGATTACTAATTTGCAGAAAATTATACAAACAATTATACTTATTATTATAGTGGCTATCGTGAGCAGCTGCTCTCCCTCGGGCTCCCTGAAATCACATCAAAGAGCTTTCATTGTTAGTTTACGTTGGAGACGATCGATCGACGACGACGGAGTTGTAGTGGTGGAAATGTGTAGAGGGAAAACCATGTAAAAATACCAGTCGTCAGTTTCTAATATATATAGCTCGCAGCGATATTATCAACATTTCGGGCGCGTGTGTAGGTATGCCGTAAAGCCACAAATACAGTCCCATAACTAATCCTTTTAACTGGCGCATTGTTTAAAGTTCGGAGGTTCTGGGGTTAGATCCAGTAATTACGGCGGTAGTTTATGTGCGTGTCACCACTTGCCCGCTCCCCACACCCCGCCCCCCGCTTCCCGCTAAGCCTAAACTACTTGAAAGCATCTGAGCTATCGTTGTGTATCATCATCATAGAAGCGTGTACTTTTTGTATCAACAAATCATCTTTTTGCATCGCATTTCGCGTCTGATTGAAGCGATACAGAATATTGCGTGATTGAGACTTTGTGTGAGAGCCTCGCTTGTTAGTTATTCAAAAGAAGGCTGTAGAAAAATAATAACTAAATATTACATGTACATATCATTAAGTACAATATAATGTAGAATATATTATATTAAAGTAGTCAAAGCTGCTTGAAATAGGACTACAGAACGTTTTGTCAATAAAACTATTTTTGGATATCAATTACAAACGTACAAAATCGATGACGAAGCAAAAGTTTGCTCAGCAATGCAGAAGTAGAGCAAAACAATATCGACTTATTGCCACAAAATATTACGGGCATATTACAATATTTGTTCACCCCTAAACAAGTATTTACAAAGTAAAATTGCGTTCGTAGGTTGTTTCGTATCGGAGGGTCAAACTAGTAGTCAAACAATATAAATTGTAAGGGTCCGCGCGACCTGCCCGCGCCGCTGCGATTAATGCTGTATCGTGTTGGAGGAGTTCGCCAACTTCGTTACTTTACCGCCTTTTTATTGTTATTGCTCCCGGAGGCCGGAACACGTATTATTGCGAGTTGTTCGGGAAGTTTTTCCCAATTACAAGTTCTGTTCAACGTGTGTTAACATTAACGCATTCTCTACTTACATAGTACGGGTCAAACTACGAAGCGAGACCAAAATGATTTTTTTGGTCTCGCTTCGTAGTTTGACCCGATTATAAAATCACACAATTTTATTACTAGTCCCCGGCTACAATAATTTTACAGTAAAATAAAAACTACCCTGACTAAATTAGATTCGATTTAATCTCTACATACTATAAATCTCCTTGATGGAATCTAGGTGGATATTTTCACGTTACACAATATATTATTTTAATCTACCACGATAATGACGTAACCATCGCGTTATTTGAAAAGCCCCCAAGATGTGCTGGGTCATGTGCTCGAGCCGCGGAAAGTCGCTAACGAACCGGCGAAGTTCGGCTGATGATCAGCTTCAAACATCCCGCCCTACTCATTGTCGATATTGAATAATCTCGCCGTGCCAACTTTTGTCCCGGCTCCCGACAACTTTCCTGGACCAATTCCATCGGGGCCGAGCGTCATTACCTAGATTTTAAGATTAATCATAACTTGGACTTCGCGCAGAACTGAGTACCTATCTCGTTACTACTTTTATTACCGATATCTCGCTGGCTCCTCTCGAGTTTCGGATGATCCACGTTGCGCGGAAGGATATTTCGGTGGTGCAATTTTTGTGTCAGTGTTACGCAATAGCGTATTATCCCAACAAACATTTTGGAAGTCGTCACGACGTGCCAATTTTACCTTTTGGTTCCGTAAGCTGGTCGTCGTTACGTCGTTGATACGTCGATAAGACCGAAAAAAGGCCCATTTTATACGAATCAGTGTCGCAATAGAGTCCCGTTATCGTCGTATAATTAACATAGTTAGTGGTGTAGTGGTCGCATAGATGTAGTGAGTATACCTTTTTGTAGCGTTATGGTATTTTTTACCTCACTTTTACTACAGTTTGCCGAATGACAGTACTAATGACGACTTTTATAAAGGATTTTGTAGTAAACTGAAGATTTTAAACTCAAAACTGTGACAGAAAATATTTATTAGCAGCCATTTTATTAATTATCTATGTGTTGCATATTCAAAAAACTTGAAGTGGATGATGAAATCTGTTGGGAAACTAATGTTATCGAGTAATATTCTCAATAAAACCAAAGGGCCTTTCAAATGATTAAAATTAAACAGTATTTATATGTATTAATTAACAGTTACTTTTAAATACAACTTAAGGTTTAAGACACAACTGTAACACAACTTCTAAACGACTATTTTCACTGTACCTATACAATTTTAAAAAATTTATTAAATAAAATTAAAAAGCAGCGCAGTAATTATTTTTTTTAACTCTCCTTATAAAAGTTCCACTCTTTTTTACATTAGCCCACCCTTTTCTATCCATTTTGGCGAAATATTTATTACAGTTAAAGAAAGATGGCTGAATATAATATTACAATACTCTACACTTATGAGACTCTCAGTCATTTAATAGTAGCATAATAGCATTTCAAATTTACTAAAATCGTGTAAGAGTACGATATACCACTTTTTAACGAATGTCACGTAAAAGTAATTCACGCGACTCTAATACAATGGATCTCAGTGTAATAGTCGTACAAACGTTACTAGGGCGACAGCACCGGTTATACTATTAGTACGGGAGCCCTAGAACAATTTTTTTTACTATCAAGCTAATTTTTTGTGAGTAGCTTCATTTTGATAAGACGAACAACATTTTTATTTGCGAAAAATCTCGAAAGTGGTAGCTAACAGAGATAGAAAGTATTTCATACTTTGAATTGATGGTCCTAAAATATGGACTGTTTTATTTGTAGGACAATGTTACTCTTAAATTATATAACTAACTAGCTGACCCGACAGACGTTGTCCTGTCTTAACGATGATTATTTAATTCGAATTGGTATAATTAGGAAAAAAAAGTAGATTAAAATTAGTATCTCTATGCCAAACATCAAAATAGATTAAATAGTTTAGGCAAAAATCATAAAAGTTTATTGTGCGGGAATCGTACATTTTCCAGGATAAATAGTTTCCCTTGTCCTTTCCCGAGACTCAAAGTATCTCCATAACAAATTTAATCAAAATAGATTGAATAGTTTAGGCGAAAATCATAAAAGTTTATTGCGCGGGAACCGTACATTTTCCGGAACAAAAAGTATCCCTTGTCCTTTCCGGAGACTCAAAGTATCTCCATACCAAATTTTATCAAAATAGATTGAATAGTTTAGGCGAAAATCATAAAAGTTTATTGTGCGGGAACCGTACATTTTCCGGGACAAAAAGTATCCCTTGTCCTTTCCCAAGTCTCAAAGTATCTCCATACCAAATTTCATCAAAATATATTGAATAGCTTACGCTCAAATCATAAAAGTATGTTGTGCAGTAACCGTACATTTTTCCGGGACAAAATGTATCCTATGTTCTTTTCCGGGACTCAAAGTTTCTCTCCACCAATTTTCAGCCAAATCTGTTCTGCCGTTCTTGAGTTATAAGTGGTGTAACTAACACGACTTTCTTTTATATATATAGATAACCTATCAATATACAAAAAATCTGCTCGTTAGGGTTCCGTTATAGGGTTCTGTAATCAACAAAACTTAGTTGACTACTGAACCCTAAAACGGAACCCTAACAAGCAGATTTTTTGTATATTGATAGGTTAATAGTTATATAATTTAAGAGTAACATTGTCCTACAAATAGAACAATCCATATTTTAGGACCATCAATTCAAAGTATGTAATCCTTTCTATCTCTGTTAGCTAACACTTTCGAAATTTTTCACAAATAAAAATGTTGTTCGTCTTATCAAAATGAAGCTACTCACAAAAAATTATCCTGATAGTAATAAAAAAAAAAGAAAATTGTTCTAGGGCTCCCGTACTATATTGAAAGTTGTGTGTTGGTCGTATAAAATAGTCGCAAAGACGTGAAAACGACGACTTTATACGACTGCAAGTAGTATAAAAAAAGGAGGCACTAAGTCGTATTATAGACTAAAGTTACTTCAATACGATGTTTATAGAATTTTGAGCCGTATAACTTTCACTTAAACGACAAAAATGTTTGTTGGGATAAATTGGGACATCAAAAGGCAGAAGTCGTTCAAACGAAGATTTCCCCTAATTTAATCTCAATTTATTTAGAATTTCCAAATGAACGAGTTTGCACCCGACGCCGTGGGCGGCCGGCGAGTGTCCTAAAAGTTAATTGTGGACCGAACGTCGACTCCATCGACGGCTGAACCTTCGGCTAGTTAATTGGCTTAACTGGCTTAAGGACTGGCGACCTCTGCCGCCGGCGGTCGATTTAGTCGGACCTGCCGAATTGCCCCCAGATAGCCGAAGGTTAGAAAATGACACGACGATATTCTAATATGACCCGCTTGAAACGCTCTAGAGACAAAAAGGCCGCCAACAAAAGAGATTGCCGGGGCTAAGTTTTAAGCGGAAACTTTAATTAATCCTAAAGCTGAAATAACCTGCACATTGCTAAATGCTTTGAAGTTGGAACTAAAATCTTAGGACTTTCGTGAATTACTATTTCATAACGAATTTGCTACTTAAATAATTTCTAGATGCTCGTAGCGTAGGTATAATGTTCAGTCAGCAAAAATAGAAACTTGTCTAAGCACATATCGATTTATTTACTAAATGAAGGAATAAAAATATTATCTAAGTAAGTATTTAGTATTCACATAGGAATTGAATCTGAAATGAAGGTTTGGTCATTACGGTGGCCGTATAGGGCAGCCGGACACTGCGACATACGAGGCTCGAGCCGGAGGTGACGAACCTTCGTGAGGCCCGAGACCATACAGCCCGGACCCGATGTGACCATACTCATGTGAACACCACTCGTACAAAACGTAATTTAATTAGCTGGACACGTCAGCCTCGCCACGATTGTTGAAGTTAAATTTTAAACTGGAGTATAATAGCTCGCACTTAACTAAATAACTAGTTATATTTAGAAATTGGAAGCAATTTATTTGTAACTATCTCGGCGACTCATTTCGTTACGAGCCAAAGCCTATTTCGGTCACCCGCCGAAATAGGCTCTCCGACTCTGAAAATAAAGGATATAATTGCGGGAATAAAAAATGCTAACTTAAGCGGTGTGAATCGGATTTTCGGCGGGGATGTGGAGCTTTATGACGTCGACAATAAGGGTCATTTCGGTGACATTAATTACGGGGCATTAGGGAGGGCCAAATTGAGTTGATTTCGGATGAGGGCTTTATTTGGACGTTTATCTGGATCGAGGAGCTGTTCAATAGCTTGATTAAAATTTTATATGTCCTTGTTTGTGTCCTCCTCATGTACTTAATTATAAAACAAACACTCCAATCGTATTTAATTAATCGGCCTACATCTGAAATTATATTTTTGGTTGATGTGGAATACCAATCACAATATTATAAAGTAAAGGATAATGAGTAGTGACTAGTGAGTATTAGAACTTTACGTAAATTCAAGAATCCTTTATCAAGAGAGTCGTTAAGTCGATAGTACCTATCGATAACGTAAAAATCCAACAATAACAATTATTTCCGGAACGCGGACGAAACGGCGAGTACACAACAATGAAACAAAGAAAACAATTTTAGGAGCGAGTCCAATTTCAGAGGAAGTCGAAAGCTCCTCGGGGAGCCGTCGGGGCTGCAACGAGCTCCGCTGTACTGACTGTTTATTTTTACAGCCCAACCGTCCCGCTCATTGCCGATGATTCCAGCAATTCCTGCTGTAATTATTAGATCGGAACATATTATAAACCTTTTTATTTTTAGATTGATTCCCCAAACGAAACCTACAGGGATTGTGTCTTTGTTTCTTAAAATTTTGGTACGTACTACGTATGTAGAGTTGCTGTAAAGTTAACCGATTGAAAAATTGTGTTATATCAAACATAATGAACCCACCGGTTTCTTCTGACGTGTTATTTGAGTTTGCTGAACGAAAACAAATATTGTTCGGTATTGGGCAAACAAATCAATACACGAGTACTAAGTGGCGGTGGGCGGAATCGGCGGGCCTAATTACTTATTGTTGGTCCGGTGACTGGTGACTGGTGACAGCCCTCTTGATGGGCTGACGTGACCTGATGTAGAAAGTCCGGATGAGTTTCTCCTCAGCTGATAGCGACCGTCGACCGGTCTATCTACATCATCGAGTATCTTATCACTGGTCTAGACCATTTTTGATAGACATTGATGTGGGCGAATGCACTGCCGGCATGATTAGAGGTAGGAAAATATTCTTCCTTTCCTAGAAGTCATACAAGGAACTTGTAAGCCAAATCGCCGTTAGTTTTGTGTATTCCAGACATAACTCTACACTTAGTTAAGTAGATTCCCAAATGGGGCGTCCTCAGTTGAGCGGTGTTTTATTCGGGGGAACTGAGGCCAAAAAAAAATTATGAGGTGTGCCGCAGACAGCGTCGAGAGCTCCCGACATGAATAAAAATCCAACGTTAAGCTATTAGAGACGCCGCACATCCGGCATATTATAGAGCCATTACGTCCACCTCGCACTCACTCGCGCCGCTGATAAAATACCATATGAAGCACCGAAATAGACTCAGAAAATTTATGGTGCTGTCGTGACCCAGGATATAAATGTAGCAGACTACCTAGCTCCCCTGAGTGCTCCTATTAATAACGATATGACTTACGCTAAAGATGATGCGCGTTATCTACTTCACAATCTAGACTTCAAAAGTTACAAAATAAAGTACTTACAGATAAGCCTTCGAGAGGAAGTTTTGTCCGGGTTCCATAAGCACGGGTGTTAGAACATTAAGTAGGATTGCTAAATATTGTATCTATGCCTTTATTGACTAAATGTTAGATCTAAAAGCACTTGTACAATAATTGTGATTGATGGTAATGTGACTGTCATCATCAATAATCCCCGTCAGCAATTTGTTATAATTACGATCGGAACGCAATTCTAATAACTCGATTGTACTTTATTGCGGGGGTTTATAATACGTTGCTGAATTTGTTACCCGTGCTTGAAATTGAACGTCTATTTTAATGGCTCCATTCAATATAATCAAAGTAAGACAGTAATGATGAATGGTTTGTCATAGTTTAATTTTGGTAGATACTTAAATATCTGATATTTAATCCACACACAACTTAGGTTCCTTCACAGAATACATATTATTAGTACAAGTTGTTTCTATAACACTTAACACTTTCACTGCCTCTCAGTTTGAAATGACCAACTCCCGCGCAACACGGGTTATTGATCGAAATAGATCGAGATCTAAGTCGAAGCTATCATTAGACAAAGTTAATCCCGACGGTATCAGTAGGATACTTAACCCGTCCGATTTAAATAGTACCTGCGATAACCGATACCGATAAAAACATCTGTTTCCGCTCACGACCGCCCGCCGGCTGATCCGATCTCAGCTGAGTGGACTGTTATTAGATCTGTATAAATATCTCACTCTAGCGAAGACACTATCTACGAGGATTTGCGAGTAAGGAGTGGCGAGTACTGCTTGTAGCTATTAAAATACTTTAGCTGTGCGTCAAACGGATGCAACGAAAACATTGTCGGAAATCAATGAGTGAAACTCTTCTCGTTATGTAAACTTAAGCTTAACGAGTCTTACTCGTTAAGCTTAAGTTCATCTCTACAAATTATAGACAATGCATAGCCATCCCGACTACCGTATCTAGTTCCATCTGTCACCGCGACACAAACCCGCTCCGGAGTGGGTAAGTGGATCAGGCTGGTGACACGAAGTATCGTACAGTTACGGAGATAACGCGGTATCGAACGGGTTGGCTTAGGCTCGCGTACGTATTGCCAATTATAGGCCATATCTGATAAGTGAATGCAATTATGTTTGTTCGTGTATTGAAATAATCTCGCGGAGCGTGCAGGGGGTGAAGTATGCAGGAGGGGGCAGGGGGAGGCGTAACCGAGCCCGATAGAGTCATTAGCTTCCTGCCCTGTTTGCGTTACCAATTTGCGCCTCGGCCGCGCCGCGCCGCCCGGTGAGATAACTAACTTTAAACTTGTTCAAACTCACTTTGTATCATTGGCACTGTGTGTACTTTCGTATTAACCAGATGGTTTTCGTTTGGAGCATTTCGTAAATTGTGTAGGTTTACGCGAAAGGTTACTTTGTGTAATATTACTCCTTTCAATGTAATTAGCAAAATCGACATTAAATCAATCATCACAGTGACAAGTAAATTGTAGCGAAACCTACTCGATGAATTAACGAGGTGCGACCTGAAATTGTAAAGGGCGCTATTTCCGTAGCAGGTACAGAACGCAGATTTACAGTATGTCATACAATGTAAATACATATATTATGTATATATTCATTTTGCAATAACACCAGCTAATCCAGCTATAGACTATAATATGTACTAAAACCTTGTAAATAGACAAACATACAATGAGGTATCCAAAAATCGTCTGTACACAGTAACGCCGGTGGTCTAACCGCATCTAAATAGCTCGGGGTGTATGTGCTAACTCGGCGTTTAGTAGCTTGTTGAGTGCGAGCGGGAACATGGCGCCCAACGTGGGGCCGCGTTAATCATGTCCGCGCTAATTACCTGCAGGTACACTCTACACTTTCCCATTGTATTGCTGTTATTAGGCCCCTTTACACAAGATCAGAGAATTTAGTGCTTTATGTACTCGTATTTATTCGATTTTCGATTAATGTAGTGTTCTACTCCAGATCGTAGATTTCCATAGTCCATACATCTTATCCTTTATAACGTTCATTTTCTTTTAACTTCTAAAAGTGATATCTAAGGATGAGCGTTAATTCCGTGTTTCACCAGTTTATCTCAAGCTGAGAGTCTCGACGACGTTTCACGTACCCCTCACTATAACCGTGAAGTGTTCTCATAAAGCAAAAGATTCCCGACTGTCACGGGCCATAAAAACAAAGTGCGGACTGCAGTAAAAGGCAATGAGAATAAAAACTGTCATCGGAATGAGCTCGGCGCGACGACTCGCTGGCAGGCGCGCGGCGCGCGGCGCATTCTGCGGCGGGGCGGCTGTTTATTGCTTTAGACTTCTCACCTATATATCAGTATGTTAAGTATTGGGGGCGATATTTTATTGTTATAGCTTCTAAAACTACGACTTTTACTTGTAGGTACGCATAAGTTATAATCTAGAGATAACGATGAAATTCTATATTCTAGGGTCTACACTAGAGGCTTAAGTTTTAGGTATTGTTTTGAAGTAAAATTAATTTGTTATTACCTTACTATTTATCTCGTTATTGAATAATCACATGTTATTAAATAATCAGGTTTGTAGATGTAGACTGTAGAGAAAACATCCATTCAATATTTTCCAACACCAACCCTTCTGATAACTGCGAATGCACGTGAATGGACTCTACAAAAACAATCGCGTTGTTCCCAATGTTTTGTGTCGCGACAACAACCAATGTTTACAACCAGCTTCCATTTAGCATTGCCAATCAAAACACTCAACTCCACACGAAGGGCGAGAAGTGAGAAGTCATTATTTGTTCGCAATGCATATTAATGTGTTTTGTTTTTGTCCGTCCTAACCCTGTAAATATTTTCACGTTATTGAGTACTTCTGTGTCTTTTTTGAGTTCCCTGTTATCTTTTAGCTTAGAAAATAATATAAGAAATACCAACTTACCACACTTTTAAACGAATTTAAACTACTTACAAACGAAAATTTGGAGTCTTCTAGTGTGTCACTTTTGTATAATGTATTTCCCCCGCGGCATTCGCGAGGAGACAATGACCCTGCGTCCGGGGCGCGGGCGGTCGACCCCACACAAAGGGTTGTTTGATTTGCAATTATTTCCGAGCCCACTACATCCTGATCTCTTTTAATGTCGGGGAAGGTAATTGCTTTTTAAATGTCCGTTTTAAATTTGTTTTCGACCTTTTCCTTTATTTTTTCGTCGTAATAGATTTCTGCTATCTCAGCGGGGATTTCCCGGGGGATCTGCCCGCGCACGGTTTGTATTTTCACTAATTTGTCTTTTGTAATTGTTTCACTCGCTCCGAAAATTTTCTTAGATGTTGGTTAGCTTATCTATAGAGTATAGATATGATTCGGTATTTAATATTAAAGCCGTTTTCAATTATGGCAGCAATTACGCTGTCGCATTTACGTCGCGGTCGGCGACTCCGCAGTCGGCAATATCTTATCGATTGTATTTCCACAGCAGTTCATATTGATCTGAGCTTCGAAGGCCCCTCGCGTCTATTTATAGGAGTAATGAATAAAAACCAGTCGATTTGTATTCAAAACTCTAATAGAGAGGGGACACTATCGATTGTAAACAACAGTGATTTAACTGTCTCGTTGTATTGCGTCTGCCGCAGGGGAGCATCAAACCTATTCCTATTACGCAAAAAAAAAACAGATTTATATTCGATTATTGCATATTATATTCAATTACTGTATTCGATTACATGGCGTAAAATTTAAGTATAATGGGCTTCAAACATAGTAAGTGTTCGGAGAAAACCCCTGAGTTTGAACATTAAATTCTAATGATGCAATATCAAGTAAGTTTTAAAACAACGCTCAAAGTACCTGCTAACTGGCAGTTAATTATAATAACGAAGCTATAAGCAGCGAGTATTATTTACTCTGCGGCGTCGGCACTCGGCGCGGAGTATCACCGAACTAACTCGGCGCGCGGCGCGCGGCGGTAATCGGGGGCTATCTCCGCGACGCCAGCGCCGGATTATAAAACTTTATGTACTCCTAATGAAATCATTTGCAGCTCCGGATTATGTCGTATTACATTTCAGAAAGCTAATCGTTACTGCTTGGAGCTCAGATTAGTCTCTATTGCGGGGCCTAGAGGTGATTGCTATTTAATCATACTTTGTATTATTCGATTGTTATTAATAGGGATTTGGATAAAATTCGTATCTTATACTATTTTTATAAAAAAATTTGAAAGTGTGTCTGCAAGCTTAAACCGCAAAGCCGATTTTTATAAAATTTTCTGTAAATATAGATATCTTAAATCCTTAGAAAGGGCATAGGACAGTCGTAATCCCGATAAATTGTACGGTTCCCGCGTGACAAACTAGTTTCATCGCAACATGGTCTAGTATTTCATTACTCATGATTTCGTAATAAAATTTTAAGTTAAATTGGACGTGACATGAATACAGCAGTAAGTTTCGAACTTTAATTAACTTAAGCTATCAAATAACAATGAACGTCTTTTATGAGTTATGCTAAATTTCGAGTCACTTTAATGTCTTTCCCAGCAGAGCCGCGTCGTAAAATGTAATTTTTAACGCACATTAATAAAAATTACCTCGCCTCAGTCGTTTTATGTCGGTATATTTTTATAGCGGTCCCCGGCTTGATCGACATCGACCTGCCTCTTAATAAATTGTCCCGACGTAAACGGCCCATTACAATAAGAGTATAGGCCAAATTTGTAAATTGTCAGCGTCACTAACGCGTATCAGTCACACCCGAGTGGCAGCACGCGACACCGACTTCATTTGGCATCCAACTTGGGGCCATTACGCTGCGCTGATCAACCGTTACTTCCGGACCCGCCGGTAATGAGGCGGCTCCCGGTGACCCACACACCGCATTACCCACGCCATTTATGCATAAAATGTTGCTTCCCTTTTTCCAAATTTGTTGTCGGCTTTAATTGTAGAGTTATCATTTCCTATTGCATGATTAGAAACAGCTTAAATACATATTTTGGTCTTTGTGGCATAATTTTGATCGATTGGATGTCGCCAAAAGGCTCAATGAGAAACTGCTTGTAAAGTGTTATCGACGACAAAATCTCCGAGTTTTATATGTTTTACGCTCCTGCGTCAGGAGGGTTTTTTGCACTTAACTAGGTAGTAGATCGTAAAAAGAAAAATTTAAAGGCTTTGACTATCGGCAGGAATTCCATAAAAATGGTAACGTCCGAGCCCGCTCCGCCAGTAAAGAGGCCGTGTTTACGCGGGCGTCCTCGTTTATGGAGGGGGTAGAGTTACTCGTATTAAATTATGGCACAATTGCGCGATTCCCGGCAATAATAATGTATACGAGCCTCGAGAATTAACGTATCGACTTAAGTACGAGTAAACCTTTTCTTTAGGGCTTTTATATGGCGGGCCCGGTATTAAATATGAATGCTTTTGTGGGTGTTTCGCCCCGGGAATAATACTACAGATTCATGAACGTTTCGACTATTTCTAGATACAAAACGACTCATCAGAAATAGAGCATGTTCATTGTTCAGTCCACAAAATACATTGTTGTACATATTAATATTCGAGTTCGAATATTTATTTTAGTAAATTAGCTGAGACTTCGAAGCCCACCTTTCGAGGTCGGTAAAAATGCATGGATCGTTGCGGTAACGACTAACGACATTTCCGAAGTCTTTGACATTCATTGCGTGTTGAAGTCGGCACAACTTTGGGGCGCGGAGTTCACAACTTCTCCAAATCTCCGCCAACTTCAGCAAATCCTGCGAGTGACGGGAATTACTTGGCGTTCAGAGCGATGACACGCGCTTTTTGATTGTTTTTTTTAATATATTATCTTATTAGAACCCACCTCGCTTATGTACTAACCAAACTTTAATACAACGGATTACGCACGGGACTTTATATTTTTATACCTGTGTAGTATAAAGAATAGAGATACTATTATTGGCTGTTACGCACAGCAACCGCCGACCACACAGGTCGTTCCTTTGTTGTGGTTGGCGGTTGCTGGAGCTGTTATAAGTCGGGAACCACTAGTCTTTTTTCTTCGGCCAGTACTTTATTTCAATGACATATAAAGCTTTATACTCTGGAAGGTTCAAGAAGATTAAGCAAAAAAAAATATATTGTATCCTAATTCTTATTTTCGTATAATAAAAACATTCGCGGTAGGAGAATAAGGTCCCCGACCAGTTTATATTATAGCTCGGGGAGTTCTGACAAAAGGATGATTTAATCTGCTCACGTATTTACATTTAATATGAAATAGTTGCGTCGCGCACTGATCTGCGATTGTGCGGTAAGCCGGGAACAATGCCCGCACAAAAAGTGCCGGATAAGTCCGACTTACCGGCCGACCGGACAATGCCGGACGCCGGACAACACGAGCCCATTGTGCCAATATAAATGATAAGCGGCTGTTTTTATACGCTCATAATATAAACAGTGGGGTAAATATTTTCGGAACGCCGCTGTGTCTAGACTTAAGATATCAATGGCCTTTATTTGCTTTACATTTAAGTTGTTCTTGTTCTTATTGCGTAAAGTAGGATATTAATTCACATAATCCTACTCACATTTTTTTAGGTTTTTGTCATTTACTTTTATAATCTATAATATGTATGCATAAGTTTCAATTTGTAGGTTTCATGCTGTTTCAATTAAGTTGAATAATTGTATATGTCTTATTTGGTAAGTAAATAAAAAAAAAAAAGGTATTGCAATCTACGCGTGTGAAATAATCACTCTTTGACATTTAGTGCCTAAACACACTATGCCGAATTTCCGCGGCGGAAGTTCGGCTTGATTCCGCCTGCAATGTATTTTAAATTACCGATGACACACCATGCCGAAATTCCGTCGCGTTATATTGTATGCGTTTGACATTGCTGACGTAATCAAGCCGAACTTCCGCCGCGGAAATTCGGCATAGTGTGTTTAGACACTTACTGGCCTTAAAGAGAAATCCATAGAAGGTGAATAGGAAATCGAATGCGTCCAGCTCGTAGAACTAATACGAGAAATGTCATGTTTTACGCGCTTTAGTTGAAGCTATAATAAAATAAATCTCACCACCTTAGAAATTCAACGTTTAAATAAAATTTCCGCTTAAATTGACTTGAGAAATGTTCTGGTAGAGCTGAATTATCTGCATGGGTTAACGAACTGAGTGCATAATATTATGTAGTTTATATTCAAGTTATTAGCTTACTTCACCTACAAGATATCTCGCGCGAATCCATAAAGCGGTAAAGGCCGCCGGAATCATACATATTTGTATACATATAATAGATACAAAGAGTTCGCCAATAATGTGAATACAGTTTTCGTCGAATACTTTACATTGTTCAGTTTTTAATGTTGCTGCAATAGCAAAAGGGAATTCAGTATTGATACAAAAATGTCACCGTACTTGAATGGGAACCATACATTTTAAAATTTGTCGGTATAACAAGCTAATAAGTACAAATAGTAAGGATTCGTCTGCCCTTCAGCCCTACGTCAAAGGGCTCTGTAACAATAATCGAGTTTCCTCCGGCCCTATCAGCATGCACCACCCCGCTGTAATCGTGTTAAAATCAAATTTAAACGCTCAAATGAAACGAACGAATTCACTCTTACATCCCTTTTGTTTATCCTACTAGGTATTTAAAATAAAATTCTGTACATCTTTCTAGTAAAGATATACACGCAGCAGCGTGTATTGCTGCGTGTATATCTTTGTTAGAAATATAATATATATATTATAATAATAAAGAAATATAAATATTATTATGACGTGCTCATAAAAACGTTGTAAGGACCGCTGTCTTTGTCATATTGTAACTTTTACAAAAAAATATAATTTTTGAATGTGCCACACTCTACGTCCGAGTAACATCCACGACGTTATTACGATCAATATTATTTTTATGTTCTCGAAGGCGTACACAGAAAATATATTATTATCTTGATGATGCTTTGAAAATAATAAAGACCGCGATATTCTGCTTACAATATATTATTATGTTCCCCGCAGTAGGGCCGTGGTAAATCACTCGATTCTTGGGCTACGAGGCTAGAGAAATATATATTCATAGGTAGATGAAGATCCTACTTATTTGTCGGGTTAAATCAAATTCATGTTAGTCGTGATCTGTCGACTAGGACTTGACATAACCATGCTACAATGTCCATCATTTGCGTCGTCTACGAGTCAATTTCTTCAAAAGTAGGTACCTACACTGTTTACAGGCAACTAACAGTATCAGCTGTTAGCTGCGAGACTCGACCGCAAGTCTAAACATTGCCCAAAATCTTAGCCCATAAATTCGAGATTCCTTGGCTAACCCAATAGACAAACCAAACTTTGTGCTAGATTTACCATGCAATATGTGCTTCCTATGCCAACAATAGATTTTCAATTGCTATGCGGCAGCCGGCTGCCGCTTGGGGATTGATGGGTTAAAGAATAGGATTGAAAATTGGGATTTATAACCTAAATTATTAATCTATATCAATGATGTATCATGTAACTAAAATATGTACTCAATATTCTGAAACCCCTGAAGTATTCTGATCAATGATCCCAGTGACAGCCGTAAGCTGCTGCTACTATTGTGATATGACGTGAGATTCGATGATCATCTATCAGCGATCACCCGTCGCGGGAACATTTATCACCGAACATCAACAAACATTCGCGGGTTTGCGGTTTCGGGCTTTGCGAGGCGTTTCGAATCATAACGCGTCGTTAATCATACAGACTCGACGGTAATCGCCAAAAAATACTTTCGCCTCGCGATTTAGCGCTTCTGATGTCATATTATTTTTTTGCGATCGTTCATTTATCACTTCTATGGGAGGAGTTTCTGTTTTAAGTACACTGTTCACTGACGAGGACGGTTGCACTAATTTAACCATGATTTTGTCACAAACTTTATTTGTTAATTTACATTAATTGTCAAACTCTACATAAAATTAAAGTTTTAAGTCATAAAAAAGTAATCATCAAATCTCTGAGTGCGACCGTAATTGTTCATCTTCTTTATTGTTTAACTAATAGTTGCTTTTATTTGTTTTCAGGTAAGCCAACATTTCCTCCGATATGTATATAATATGATAACACGTCTAGGAGCTGTGAGTACTCATCTAAATCTAATCTATTACATTACTCAAAACTTCGCAATAAACATTAAGCTATTAATTGAATAAGATTGACGTGTTTCGGTAAAAGGGCTTAACGAGCACCTTAGAACTCGCCGAAAGGTTGAAGCATTTAGTGAAGTGAATAAAATTTTAAAGTTAGTATCTCGGCGAAGTGTTGCCGAATTCCCGCTCGGAGAGTTCGCTCGTGAAATCTCAATATCCGCTCACCGACGCCTTTCATCTTCACTTTTGTCGCTTTTGCCCGTCGACATCTTGTCCTAGACTCGCGATCATAAATCTCATTTGTGCACTCAACTCGTGAAGAAACTTTTTTTTTACTTCAATGTTGCTTCGAATTATGATTCGAAAATAGTCATTTTGTCTACACATCGACTCTTAATAAACACTTTTATTGTGATTTCTATAATAGTAAAACAAATTGTCCAATTGAATAGATTAAACACTACATAATAATATTATTGTTTTAAGAGCTGTCGACGACGAATGACAGAATAGCAGTGTACGGAAAAACCAGCGGGGCTAAAATGGCCGCCTTGGAGAATCATATAATGAATTATAATATGATTCATTTTTAGGGTTCCGTACTGCTTCAAGCCCCAAGCGACATCGACACCTGGGTGCCGCGATAACAATAGAAATCTCTTGTGTCTCGTTTTTTCCACGATCGAGGGAGTACCCAAAGGGTAAAACTGAGACTTCGATGTCTGTCCGTCTGTCCGTCTTGCTGCGGGGCTAAAATGGTCACATTTAGCAATTCCTTTGATTGAGAGGAATTGCTAAATGTGACCATTTTAGCCCCGCAGCAATGGTTTATGTTACACTGTATTAGATTAAATTTTTTATTGTATTTTCTTTGAAGTTTTTAATAAATAAAATAAAATTCTGTTGAACTTATAGAATTTGTGAGTTTGTTTTATTTCACAATAAAACTTATTTATGAATACGCGTAAGTACCAAATTTTACTCCAGTTATTAGGATATTAGCTACTATATTATGAAACCAAAATTCAGTGCGCAGCTTTCTCTTCTAATCTTCACAATCGACGCTTAAGCCTTAATAATAACAATCGGCATACAATCAGAGACCCTCGGCGAAGGAGCGATATTTTTTACCAAATTATATTTTCTTTTCGCTCTCCGCCGAGTGACACTCCTATTGTATTTCGGTGTCAATTATAGCGCACCGTTTTATTGGATACCGAAAAAGGGTGAAATTCTTATCTTGATCATCAGTTTTGCCATTATTGGATATAATGAGTTTTAGGCCCGATTTTTCAATCGTCAGATAACTTTTACCTGAAGCATAAATATGACACTTTTTTCATATTATGAAATCTGTCAAAACGACAAATTTATTCCAGTGGTAAAATTTATCTGACGACTGAAAAATCATTTCTGTTTGTCTAAAAAAGTTGAAGTTTTAGGGATGTGCGAGGTTTTTCAAACCGAGAATCCGATTAAATAAAATCGTAACTACAAAAATATCTAGAAGCCAACTAAATACAATATTGAATAAATTAAGTGGGCACTTAGCAGGTAATCGCGTGTGTAACATCAATATTCCACCGCACAGTCGGGCTGGGGGTACAATTATTAAACCCCGCGGTTATGACAAGTCCGAGGTCCCCGGGGAATCCCGGAACTGAACCCGAACTATCCCGGTACCATTACACGTTTGATTTCACGTCATTAAGCCTGCCCTACAATTTGATTATCAAACTTCACTTGTTAGAATCAAATGTTGCGTTTAATTGGACGGGTGGTACATGCTCGGTATTAATGTGATAGGTACCTTTTACTTGCATGTAAGTTGTAACTTGTAGCCCATTTATAGACAGTAATGTATAATATCTTTCTCGTGAGTCGGACATAGCTGTGATTATTGGTAACTACAATTACTATGTTATCTACTCTTTTTCTATATTACTTATTTAATCAAAAATTTACCTACTTCACCAGTAAAAAGACGGATTTGACCGAACTAGCTTCTGACTTAATAAGGATATTTAAAAACCATCATCCAGACACAGAGATTGCTCTTCATCGCCGAGAGTGATAGAATTAACTCTCTTCCTGCAACATTATTTCAGCTAGCGATTTCAAAGCTTTTGTGAAAAAATGTCGGCCAGCGCTTCGCAACGGGCCTTTACGTCCCCTTTGCCTTCCCTCGCTAAACTGAGCTCATCGCGTGCTACCTGCTCTATTCACAGAATTAAAAGCTTTTAAATCTGCTACAGGATAGTAGATAGGTATTGTGTTATGAACTTCTAGAGTAAAAACAATATTATATACTTAGCATCTTTACCTGTTACTGTTACCGGTGGACGGTGGTAAGCACCAATCACCATATAGACTTTCTGAAAACATTTGTTTCAAATTTATTCAGAAATAAAACAAATTTTTTTTACTACGCTTTTCGTCGAGTGATCCGCCTGCTCATTTGGCGACCTGTTACATATAAATAATATTATATAAAATTGTAGACATTTTGATCAGTAACATAATGTAGGTAGAACCTTTACTTAAAATTACCGTCTTATTCAAAATGTACATACATAATTTTAATCCTTTGTAAAAAGTGAGTAGAGTAAAATATGAAACATGATTTTATTATCCAAAAAATGTTTTAATTAATTATTTTCGCATGGTGTTAATTTTATGGAATTAACAAAAATAATTTCATTAATTTTAATAAATTAAGCTCTTTTATAAATAAAACGGGGTTATCGCATAAATTTCAGTTTTTATAACTTGAGAATAAAATTACAGTATATTATTAGATAAGTAGCAATGTTTTGCATTTAATTATATATGTAATATTATTTTGACATTTACAATTTGCTTTTACGCCGCAAAATAAACACATTTCCAACTCCACTTCATATCATCCTTTATTTTAAATTGCATATTTCCAATTTCACTGCTGGAAGCAGATATTCTAATCTTCTTGTCCGAAGTAATCAGGGAGCCCAGTCGCGAGCACGGAATCGCTGACAGAGGCCTCACTCAACATAATGTAAAACTTCGCTCCCCGCTGACTTAACTAAATTAAACAAATATCATTTTAATAATCTTGAAAGCCTTGCAATGTTCACTTCGCCACCGTTCTCGCTTCCCGCTCCTATCTCGCGGTTACCGCGGGTTCCCACCTCGTGCGAGTCCCGGTTCCCGCTTCCCATTTCGCGTGATTCCCGTGTTCCGCGATTTTATCTCCTACCCTTTCCAGCTGCGCTTTGTTGGCGGTGTAACATCGATATAAAATTATATTTCTTATGGACGTTTCACTGCTGAGTGCTGACGATGTAATCCAGTTGAGAGCAATTCGTTAGACTGCTAGTTTTGTACAAAAAAGTTACAATCGAAGATTCGACATCAAAATTGTATTCGAAACTTGTTTTTAGGAGTTAAATAAATATTCTAAGTTAAAAAGATTCAACTCTTTAGTATTGTATAACTATAGGGCAGTTCAGGGTGTATACGTGCTCCTCGTAGTCAATTCACTGTGAAAGTAGCAGCGCTGAAAGACCAATTTTTTTTTCACTTTTGTATAGGGAACCTCGTGACGCTGGGGCGCTTGCCCATACAAAAGTGAAATAAAAAATTGGTCTTTCGGCACTGCCACTTTCACAGTGAACTCTCTACAAGGAACACATACACACCCTAAAGTATTATCACTTAGTTTTGTTACACCCTATAGATGTGACAATATCTACTCTAACTAGAGTATGGTTTCTAGTGGATAACAAGAATATAATACTAGCTGCAGGCTACTAGCTGTAATAAATTCTTATTTTCTGCTGCTGCAATTTCATTGTGCAGAACTAATCTATTCCACCGAATGCCTAATGTCTTAATAAGAACCTCCAATATATTAATTATACCAAACAAACACGATATGAATTCCGCAACATGCATGCTGCTAAGAATCTCCATCAACATTCGCCAACAATTTCAATTAGTAGGGGAAGGCATTATTTTCCTAATATTTATAAAACCACAATATCATAATGGAATTTCCCGCCGGACGAGTGGAGCGTGTCGGGACTCGGGGCCCCATTCTAGTAACTCGAGACTCGGTTCGAATCTCAGCCTTTTGCCATTATTATTTTATGCACAAGGTACTAGATGGCCCAGTAAACTTCGTATCGCAGTCCTTGCAACATAAACTTTTATTTACATAGATATTTACATATTTACATAGATTAACATAGATTTATTATATAATTTTTCATTACACGTCAGGAATAAATGCGTTGAAAGGAGCAAAGCATCGAGCCGTCAGCCGCTGAGTCTAGGGTATGGTACATCGCTGTACATTCAACCCTTCGCTACAGTACAGGCAGCGTGGTGTTGCTTCAGTATAATTTACTTTCAACGAGTTCTACCCTCGTCGGTATTTTTCTTCGCCTTGTTATTGTTATTGTAAGCTGCTATTTCTACAATGTAAACGTTGTGAAATAAAAAAGTTTGTTAAAACACTAGCCGTTTGTTAAAATTCATATCGTATCTTGCAGGAGTTCATCTAGAAATACAAACTTTTTTTTATTCTTTTATTTATAAACTATAAAGGCCATACAACTTAAATATTAAGTCGGCCATACCAACTCGTTCACTTAGAAGTATTTTACTGAATAGCCCTATAAAAGATACCCCATATTAACTTCCATATCAGCTATTCAAATTGATATCCACATTTTAAGTTAAAATGATTAACTCGCGCGTCTTCGATACTCTCAAGTTTCAAAACATTACGCCAGACTAGTTTTTCCATTGCCCCGTACCTGTGGACGTAAATGCCCCCCAACCCCACCAATTTGTCGAGGTGTCGGGTCACGCGGGGCCCGGGGCAGTCGCGGGGGCACGCTTGTGCTAATTGAGCTCTATCCCGGCTCTGTATCCCGTTTTCCCGGGAAGTCGGTTTCAGTTCAATATACTGGATGAAGACTTTCCGTCGATGCAGCGTAATAGCGTTATTGCAAATTGATTCTGTCTCATGCAAATGAATGTACTTTTTATCTCGATTCTGAACCTTCTCGTTCTGTATTACGACTTTTTGTTTCCTTTGTCAGAGATAGTATGATCGTACAGTACACGTCATATGTCGATCTCTATTCGAAATAGAGTTCAACTATTTATTATAAAGTGTGAATAGAAACCAGTAACTTCTTTTTTCTGACATTAAACCGTTATCCGTATTAAAACATCTCAGTGTTTTCGAGATACATCTGTAGTATCTGACATCTGTAGTCTGTAGAACTGACGGCGGTCGGCGGCTCAGCCTCTCCGCCATTACGAGCTCTCCGCCATTCAAATATTTTCTCGTGAAACATCTGAAGGAGACCGGGAAAGGGCTCTTTAAAGTGTTTGCGTTTAATTTCGATCGAACCTTCTAGATTAGCGAATTAGTCCTGCCCTAATGCGCCCTTTTGTTATCTCAATTTACCTCGCAATACTCCAAACCTTTTACTCCGCTCGTCTCACAATGAGAGCCATTTAATTGTAAACGCCCGCTTATCTCCGAACATCTCTGTTTTGTGTTCAAATGGACTCGAATTAAATGTCTGCCTAATATAAATTGATCACTAACCATAACAGACCATTAGCTACAAAACAGTTTTTAGCAGCGACTAAAACGTTTCTAATCCCCTTTATTCTTAACATCACTTAGCGAGTGCTCGAGTTAAAATAACTTTTTCCCCTCCAACCGACTCTCTCAAGAAAGAATTTAACAATAACAAGGAATGAATAAAAATGCAAATGTGTTAATAGGAAGGTTTCCTGAAGTCATTAATATCTGGGGCGGACGGCGGGCGCGGGCGACAGGCATAGTTCCCACTTCCAATTCAACTGTGAGCTTAACATTTATATGTGCGGTCGCCACTAAACTGGAGCACATTACGACCTTATATCTAAGCGAGTAAGGTTCAAGAGGAGAACACCGCAGGTGTCCGCGACCGTGCATATAAAACATTTTCATAATGACGTGTCATCGCCTGGCCGCGGCGGTTGGCTCCGGGCCAGGCCGCGCCGGGCTTAGTCCACCCACATAAAGGCCACTTACACCAGGCCCTAGGCCTCTGGCAATAAACAGGCAGTGTCAGCGCGATTGTGTCGGCGTGTTATCGTTATCAGCTATCACTTATCGACTAAATTGTTATCGGTAATGAATCTTGTTGCAATCAAAATTGTGATTAAATACTAGTTCAGGTCTAGAACTTGCTGTCGTTAAGCCTTAAAACTATTGATTCTAGTATTAAGTTATATTTGTCTGCTACATCAAACGAACAATGAAACTCTTAGTCACCACATGGCACTCGCCACTTTTTCTGTAACCAGGATCTACCACTACCACTGAGTACTAACTTTTTTAGATAATCTCAGGGATGCTAGAGGTATAATGTGTACCCTTGATAAAGAAGGAAGGGCTAGGGAAATGCTACTCTGGGAATCTGTGTTAACTCGTATCAAAATTAATAAGAAGGAAGGACTCAAGAAGGAGGAAGTGTTCCAGTTTCAGGTTTCTTCTATGAAGAGTTATGTAATCTGTAAAGTGTTATTTTTCTCCGAGCTAGTTGTCGGTAAGTTGCAAGCTGCAGCTCCGCAATGTAATTATCGCGAGCTCCAACATTATGTGCTCGAGTTTAATTGTACGCTGTATGTGTCATAAGTTCATAACTCATAAGTCATAACAATTTACACAGTAATCGCTCCCGAGTGTTTTCTTGAGTAAATAAATCATCATCATGCAGCGTTTGTAAATACTTGTACTAGATTGACTCCGCTGTAACGCCGAGACATTTTTCTTGACTCGGCTATCTAACCAAACTGGTGACAAAGTGTGGTCACCGTTATTCTTATTAGGTACAGGCATGGGGCGTCATGCAAACTGTGTATCATATCAGCTACTTGCATGACGAGAGATTTATCTATAGCATCCTTTTACATACAATTAATTTAATTTATGTTTAGTATCGTATATACTGTGAGGTATTTTAATATGTGCGACTACCTTGATTGTGATAGGTACAGCTTACATAGATGATAGAACACATAACTATGAGTACGGTATACGGTATAATATCTTGATAGTTGATCGCTTAGCGAATTATCCCTAATAATACCTCGTGATTAATGACCGCCTGTAATCTGTACCGCTTGTATACACACCGACACGGTTACCGCGGGAGGTAGTGGGGGGAGGGAGGGAATTATTCATGAGGTGTGCAGCGTCTTCGCGCTGAAAACTATTAACATTTTAATTATCCTGGTGTAGCTTACCCGGGATTATCTGCCGGGTTTTTATATGCAATGAGACGGGAAATGAGCCAGCGGATTATTTACAATTTTAGCTGATGGTAGTTTAATTTATGAATGGGGAGACAGGCTGACAAAATTTATAAAGTATACCTTCATGTCGCCAATGCTTTGATGATAAACAAATTATTGTTAATTTCTTCGCGATAAGCAGTGACAAAAACTAGCACTTTGCAGTACCTCTACCAGAAGTACCTAATGATTTTTACGTACATTCCCTGTGTGGCTGTACAGTGTACATATTATTGTAGGTTCCATGCCAAAGAATGATCGTCTAACGCTCTTTATTATATCTTTTTATCCCCATTCTTTAACAGTAGATCTGGATGTTCCCCGCCATTACCCGCAGCCAGCCGGCGATATGATTTGTGTCTGCAGTGAGGTGGTCTGCGTTTTATCATCGCGAGTTAACTCCGCGCACTCCGCGCCACTCCGCAGACTCCGCTCGCAGACAACACCCCGTTACATTGTTCTGTTATATCCAGGAAAAATGGCGGTTTTTCTTCGAAAGTTTATTATTGCGTCGCGTACGATGGTCATATATCCTCGTTTTGAGGGCACCTCATTAACAATCTTGAAATACTTGGCGTAAACATAATATCCAGTTCCGATGTCATCTAGGGGGTAAGGCCAAGTTAGCCTCGAAAAAGCTTGGTGTTCTTAACAGAGCGAGACAGTATTTCAGTCCGGACCAGCGCCTACAACTCTACAAGGCGCAGGTTCGGCCTCATACGGAATACTGTTCTCATCTCTGGGCAGGGGCGCCAAAATACCAACTGCTCCCTCTGGATCGTATCCAACGAAGGGCCGCTCGAATTGTTGACTGCCATAATGTTTCAAACAGGCTGGACCCCTTGGAATTACGCCGAGATGTAACTTCACTCTGCATCCTCTAATCTCTATCGGTTGTATCACGGAGTGCTCTAAAGAATTGTTCGGAATCATACCTCCTGCAACTTTTCGCCACCGATCCACGCGAAAAATATACCATCCCCATCACCTTGATGAGTCTTCCACCGTGCGTTTTTCGCGTAACTTTCTGTCGCGCGCTGTAAAACGCACTGGAACGAACTGTCACCAACAGTATTTCCGGGCCGATACGACCTGCAAACCTTCAAAGAAGAGAGCGTATTCCCTCTTAAAAGGCCGGCAACGCACCTGCAGCTCTTCTGATGTTGCGGGTATCCATGGGCGACGGTAGTTGCTTTCCATCAGGTGACCCGTTTGCTCGTTTGCCCCCTTAATTTATTAAAAAAAAAATTCAACAAATAGGCGATTGGAAAGGTCTCGTGAATTTAATTCCGTGCTTTGTAGTGCAAAGTGTTCCTCCGACTTACTACCGATAAAAACTCATAAAATCTCGTTGATATTAACTCACAGTGAGGCTACGTTGAATGCATTGTTAAATTGAGTGTTATAAAAGGTTTATGAGGTCCTTTGTCAGGAGTTTATCTATTCAAAGGCGTTGTTGATTGGTTAATGCTTTGATGTTAGCCAATCAAAAACGCTAGCCAAAACATAAACTACTGTAAAAAAAAATCTAAAAATTATTCATTGCAATGTTTCACCTTAATTATTATTGTACAAAACTCCCCCTTCGCTTAAAATTTTTAATATATTCCTATGTGAAATAACTCAATTTACAAAGAATGTGATATAATAAAACAATAGTTTTCATCACACAGTATGTCATAATGAAGTATATTATATTATTTTCGTCCATTCCCATACATATTAAACCCCACCATGTCGACGTTAATCGTGCCCGTACAGTTTTCAGCTCTATATTATGTCTACTTTAGACTCCTTAATTAAAAGTTTAGTAAAGCCCCACTACACTTTTGTAAGCGGCAGACGACTCTCGTTTGGAAAAAATAATTTAATGCTGAAAGTTAAAAAGTTCTAAAAGCTTAAATTATCTTTTTTTTAAATGACGAAAATTGGTATAAGGTTTTTTGCTGAACCGCTGTGCTATTGTAGCACCGTAACAAAATGATTATAATCTTAAACCAATATTAAATGTATTTTTTTAAAAGAGCGGGGTCTCTTAACACAGGTTTTACCTAAAAAGGTGTCTTAGCCAACTGTAAACAAAACATGTTATAGTTATAATATAAAATGAAATATCTTTATTCAATAATAAAGATATTTCATTTTCATTTTTCACATCACGAGTTGTATGTGACCTGTAGAAGTCAAGTGTTAGATGTAGATTGATGCATCATGAAAGCGTCAAGTTGTCCGCAGCAGCGGGCGCGGGCGCGGGAGTGGGGAGCCGCGAGAACTTGGCTTTTAAATTTCTATCACGTCCGCCAAACTTTTTATAAAAGTACCCGCGAGTATGAAATTTTTCATGCGACTTGCCCCTCGCCCATAATTTACTGAAGTTTGTTTAAAAATCTTCGGCCGAGTCGTTTGGCCGGAGATATGTTTTTTATTTCGTTATGAAAATTAATGTCCAAGTTGTGACTCGCGAGTTTTCCAAATTCGGGGAGGTTTTGTATAATTTATCTGCTTTTACACAACCGCCTAGATTAAATTGCACGACATAGATAACATGTTTTACGAAGTTTGTTATTTAAATCCACATTCAAAAGTAAATGCAAACAATCGACGACCGATCACCCTACTCAAATGTGTTTGTATCAGTATAAATCTTGGAGGAATATCAATTAATCTGGGGTACAATTAAGTATTTATTAGCGTGGTTTAAATTATCTGCCAATCGTCTGGCGCGGCGCGGCGGGACCACCCGGCCTCCCGTGCTCGGCGCAGACTGCGCCCCGCGTCGACAGCGAATTTAGAAGCTTTGACCTTTTTTTTTAACTTACTGTTTCTTCAAGGAAATTGCGACTTGGGTAGTCTCAAGCCTTTTTAAAAGTATGGCTAAGCCTAAAAAAATACTTACAAACATTTTGCTACCAAAACTCTATGGCACTTTGTTAATAAGCTGCAAGATTACATTAATTTTTGTCGTATCGCCTAAGGCCTAAGCTACTTATCCAATAGTTTGTGATATTATTTACCTGAGCCCCTAGCCAAGACGTTTTCTTGATAGCTTCTTTATATAATCGCCGATCAAAATGTTTGGAATTGACATTACACGAGTCGGACGTCAACTTTATAATACATATTATCGAACGCTTATGCCAGCTGGGCCCTTTGGCGGGTCCGGTAAAAGGTTATTTTATCAATTTTCTTTTTTACACACGTGGCTCGACTTTAAGGTACATAAGCTTTTTACTACGCTTTTTATGACCAAATTTTTAATTCCATGATAAATTAATTACACGTATAATGTAACATACTATATTACTTTACAAAAACATGATTCCGGAATATTAAATTATATTTAATTAATTTTATTATTCAGAAAGCGGAAAACGAAATGAAATTATTTAAATCAACCTTCTTTGTGCGTAGTAAGTCGTACCAAACATAAAGTTTAGCGAACCTTGCGTATATAAATTAGCCACTTGTAATTTATAACAGGAGATAAGAATAATTTGGTAAATAAAGTAGCCTGTATAAAAAGATAATTACTGAAGCGAGGTGTAACCAATAATAATTATTAATTAAATATGAGTGATACAGTAGTACTTTAGGTACCTACTCATATACATTTCCGCGTTGTCACAAACAGACGTACACGTTTATTTGTTATAAATAAGCACTAGCTAAAACAAATAAATGAGTGTGTCTCTGATTATGTCATTAGTCATTAGTTCATTACGATAGCTATCCAACGTCCGAAACCGATATGTTACGGTGATTCCACCCCCGACTCCAGTACTCGACCTACCGCCGACAACAAAATGTGATTTGTTAGTCCGATGAAGAGCTTTGTTTGTTTTTATTTACATTTCTCTTTTTTCGGGTCTCTCGGACCCTTTTTTGCGGCATCTGCGACCCGGCGCGGCGCGTCGCGCGGCGGAATATTTTGATTTGTGAGCGGCGCACCGGTCGACGCGGTATTAATATGTTGACTGTGATTTATCGTGCTGCTACTAGATGCGGAGATAAACGTTGAACGCGACCGATTTTCGGACCTGTCATAACAACTGGTTGCCAAGAAAAGAATTTGTTGGATAGATTTTTTGCTGTCGAAACTTTTATTTCTTTGAAATACGAAGTAACTTATTGAAAAAGGGAGACGTTTATGCTCTATACGATTTATGTGCACCGTTACAGCCATCCCACATCCCACATCAGTCAGTGAGGAAATAATCACCCACCTAAAAGCCGGTGTAAAAATGTTTTAACTAGGTGTAATAAAATATCGACCGTAAATTAATTTAACTGTGGTTTGGGACGTTAAAGTAGAATCGCTCTCGTCGCTACCCGCTAATGAAATAAACGATCATTTCGAAAGTAAGGATGGGTCCATTGGAACCTTCTTCCTTTTGAGTTCAAACGTCACATCGTGAAAGTAGTTTACTACTAGTTTAACAGTTGTTCACAGATAGAATTTTACTGACGATAGTGTTCTCGAGTTTCTCGACGACTCCTATTGGCCCCAAAGTGGGCGCAATCTCGAGTCATTCTCTCGAGTCATTTCAACGTATAGGTATGGCCAGTCCTTACCACAGTACCTAACATAAAGTCAACGAGCAACGTTCGCCGCTAATGAAATGAAGTTGAAAACTCCGAGATAATACGGCGCGGAGTAAATGCGGAGACGTTTGCATACATTACAATAAATTAGATACGTTCCTAATTATAATATCAAATGAACCGCGAGTTAACTTTTAACTAACCTTTCACGTTGAGCTCCTAACCGACCGCGACGAAACAGAGTAGATTTATGTATAATAAGACGTGTCAACGTCGACTTTAAATAAACTTTAAGGTACTTCTTTTATTACTGTAATTCTTTACGCTACAAATTGCAAGCGAACCTTTTCAAATTGTATTTTGTTACTTTTACAAAGTATTTATTTACTTACAGCTGTCATAATAGGGTGTTATAACAATATAATCGATGTATTAATGCCCCATGACGATCGTAATGGTACAAAAACTATAGGTACTCCGGCCAATCGACGTGCCACTTTGAACCTTAATATCATAATAATAAGGCCATAATGCATACCGGAAGCCTCAACCGTGCGGTAGAGAGTGTGTGACGATAGGGGACGTAAATCATCTCCCGCGGCGCAGGCGGCCCGCAGCTCGCAGCGGCGCGCTGGAGGCTGGAGGCAGCCGGCTGCGGCAGGACGTCCGCGATACATTTGTGTAATACCAGCACAGCATTGTGTTACAGTGATGGCTATTGGAAAAATTGTAAAGCTATTTCTTTACCTGAATGGATTTAAGTTAAATAGTTTGAATTTGCGATGCTTAGTACCGACAACGATACGGCTGAATTGAAGAAAAAAAAAACTACTTGCTAGATCTCGTTCAAACCAAATTCGTTGGTTGTTTTTAAAGTAATGTACATCATATTATATTTTTTAGACTTATCATGCCCCTACTTTAGAAATTAGAGGGGGGGGGGGGGGGGCACACATTTTACCATTTTGGAAGTCTCTCTCGCAAACTATGCAGGTTAGAAAAAAATCATATTAGAAACCTCAATATGATTTTTTTTTAAAACCTATCCATAGATACCCCACACGCATAGGTTAGATGAAACAATTTTTTTTTGTTTCAGTTGTACCTATGGGGACCCCTAAGATTTTTAATATTTTTTTCCATTTTTGTATCAAAATCTTAATGCGGTTCACTACAATATCTACTTACCAAGTTTCAAAAATATAGCTCTTATAGTTTCGGAGAAAAGTGGCTGTGACATACGGACGCACAAACAGACAGACAGACATGATGAATCTATAAGGGTTCAGTTTTTTGCCATTTGGCTATGGAACCCTAAAAATTACGTCCTCAATAATGAATGCAGTCACGTTCTTTAGATCATTTAGAACAAGACTGCATTCATAATTCAACAATAAATTAAGAAATTTAAAATAAACCCCGCCAAACAACTTTAAAAAGTAATGAAATAATATTTACTGACTTTAAGTTTAATAATTCCTAAGTGTAAAGTAATATTTTAATCCATAATTGTTGTCACGGTCGGTGTGTACAAAGTGCAAAAGTCTTTTGCATTTTTTCATAGCGACTTTTGCATTTTTTATCGCCAAGTCACTGATTGTTTCGATTCGGTTCGCTGTGAAGTGACCCAAGTAAACTATAATGTTATGTGAAATCAAACATCTACATTAGCGGTCCCCCGACACACCTTGACAACAATTATGGATTAAAATATCACTTTACACTCAGGAATTATTTAAACTTAAAGTCAGTAAATATTATTTCATTACTTTTTAGACTGCCTTCACATTATGTCGCGGGTACCGCCGCAGCCGCGCTGCAGCCGCGCGACTCGGCGCGACTCTGTTTAGTATGGAAGTCGCGCGGCTGCAGCGCGGCTGCGGCGGTACCCGCGACATAATGTGAAGGCAGCCTTAAAGTTGTTTAGCGGGGTTTTTTTTTTTTAATTTCTTAATTTAATTTTATTTCATGCTTTTTAAACTTGTGTTGGTTATAGTGCAGAATAATTCCTATCAACAGGATCATATCCCAATGAATACCATCTATGAATGTCCTCTTGGATGAGGCCGTCAATATGAGTCCAAACATGAAACCTCCACTTTGGGTTCATATGGAGCTCGGCTCCTATAGAATCCTGGTGATGCTGCCAGCAGCAGCAGCGTGCGAAAATTTACTGTTTATGTCTTACTAGCTAGCTGTCGCAATTAAAATGAGCCCAAACACGAAACCTCTGCTCTAAGTTGGTGAGGAGTTGGGTATCCTATTGATTACCAGGTGATGCTGCAGCACCAGGTCAACTTTCCATTAATGTGTATAAATTCATAAATGTCACGTACTAGAATGCAAAATATAAAGCCCAGCAAACGACTGCAAGTTGCTAATCGGCCCTTCACGAACCAGATGAACCGCGATTTTCCAACACTGAGCAGGCTGATGATGATGAACTATAGCTAAGAACACTCTCGATCAGGTCAGCTTTCAAACAAAAAAAAAAAACTAGATCAATATCGGTCTACCCGTTTGGATGCTACGATGCCACAGACAGACAGACAGACAGACCGACAGTCGGACCGACAGACAGACCGACAGACAGACCGACAGACAGACAGACCGACCGACAGACAGACAGACACGTCAACGTATAACACCCCTCTTTTTTGTCGGTGGTTAAAAAAATTGTGGGCTAATACACAAAAGCTTAACAGCGACCATTTCATAAGTGCCATAATATTGTCGAATGTCGAATATATTTAGATATCTTGACATTCTATTTTGCGAGAATTGGCCTATCTATTTTCAACCTATCGCAATTCGCAGCAGGCAGGAAGCTCTCAGCGGGTAGCTGCACACACACTGAGCGTGGCTGGGTCCGCGATACCATCACACCGCCCGCGTCACCACCGGCTACCACCAGCGTGATGGATGGTGGTGAACCCTGTGCACCAACTTCTGAATCAGACCGATAAATCAATGCTTGTGGTATCGAAAATACGATCTGAATATTGTGTCAAAGGCTCCACAACAATGCGTGCTTATCTCTGATTGATCAAGAAATAATGTTTGTATACTCGCAGCGGGATTCTTAGTATTTCATTAGAAGTTAAATGCGAGGATGAAAAAATAATACTGGAAATGTTAAACCCCGTCGCGGGCCGCGACAGGACTAAAATAAGTACACTTGACTATACCTACTTATTAATTTAAATATTTACTACATGCTTAGATTGATCCTTGTTGGAATAGCTCCTTGACAGACAGAGCGTCATAGACAAGATTTCGAATGGAGTAGGTAACGATTTCTACTAATGAGAGGGACAGAACTCTAGAGTTAAGAGATTACAATTTACTATAGTTACAGAAAACATAATTCTCAAGTAAGTAATTCTTTATTTATATTTTTTGTAAATTATGCAATAAATCTTATCACCGAGATAGAATGCGGGAGCTTTGGATCGGTCTAAATTCAGCTCGGACGAAGCCAGACGGGAGGACTAGTGTTTACATAAATCACTGATAAGGCGCAGCCGATCGTCGCTATCTAGACGTCTGCAGGAGAGCGGCGATATTCGGTGGGTATTGTGGGGCAATAAATTACCCGAGTCCTGTTGATACCCCACACCGTAAATAATAACCAATTTGAGTGTCACACGTCGGGCGCGGGCGAAAATACCGTGTAAGTTGATGTAAGTCTACCGACAGCCGCGTCAACAGGTGGCCGCTTCGATCTGCTTCAATGAATTCACTCCTGCATTTGATCATCTATTATGAAGTTATTTTCTACGTCGTTGTAAAACTGTAAAATTACGCGGAAGAAAATTTATATCTACTTTACGTATAATATAATCCAGATTCTAGTATAACAATTTTACTGTCATGGTGAAGAAGGTGTGGTACGATTTCCTTTCAATATCTCTAGTAGTGCATAACGAATGTCCACTACACTTTTGTGCGGTCAAATAGTACTCCTCTTTGTAAAAGTATCGCGTGTGTTTCCTTTTGTTATACATTGTAGAGGAGTATTTTGGTTGGACAAAAGTGGCGTAAGAGTTCGTGGTGTTCTGCCGCCCCGCGCTCGACGTCGGTGGTCCCTCGGCGGCGGGGGGTCGCTCGGACCTCTACTCCACCACGCACAATAAACCCCATACTTTAGTATTTCTGACACTAAATACTGTGAATCGGTCGCGAGTTCTTTGTAACATTGACATGGGAATCCTGAGTCCTAACCCGATAACGGTGAAAGAGTAAACGACTTTCTAAAAGGACGAAGCCCGGAGCTTCGTCCTTTTAGTATCGTTACACAGAATCGTAATACAGAAAGTCGAGATTTATTTTCGCAATCCAGTTGTTATGAAGCACGAAATTCTCGCTAATCGCCTCGTTAGAAATTCGAGGATTTATACAATTTGAATAATCAGACTACGGAGTACGGGCGGACTACGAATAAGAATAAAATAAAGACTTCGCGAAATGTCAGCGGATAATGGATAGTATTATAGTACTACAGACAGCAGTGTCGTATTGTAACATTAAACATAATCGCCAATCGGTATTAAACAGATGATACATGCATACTCATTGATGGCAAGGTCTGCTTATATCTTAATTACGAGTTGACTCAATTAGCGAATTCCAATCTGCGGATATCACACAAATAGGAGCCTCGTAGCACAGGCGGTCCTACTGACTAGTGACTACACTGCAGCACTGTAGGTGACTGTAGTAATAATAGTTCACTGTGACAAGACCAATAAGACGGAGCCATTTCGTCTTTTAATGTTTATGTAACAGTGATGTGATGTTAACACGCTCGAAACTTGTTAATATCGGTAATGCCGTCTATAATTTCGAGAAGCCGTCTATAATTATCGGTAATGCCGTCTATAATTCTTCTATGTATAATTTCGAGAGCATCGTATAATTAATTCCATGTTTATGCTAATTCTTTAGTAGTTTAACATTTCGATATTCGAATTACAAACGAGATAGATTCTCACCATTAGTTCCGAGTCCTAATGTTTTATGTTCGTCTATCATTATAATGTTAATCATAATTTACTCGTAGTGACACTTAACATTCATGTAATGTGCTGTGGCTTTCTATTTGTGGACGAAAACTGAGACTCGGTTTCGTTAATCGTGACCTCTAAAACCTAGTTCTAATGAATAACGCTTTATGCTACTTAAAACCTACGTGTGCAGAAGTGTGTATAAGCGATTACTGTTTTCATGACTAAAATAATATTCATCGACTTTCATAACGAAACAAGCCAATTATTATTTAAGAAATTCTCATTATTTACGACTCGACTAATCGAATCAAACGAAACGCAAACAAACCTTTTAATCTGGTGATCCAGTTAGTTTAGATCCATTAGTGGGGTGTCAGGTTTCACCATTCCTTACATAATCACAACAATTAGTTGAAGGTGCACGTAGGGCATTCGGACAATTAGCTAATTGGTGGTCGCGTGTCCTCACTTCGTTAGCCGCATCTCTGTTTATCGTATGGTTTATCGAGATATCGGCCGGAATTCAATTTGCCGCCGCCCGTCCGTCGTCGATGACGTTTATTTGCCGTCAATAATTACGCCGTTGTTAATTGGCCGCGCTGATGTCTCTCTTGTTTCTATCCCGCAAATATTTAGGATGTTGTTTCACATGATATAAAGTCACAATGTTACATTAGTAGCGACAGTAAAATTGCGAAAAATGCTGAAAAATTTTGCAACGGACGACTAATCTTGCTGGCGTACCTAAACCGCAATAGATATTAATTAGGAGCTGTGCAAATGCTTAGCCTGTATTAGTATGAATTGTCACTTCATTAAAATATAATATAATATTTTGTAATTTTTATCGGGTACTACTCTGTAGTCTGTGGAGTCATGTCGCTCACAGGCCACAGCCGACACATCGGCCGGCCTCGTCGTGACTCGCGATACGATCGACCAGCTCGAACACAATTACTGTGTGGGAATTGACTGGACTCACTTTTTCTGTTTTCTTTAGTTGGCAAATATTTGTCCTTGTATAAATAATGTCGATATTTATCCCAATACGGACGTATCGCCCCCGGACGCAATATCCTCGTCATATTTCGTCCGGTAATCGCGTCGAAATAACGGAAAGTATATAATTTCGGTGTAAAATTGTAAATCCCTCCAGTTCCCCGGTAAGTACACAATCCCACGCGGAATCAATTCGTAACCAGAAATAATTGTCGGGCTTTCGAAAACGGATTAATGGGCATGAATAATAATCGGGCGATCTAAATATTTGCTCGGCGGAGCAAAACGCGAATTACCATTAGACGAGATAATATTGATTGGTCGGCGACGGCCACGGTCGCGGTTCAGCTGCGGCCGCCGCGGTATTCCGTATTAGCGACACACACCGCATAACTTAAGGCCATCCCCCGAGCAAACGACCTTGACCATACATTTGACACGTTGCCGAGATCGCACAAAAATCCTATTTTTGTTACTTATCTTAGTTCAAAATTGATCTAAAAAAAAAATTAAAACGGGGAATATGTAGTTAATGAAATTATCTATCTATTGTCGTGTGTTTCAAATAAACGTAATTTTTAAATACTAGGGAGATACTGAAAGTATGCTTCAATTTTAATAAATTGATATTACTTTGGAAGCTAATATCATGAGTATAATAAACAAAAATAGAACATTTAAAACGGGGAAAGGAATGTTGATATACTGAAGATTATTGCTGTATTTTTATTATAACTTTGTAGCTTTCAAATTATGAGTTTATAAGGCTCTAAATACGGTAAATTACGGAATCTCCGTAGGGGAAGGGCCTTAAAATTTGCGAGTGAATTTCACTTTCAAAGATACGCAGTCTCATTGAAACATATTGGGTCACAGTAAATATGTTTCTAATTATATTTTAAATCGATGATACCACGTCGCTAGCAGATATCTAGCTAGCTTTACAAATAACATAAAAAGGGAATGAATTAAATACATAACATTAGTGTTTGGACATTTGCCCTCTCGATGTGAACACTGCATGCATCAAAAAATTAACAATATTAAGTTTGGTCCATTTCTTTTCCTGGTATATATCAATCATGTCACAACGGCAACTAAACATCTTCAAATTCTGTTCGCTGATTACACTACAATCTTGGTCAAATGCGAAAATATTTTATTTTATGAGCAAGAAATAAGAAACGCACTCAATGACATAATATCACGGTTGGTCAAAAATGACTTACAAGTTAATCTTAATAAAACGAAAATAATGCAATTTAAATATTACAGTGCAATGTACCGCCCCCCTTTTTTGAACCCCGCTCTCCCCCCTACCTTAAGGATCGCTTTCAGTATCGTAGTGTAGACCACAAACGTGTGTTACGCTCGGTTTATAACAATAAACTATTAGTACCTTTTACCAAGTCGGGATACTTTTGCTGTGAAGGCCACTTACTTGTGGTCTGTGGAATGAACTACCACTCGAGATTCGCGAGTCGCAGTCACTAGCTACTTTCAAATCGAAGCTACATATCTATCTGAGGAGTAAAGTCACTTGCCAATTTTAGCTGCTTATTCATTTTATAATTATTATGTATCTTTATTTTATAATATTTATTACATGTAGAACTATAAATTATTTATATAGAGTTTTTGATCAGCTCAGTATATTAATTATCCAATTGCGAACTATATTCTGTTATCCAATATTTACCTATTATTATTATTATTATTATTATTTTAGTAAGTACTTACTGTATTCTTTACCCCGCATACTATTTTTAGATTTAAATTTTCCTCTCCTGCAGGGTTGCCTGGAAGAGATCGCTTATAGCGATAAGGCCGCCCTTACCCACATTTATGTTTTTCTTATGTTTAGTTTTAGCTACGAATAATAAAAACTAAGGAAGAGTAACTCCGTCAAAAAAAGTGCACCAAAAGGCTACAAAATGTGACCCGAATACATGCATATTTATGCATGTGTTCGGTGCCACCCGATGAGCGTCTTTCACGTGCTTATTCCACCCACAGTGTAACTTTTGTTTGCGAGGTTTAGCCTCTACACAATGTTTTGTTTTTATAGCTGCTGTCATTAACACATTAACAATCTGTTCATATAAGTTGTCCACTACATTTTTTTGACCTATGTTATCACAAAATCCCTGCGCACAGTTATTTAATTCAGGCGGGAAATTTATGTCACGTAACCCCAAGTTACTAACATTATGATATTCTTTTATTTGAGATTCGTCTCTTTCGCCCCATGAAACCAGGTTTCTTTGCATATCATGTATTGACATATATAAATGACATTTGCATACTATTAATTTATTTGAGTGATATGATCCTGTATTTTATTATGAAGATCATATTGTACATTTCACTCTGGCAAATAAATTATTATTATTATTATTATAAGTAGGTACACTAACAGTAATTTACAAAAATTTAAATGCTAGTTAACAATAATATTATTTAGTTACAGATTTTTGAAGTAATGATGACTTCAAAGAGTGAATGGTTACATTAAATATATCTATTTCGCTACAGATTTTACTGTAGGTAGATTGATGATTTTATTGCCTTACCTTCATTAGAACAAGATAGAAGTTAGAAAAATTTAAGGCTCGAAGTTTCTGCCCCACATCGGCCGTGCGATTTGCCCGTACAAACCTAGTGAACATGAAAAATCTTTGTTAATTTCTCTCGCGCTAATGCGACGGACGCTCACATTTGATAAGCTCAACGCGCCTAATACCGTACCTATTTGTTTAAATCGTTGAAGCAATATTTTAGGGATAAGCACATGCGGGCGGCCCCCAAAGCCGGATTGATGTTGTGATCTCCGTGCCGGAGGACTTAACAGATTACGGACCCCGACGTCATTAGATAAGAATGATGGAATGATAGCCGGAATAATTCGGCGGCGCAATCCATCTTGCGTCTGTCACGCCTCGCGCCGTCACCGCGAGACACGAGACACTCGCCAGTCGCCACTGCCACACCACTCAGTAGCGGCGTTAGAGGGGGGGGCGACGCTGGGCGACCGCCCAGGGCGTCGGATTAAAAGGGGCGCTGAAGGCAAACAAAAGGGGCGCAAATTTTTTCAGCACTATCAGCACCCTGGGCGCCGAAGAAATCTCGCCCAGGGCGCTGGTAGTGTTAAAACCGGCCCTGACACCACTGTCACCCTCGGTCGTGGGCCCAGAAACGACTTTAGTAAACATTAGCTCCCTGTAATGGATCTAATGGATCTAATACATTTGATAGCTTGTGGTAGAGAAAAATACACGTGCAAATGAGTCTTCGGTATGGTTAAATTGAGTGTTAATAGGACATTATCACTTCTCCGCAATAGTGAACGCTATAGATCAATAGGGAGAATTACAATATGCTAAATAGTAAATACATTACCGTAGATAATAGAGACGTCGCCGAAATTCATTTCGAGCTTCGGCCTAATTTACTTGTAAATCGGATTGTTACCATTCGAATGTCGCATTTCACTCCATTTGAGTAACCAAATCACGACATTACCATAATCGTAACATGAAATCTCCAAATCGTGTGCGATCAATTTTACTCGAGATAACCGAGATGTGACATCACAATAACCAAGATTTGACATCCGAAGGCATCCGAAGGTTCTGCACTCAAGATGACCGAGATCCGACATCGCAGGTCAGTTAGGACTTAGGGAGCTCTGACGTCACAGGTCCGTGGAGCGCTGACGGTTCCGCAGTCGGGGCACGACGCCCCGTCATTACGATCGGTCACGGCTCGCCGTAATTATACGTTTAGCGCCCGTCTATTAATATTCAAATTGATTTATAAGATGCCCGCCCCGTCGTAATTAAACTGCGCCGGAGACGTGTGAGGTATTAAAGCTGCGCGTCCACTGGATCGGAATCGAAGCGTACGCAGCGTACGAATTTGTTGCTTTGTATTGATTTCTATGGTACTGCGTCCACTGGGTCGGCATTTCTGCGCCTGAGACCGGTATTTATGCCGATGACGTTATCCGCAGTGAACGAGTCATTCGGATTCCGAAGGTTTCAAGTTCTGACGTGTTTGCGACGACGCGACGGCTAGAGACATAAATACTTATTCACGATGAATGACGGTATTTTAATTACTCGAGTGGAAAAATATGTAGAACTTTACAATATAAAACATCAACATTATCATAACCAACTGAGGAGAGAAAATATTTGGGATGAAATTGGGCAAATAATGAATGAAAGTTGTTCTGATAAAATACAGCTAATTACAACAATCGCCTTAATATGATATCGCGTAAATTGAAGACTTTAGTTCAGCGGTCGTCACACTTTACTGGCCAAGGGCCACACGTGACAATGTGAGTGTCAGCACCGGGCCGCAGAGTATGTGAAAGGCGCTCCAAGAGCGATTCCACACTAATGCCCTTTTTTACACCTACCGAGTGGAGTGGCAAGACAGTACTTTCTGTAAATTTTAATAGTCGAGAACATTGTCTCGCCATTCTACTCGGTAGGTGTAATCAGGGCCTACCGAGTACCGACTTGCACCACACCATAAAATAACTGGATTAGGTTATTATTATGATATTTGTTAACTAAACATTAAGAATAACCGGCCGGAATTGGCTTGTTGGCTGTTATGTTTATCGTTAAATACGGCGTAATTGTAACCATTGTGTAGTGTAGTTGACCATTGAATTTTGCGGCCCGCGGGCCGCAATTTGACGACCAAGGCTTCAGTTCCTCATCGTGTATGCAGTATCAGGTTTAACGTGTAATCCGAGGTAATTCTAAATCAAAGGGCTGATCTCGCGGAGGTGTGGGATAATCATGAGCTGCGTCGGCGGGTGTCGGCAGACAGGGGACTGATGTCGGCTGAATAATGCACGAGGACGGCGCGGCTCGTCAATCTCACACGCGCTACAAACATCGCCATGTTTTACTACGATATACTGTTTTATGTTACAATTGGATTACAGCTCCTGCCGTCGTCTCGAGTAGAGCGATAATCCTATATTCCAAGCTGACGCTCGCCCCAATAAACGCCAAGAACAAGGCGCCGCTCGTGTCAAAGAGATTTCTGGGTTAGGGCGCACATATTATTGCGTCTCGAACTCCGCAATCGCTTCGCGAGTGTTATGAAATTGTCGTATTGTCGTGTCTTACTCGGCCCCGCAGCCTTGCTCCGGCTGAACAATGCTTCTCAGAATTTTAATACTCCGTTTCCTCGAATATTGTATATTACGCAATCGAAGATTAATACCTCCCCGCTCTCAGGCATAGGCTCCCGCAAACACGGTCCGCTCCGGTCCACCGATTGTGAACACGACGCAGATGTTCCAAACACGAAACAGATACAAAAATATTAAGTTTACAATAATCATATTTCCTACATTTTGTTTAATATTTTTATGTCTTTTGTTCCAGGTAAGAGCATTATGAACTAAATTGTAATCCCAATTGAAGAAAGCTCGGCTCACACGGTATGTTAATTCTTTGCCGCAAACTTCAATAGACAAATGTAGAGCTAAGATTTTTCTGAGCGAGCCTTTAATTGAAAGCGAGTGAACTATTTAGGGAATGTTTTCTTAATCTGGATCTGCATTGTAACATGAAACGCGTCGTGCCGAGTCGCTATTGAAACGGCGGCTGACAAACGAGGTTAATGAAATAGGCTGTAGCTGGCAGCGAGTGGGCTGCGGGACTCCGGCCCGACCCATTGCCCTAATAGCTCCTTGACAAATAGCGATAATGCGTTCGCCCTCGCACATTATTCCGCCGAGAATTCTAAAAGATCGCAGTAATTGGAAGTAAGTCAACTCAATCTAGGGAATAAAGATTTAAAAAGGTTGTCCTCCGACTCGACTGGCTGGGCACATTTGTCAGTAGTACTAGTAGAAGCTACATTTTCTTGAGTAATAGCGTCTTTTACGAGTTATAACTATGATAATTCCATCCAATCAGGATAAAATACAGCGGACATTAGTCGGAGATGGTGTAGAATAGCTGATAAATCGTTTGACGCGACTCCGGGGCTCCTGTTACATACGTTATTTTCAAAACTATCGCCTAAAGATTTCCACTTTCACATTTTTCCTTCGGTTTCATTTGTTGATTCAAGAGCTGGAACTGCCTAAAAACCTTCAAAATCCGTAGGCACAGTCGAAAAAGTTGTTAAGAATCTGACTTTCACAAGGTCATACCTAATATTTCAGAGCAGAACGGAGGCTCTGAAACCTACGTATTATATGGCTCACACGGTATGTTAATTCTTTGCCGCAAACTTCAATAGACAAATGTAGAGCTAAGATTTTTCTGAGCGAGCCTTTAATTGAAAGCGAGTGAACTATTTAGGGAATGTTTTCTTAATCTGGATCTGCATTGTAACATGAAACGCGTCGTGCCGAGTCGCTATTGAAACGGCGGCTGACAAACGAGGTTAATGAAATAGGCTGTAGCTGGCAGCGAGTGGGCTGCGGGACTCCGGCCCGACCCATTGCCCTAATAGCTCCTTGACAAATAGCGATAATGCGTTCGCCCTCGCACATTATTCCGCCGAGAATTCTAAAAGATCGCAGTAATTGGAAGTAAGTCAACTCAATCTAGGGAATAAAGATTTAAAAAGGTTGTCCTCCGACTCGACTGGCTGGGCACATTTGTCAGTAGTACTAGTAGAAGCTACATTTTCTTGAGTAATAGCGTCTTTTACGAGTTATAACTATGATAATTCCATCCAATCAGGATAAAATACAGCGGACATTAGTCGGAGATGGTGTAGAATAGCTGATAAATCGTTTGACGCGACTCCGGGGCTCCTGTTACATACGTTATTTTCAAAACTATCGCCTAAAGATTTCCACTTTCACATTTTTCCTTCGGTTTCATTTGTTGATTCAAGAGCTGGAACTGCCTAAAAACCTTCAAAATCCGTAGGCACAGTCGAAAAAGTTGTTAAGAATCTGACTTTCACAAGGTCATACCTAATATTTCAGAGCAGAACGGAGGCTCTGAAACCTACGTATTATATGGCTCACACGGTATGTTAATTCTTTGCCGCAAACTTCAATAGACAAATGTAGAGCTAAGATTTTTCTGAGCGAGCCTTTAATTGAAAGCGAGTGAACTATTTAGGGAATGTTTTCTTAATCTGGATCTGCATTGTAACATGAAACGCGTCGTGCCGAGTCGCTATTGAAACGGCGGCTGACAAACGAGGTTAATGAAATAGGCTGTAGCTGGCAGCGAGTGGGCTGCGGGACTCCGGCCCGACCCATTGCCCTAATAGCTCCTTGACAAATAGCGATAATGCGTTCGCCCTCGCACATTATTCCGCCGAGAATTCTAAAAGATCGCAGTAATTGGAAGTAAGTCAACTCAATCTAGGGAATAAAGATTTAAAAAGGTTGTCCTCCGACTCGACTGGCTGGGCACATTTGTCAGTAGTACTAGTAGAAGCTACATTTTCTTGAGTAATAGCGTCTTTTACGAGTTATAACTATGATAATTCCATCCAATCAGGATAAAATACAGCGGACATTAGTCGGAGATGGTGTAGAATAGCTGATAAATCGTTTGACGCGACTCCGGGGCTCCTGTTACATACGTTATTTTCAAAACTATCGCCTAAAGATTTCCACTTTCACATTTTTCCTTCGGTTTCATTTGTTGATTCAAGAGCTGGAACTGCCTAAAAACCTTCAAAATCCGTAGGCACAGTCGAAAAAGTTGTTAAGAATCTGACTTTCACAAGGTCATACCTAATATTTCAGAGCAGAACGGAGGCTCTGAAACCTACGTATTTCGTAGCGAGTTCGGGAATCACCTGCTTACATCAGAAGTAACAGGGAACTTTGCCGCCGTCTGTACGCGCGTCTTTATCAAATTCAGATCGCTCCTCAGTCCTCATGAATTATTCACCGGCTCAGGTGGAGCTTCAACCAATATTTTCGATCTCGCGAGCGGGCTGTTGTTCTATTTTGTACAATATGATTCCGTATAATATGATATTCCCGACAAGAATTTATTTTATGTGCTCCACTTGTGTAGTCTCTCTGTTAAATATTCTGTAGCTCATTCTAAATCGCACGTCGCGAACGTCATGTGCATTTCGGCTGCGGGCTTACACGTGAAGGGATCACGTCGGTCCCGAATCCGGTGAGGCCGGCGCAGGTCAGGGGCCATAAATCTCCTGCTTCCGCCGTACGGCCGGCGGACAGAGGAGCCCCGTAGTAAAAGTTTTATCCTTCTTTAATGCTTGCACCACATACTTAATCCCGGCGAGTCGGACCAATTCAAATTGTACATAAACGGCTGAGAGTCCACAATTCCGTGCTCCCGTGCGGTAATAATATGTCCTCTAATAGTGTTTTTGTTACGGGTTTTTGTTTTTTACGTAATTTAACTCCAGCCGTCCTAGCATACGCCAGCGAGATATCTCGTGGATATCTCACTCGAGCGTAGTGATATTGTCGATATCGATATATATCTATTTTTCCCTGACATGCGTACGTCGAAAGAAAAATATCTCGTTCGTAGACTAGCTTCACAGATAATAGGTATATATCGACAAACTACTCTTCTCATTTGTCAAAATCTTGTCAAAACTCGATAAAAATGTGTTGTCATGTTAGGGTTCGTAGACAAAAATAGCACAGATTAAGAAAAAAAAACACAATTATCTCTAATTTTGACGACAGACACGAGAAAAAAAGTATGTCATTTTAGGGTCAATAGAGATGAAGAGATAAACCAGTTAACATCGAGAAAACATGTAGACAAAATTTTCTCGTTTGCGCATCTTAGGCCGGCATGAGTTGTTTTTTATGCCCTGTAGTCACATTGTTTTTGTTTCTTCATTTACTGCCTCGTTTCTCCATTACATTATTTCACTTGTACATTTTAGCTATTCCTTTTTAGGGTTCCGTAGCCAAATGGCAAAAAACGGAACCCTTATAGATTCGTCATGTATGTCTGTCTGTCTGTCTGTCTGTGTGTTTCAGCCATATCAGAACTAGAAATCCATAAAGCCATTCTTAGTTTAAAATACAATAAAAGCCCTGGAGAAGATGATATTACTTCTGAAACTCTAAAAATTGGTGAACCATCTATACTTCCACGTTTATACAACCTTTATTATCTTATTTTAAAGACAGGCATTCTTCCGGATCAGTTTTGTAACTCCAATATCATACTTTTACATAAGAAGGGAGATAAATCCGATATTTCAAATTACAGACCTATTAGTTTGGTATCACTAATGTACAAGGTTTACATGAAAATCATCCCAAATCGCATAGCCCCTCAACTAGATTATCACCAACCTCCTGAACAAGCCGGCTTCCGGCCAGGCTTCTCAAGCACAGATCACATCCACACATTGAATCAAACAATAAAAAAATGTAACGAATTTAATCTACCATTATATTTATTATTTGTCCTTTATCGATTTTCATAAAGCTTTTGACAGTATCCACCACAAAAACATTTTTTCAGCTCTCAGCAACCAGGGCATTGAGCCTGTCCACGTAGACCTTCTTAAAATTATTTATCGAAATAGCACAGCCGCCATCAAACTACAATGCACAGGCACAACATTTTCCATCGAAAGGGGTGTCAAATAGGGCGATCCAATCTCTCCACGACTTTTCACGAGCGCCTTAGAAGAGGTTTTAAAAAAAGTCTCGATAGGCTGGGGAGACAAGGTTATTGTTGTCGGTATAAAGGCTTACAAACCTTCGCTTTGCCGATGATATAGTTCTGTTTGCCACGTCAGCCCAAACCCTACAGTCAATGTTGGAAGACCTCAACAGCCCTCGGCAGCCCTCGAGGCGGGACTTCAAATGAATCAGTCGAAGACGTAGATCATGTCAAATAGCGCGAAACATAAGGTGGAGGTAGATGGACATGAGATACACTATGTCGACGAGTACGTTTACTTAGGCCAAATTACATCTTTCAAGAACAGGCAAGATAAGGAAGTAGACCAACGTATTGAAAAAGCATGGAAAAGTTTTTGGTCTGAAAGATCTTATGAAAGGGAACCTTCCACTTTGCCTAAAACGTAAAAACTCGTGGACATGTGTATCTTGCCTATTCTGACCTACGGCGCCCAATCATGATATGGAACCACCAACCAACCAACGAGCTATGGAACGCAGCATCTTAGGTGTAAAAAGGATCGACCGCGTCCGAAATACCACTCTACGTTTCCAAACGAAGCTCATTAACGTAGGCAGAAAGGCAGCTAGCCTAAAGTGGAGCTGGGCAGGGCACGTCTCCCGTACGCACCCGGACAGGTGGGCGCATCTAGTTTCGGAGTGGCTACCGACTGGTCAGCGTAATAGAGGCCGACCCAAAAAAAGGTGGCGCGACGAATTGGATGCGTTCGACAAAGAGTGGTTACATCACAAGATCGCAAATTATGTAATAAAAGAGGGGAGACCTTTGCCCAGCATAGGACATAGTGGGCCAATAATAATAATACTGAAACTGAAATATAAAAATAAATCAAAAACCTTTTAATTTCATAAAAATAAACCTTATTGCTGCTGCGGAACCCTCCATGGGCGAGTCCAACTCGCACTTGGCCGATTTTTTATTTTGTTTCATTTATCGTAATTTCAAAATGTTACATTAGTATTGCGGGCGGGACTATTAATATTTTGCGCACAATAATATTATAATCGAACAATAATTGTTTTAGAAAACAATAGAGATATTGTTGGCTATCGAAGTATTTGCGGAACATTTCTAGTCCCTTGTAAATACTCAATATTTACATAGAACTGCCTTACAATTAGGGAGTCGGCGCGGAGCTCGTTGTGAATATTTGCATGTTGTTGTTTTTGACTTAACTAAAGCCTGACTCAGAATACCAACCGTAAGGGTCAGTTCATATCAGAGCGGGGCTCGAGTGAGTAGTGACATTCACCTTAGGGTCGTAGCACAACTGCCCGTTTGCACCTCGAAAGCCCGGTTTATGACAGAAGGAATAGCTTAAGTTTAAGCTAGAGTGTTTATTTATTTCAACGCTACTGAAAGAAAATCTTTGCCTTGCTTCAACTGCGCTAGTATGAATTGACCATAAACCGCAGCGATCTCCATCAGTCCACGTCACGGAGTAACTCCGGCTGAGCCGTCAGCCGTGAGCCGGCTAACGGCTCCCGGCTCGAAGGCCCGACTCGGTCGACATGTCTGACGGCGCACGTTGCCCCAACGAAATTACTGGAAACATACTTACGTGACATTTATTGTGTTACGTTTCGTTATGAAATTATAGACTCGAGGAGTATTTACTATATTCGGTGCCGAAATTATATTTGTTTACAATTACCGATGTTTCGTAGCGGATATTTACCTGCACTGTCAGTCAGTCCGCCAGTCGCCCACTCGGCGTCCTCTTAATTACGGTGCGCGGACGCGCGGTGCTTAATAATACCCGGCCTCGACAAATGACGGGCAAATGAGACCCCGTGGCCCGCCGGCGCGGCGCGGGCGTGGGCGCGACACTCGTAACCCATCCGATATACATACATAATACACCTACTGTCAAAACTGCTCATCAAGTGTCTAACTAGTGACTCTAACTACACATCTCGGACATGTATAGCTTTCACTATTGTTTGGACCGTATTCAATTGGTGCCGATTTACATTGCCAGTACGACTGGGCTAGAGCACTGTATCGAATATCGATGTAAACATACTAGCGATTATAATAAAATCAGCCTTATAAAAAAAGTTAAACTAATGAAATATAAAATAGATGTACCACCAAAGATTTTAAATTTTAACCCTGCGAGTCTCGCTACGTACCTATATTTTTAACAATCGGTTAATTGATATCGGCGGTTATTTAATTTGCAATATTTGCTCCAGTCGACGCGGGAATTTATTTTATTTAGTCAAATATATCGCGAAAATTGTTTGTTTTGCATCAATTGTTGTGATTATTGCGTTGTTGCTGCCGCGTGTTGTAGCGTGGGGTGTTGTCGTGTTGACACGTCGTCTGCGGCCGCCAATCAGAATCGCGAATGAGGCTCGCCAGAGGATTAACTCCGGCTCAGGACAAATATCACGAGCCAACGAACCATCGACACCCGACGATACCTGATCATCCAAACACGCTATGTGACAACATACGATCACACGCGCCGGCTATTCTGATAAGCGACACTTTTAAAGTACACAGAATATATTATGACTAGTATGATATTTTGTTCCCCGTAGTTCTACTTTGAATTTGCCACATGCGGCAAATCAAACAAAAACATTAATACAAGTTTAAATGGAATTGAGATTCAAACAGCGTCGCCAAGACAGCGTGTAACAATCAGGCGGTATTTGGTCTCAATTACCTATTAACATCCGACAGCCGACATGCGGCACGTACGGAACAAATTAATTAGCGAACACAACACAAACAACAAACACGACAACAACAAACACAACAAGATAACAAACACTAACGACGCCGTCAACAGCGGGACCGATACATGAATAAATAATGGGAAAGTCTCGAGCTAGACGTGCGACACTGTTTTAGGGTTAACTTATATCTGTGCGTATTTTATATCTACGAGAGGCTGTCACCGACAAAATATTTGTTATCCATACACATTGCATTATTTGGCAAAAAGCAGAGTACTCGGCTGATGACTCTACCGTATGCCACAGTTACTAGAAATATTACCTAATTAATTTGATATACCTATAATACAATTGTTTTATTTCTGAATAGATTTAAAAAAAATACTTTCAGAACGTTGATACTACTGGTGCCTACCACCGGTTCGGGAACTAACCCGGCGAGAAGAACCGGCGTAAGAAACTCGCAAATTATTATATTAACAACCGAACACACAACACAGAACCTCCTTCTTTTTTGGGAAGTCGGTTAAAAGTTTGCCTCGTTTGATACTCAGACGGAGCCAGCAGATCAGCAGATTGTATATTCTTAGCATATTCCTAGGACCTAGCATATTCTTCTCAGCGATTCGAGCATTTTCAATTTACTCTGGAGCTAATATTCGCGACGCGATTGTCCCAGCACAGTGTTCTCGTAACGACCGAATCCGGGGACACCGTACAGTATGGAGGAATGCGAGACCATTTCTTTTATCGACAGTTAAGTTTTATTGAGGAGCATTCGTGAGGTACCGTAGTACGGCGTAAAGTTTGCTGTGTGGCGGAAAATCGTGTAATGAAAATGTTTTTGTGCGACTTGCTCTTCAGTTTACATAGTTCTTTGTACTGCCAGTTACTTTTTTAGGGTTCCGTAGTCAACAAGGAACCCTTATAGTTTCGGTCTGTCCGTCTGTCCGTCTGTCTGTATGTCTGTCTGTCCGCGGTTTTGCTCAGAGACTATAGGACCTACAAAGCTGTAATTTGGCATGAATGCACATATTAATGATGCCGACAAAATGGTATTTTTTTTTATGGTACTTTCCCTACACATCAAGCGGGAATGAATTTTTTTTTCGCGTCCACCCCATCGTGTGGGGTGTCGTTAGATAGGTTTTTTAAAAATATTATTAGTATTCATAGATCATTTTCCGATTTAGGGATCCGTTTGTGAAATATTAAGTTTTAAAGTGGAAAAAATCGTAGGCCAGTGGGAGCTTCTAGAAATGTGAAAAAATTAACGGGAGTAGGAAATATGCTAAATTTAAAAGGAAAATTATCACGGCTAAGAAGTCTTCATAATTTATTGAGTAATAGTCGATCAACTAAAAAAAATGTATTCGGCGAAGTATAAAGGAACTTTTCGTTCAAATTCCTTTGAAAGTAACTGAGATGATGTTGTTAGTAGTGTGAAACACGTTATAAATGTAAATTCATTGACCATACAAAAATAAAAAAAAAAAAAACTAGCGGTACCTACTACGGAACTCTATATTGCGCGTGGCCCGACACGCACTTGGCCGGTTTTACACGACTAGATGTTGACCACAACTTTGTGTGGAAATTTGTTTAATTTTCTTGACAAAAAATATCATAATATGCGCTTTTCCAAGACTCAAAGCATAGTTTACAAGTTATACAACTATGTATTTCTAAAACCATCCAAATTACTTCAGTTATTTAAGGAAGACAGAACACGTAATACGTCATGTTTATTGGGCGTCGATTCTCGGTAAATGTAAGTAATTCTATTTTAACTAAACTAGCCGCAGTCACTGGAACGGCAATAACATGGCTATACTTAATATTTTACTGCCCAATTTCATCTGATCAAAGTGATGTGACACCTTATGACTACAACTGTATTTCTTAAACGATAACAGTGCTGGCTTCTGATTAGTTCCCTGATTAGATCTCATCGTAACTAATATGTACAGTTCCAGTGCGCCGTGAGCCTGTGACGGTGAGCGGTCTGCGGTATATCACGGTGCATCGACACCTGTATGGTAATTTCATGCCGCTAATGACGATTATGTTCGGAATGTTTTCATTAAATATTCAAAGATATTAATCGGCGCCGGTACTACTCTATCTAAGATAGAGGAGAGTCCGCCTCTTTGGGAAACGCATCTTGAACTCGAGGAAAAGAAAGGCAAACATAAAATTTTTGAGTTAGTTTCGTAGTCTGAAAACACGGATTTGAAGGAATAGAGCTGTCAGTGACATGAACATTTTGTTGATATTCTACCTCGCAGTATCTATATATTAATACGCGAGCGAAAATCTTTGGATACCTTTTGACGAAAAATGCGGGAACGTAGGTGAATGAAATTTTGCACAGTTATAGTTTATATGATGAAATAGTGCATCGAGCTAATATTATTTTGAAATTATGCTTTTATCATACATTTTTTTAACAAATAAAACATTACACACACTACAACACACACACTAGGATCAGCCTATACGCACGAATTGTACTATTTTATTTGTGGTTGAAGTCTGTTGTCAAATTGAAAATAGATTTAGTTTTTTTTTATTGAATCTTAAATACTGTTAGACAATTACTACACGGCCAGTCTGTCATCTTTAAATTTGACTTTATTAATCTGAGACTGTAGCAGGAATTATGTCTAAAAAATAATAAAAGTCAATATTTTGACAATAGAATATCAATAGAAAAGCGTTGAAATTTGAAACTTATAATTTAAATTTTTGAGGTCTAATTTCGACCATTGGGCGATCTCTAGTCAATTATTATTAATCATCTAAATACTCGTAGTGATTCTGTTATACAGTCTATTAGAGAGTTTAGAGACTCAATAACCTTCGGCTTTTATTAAATTCGGCTGAAGGTTATAAGGATACCCATTTAATCTTCTTCGGCCAGAAATCGACCTTCAATGAAACACTCGCCACAATGTATCGAGCTTTTGTTATCGTGTAGCCGATACCCGCTGCTTTAATTGCCCGCTTTGAGCGCATTGCCTACCAACCAACAATCTACCAATTTCTTTTACAAGAATTCCTATTTGCTTTGAACCGCAATCGCCGTCTGAGCCTTTAGTTCTAGGCTCTATAAATACTTATTTGCACAATAAAAGCCGCTATTTGGTCTTAAATGCTCTCTCAAAGAAGTTTTAGATCTCATTTTATTTATTTTACTGTATTAGTATTAGATCTCATTTTATTTCTTTTACTGTATAGTGTAGTGTTTTCCCGCCTAAATGTTTTTATGTAAGCAGTAGATCATACATTTACCTACATAAAACGTTATTTTATCTTCTGTTGATTTTCTAGTTGCGTCGCATCGTCTCAAGTCTCAGGTATCAGGAGACTTTTGACATCGCCATGGAGCTCTAGGGCTCTATCATTACATTTTCCTAGCTGATGCGAAAATTATCAGCAGCAAACGTAATAGTGATTGCGTATTGTTTGTTGTTCTGTCTACAGCGTGAGTACTGTGGTCTGTGACCCTCACAGCGACAGCCCTCGCCGCCAAATCAGTGGTAATTAGTCCGCGCGAAACACGCGGTCAGAGGGGACCTGGACATAAACTGCGGGACTAATGGGATACGGGACATACAATCTGTACCCCGAACACTGGATTCTGCTATTTAAATCCAACAATACTATGGCTTTATTCCAGTCCGAATCAAACAGCAAGAGTATTCTCATATCAAAGCAATTACACACATTTTTGAGGATTGCCCAATCAGGACACTTTGACGTTGTTTTGACATTTTATTATAGAGTATGTTTTATTATAAAGCATTGAAACCATATCGAAACGATGTTATTTAGCGGAATCGAGCCGCTTAACAGGTTCAGCAGCTCGTGAAATCCGCTTTACTATTTATCCTGTTTTATTCCACAAATATGTTATATTGCTTATAATATTATGTCAAACATATTAACTGCGCTATACATATTAAGCTGTGTCACGTTTCACCATCATATTGTAAAGCCATCTAAAATGTAATTGTTTGCGATCAAACATTTCAATGGCACTGGACGTGGGCCGCGGTCGACATTACAGCAATACTCGCTATTGATTTGATTTCATTTATACGTGTAAAGTATAAACCAATAATTGATTTTATCTTCATATTGATTACTACATGTATTTTGTAAAGTTTGAAACTTTTTCTGGGGCCTTATTCTAAAAACTAGATGAGTAAGACTTCGACAATGAGCGTAGACCCCTTGGATTAACCCAACAAACTAATAATGATATTTTGAAGTACAAAACTGTGCCCCAGGTTTTTATAACATCTAGAAACAGTGAGATATTCATAACAGCTAAAAGCGTATTCTTGGAAAATATCGCAGTAGCGATACAGTTCGTAATAAAAGTAAGTGACAGACTCTACCTGTCCGGCGTCCGCACGTGAACCACTACACTCTGGAGACTGCTACTGCCAGGCTACTGGCTACATAGTATTACAATACTACAAAGTACGTACTGTTCAGTACTCGGGCCGCGTCCCACCGAATGTTATTGTACTCAAGTAAACTGTCTCACCTGAATACACTGTGTTATTGCGCTGGGAGTTGGGAGTTGGGACTGAGGTGTGGAATATCATCTTTTACTGTGCGAAGATGACTGGTATGATACGGAAAATGAGCTGAATATGTAACACGTAATGAGCTGAAAAAGTTCTGTTCAGCGTAAATTGAACATTTTTCACGGTAAAAAATACCCAATGTCCTTCGCTGTGGTCTATTCTGTATGTGCGTAAAATTTTGCAAAATTGGTCTTGTCTTATTTACAATATGCATAATAAAGAGACCATAGATAAATAAATATTCACTCAATATATCGTTGACTTATCTTAAACCCCTGTCTCACTTTCATCACAAACACTTGAAAGGAAAAACTTACCGTTCGTTCCGTTCGGTGGGCCTTTAGCAAACAAGTAACTCTATATCGGGTAACAGAATTTTTCACACGTTATGAAAACTTTTATCGGCGATAACCTATTCCCGGGGGAGCCGGGGAGGTGTCGGGGGGTGTCGGGGGTGCTAAGTAGGTCATTACTGTAGGTCACATCTCCCCGGGATCCCGGAATCGCGGCGTTTGAATAGCGAGTTCGAGTGCGAGTATGATTTCCATTACACATGAAGTGCTATCGGAAAACCATTTGGGAGCCGGAGGCCGGGAGTAAAACAACAAAGTTTTTACGCCGGCCGGACTCGTGTTTAATAAGCGTTTTATTTCGCCAATAAAGTGTGCTGTAATCGCGTGTATGGCGTTTTATTCGGTCGCTACTATTTGTCTCGGGGGGCGCTCTCGTGCATACCGGGGGTGTCTCAGGCTTATCAGGAAAAGGATAGAAGATAATATTCAGTATAATATTGATAGAGTATATATTATGCCTATTTAGATTCTGGCTGGTTTTAGCCCGAACGGTGAATGATGATTTCATCATTACGACGAGTCGGTCGTGTCGCTTCGCCCACGCCCGCCGCTCGCCGTTTGATTGACTGACGGGACAATCGCGGGCCATCGACAGCCGACTGATCTGCCCTGTCGGAGACCGTGGTATTTGTTTGTGGCAGAACTTGACACTGGAGGTCACGGAGTCTACATTCCATAGGAACCAGGACAGTGGGAGATCTCTGAGATTTGATCTGATCGTAGAGTTACGGCCAAAATTATGACACGACGCACAAGAGTACTAAATCCGGGCTTACTTTGCTCTCGACGTTCACACGCGAGAAATAAAAATACGGAAGTAAGAAACTCCACACGATTTATCGTAGTTACCGAGTAGGAATCCTGAATCGCATTATCTCGGAGAGAGGCTGCCAGCTCATTTGCCGAATTACGCGCGATAAATAAACATAACTAATCAGAAGTTGTGTAGTTGTCGGAAGTTGGCGCAAGTCAGAACGGTGAAACTTGTATCGTTTTGTTCGGAAGTATCGGCGAATTCGGTCACACTCGAGCGCGGCCCGTCCCCCCTCGCCCCCCGGTCGTTCCCCGCCGGCCCTCGGGGGACGAGTTCCACGTTCGGATGCAGTCATATTGTACAGACAACAACTGTGATCGAGGAACAAGTTGTCGTCGACTCGCCAACTCGTCGAGTCGGGCTTGAGGGGATAATTTCCTAATACATGTTGTAACTAGAGGATAACTGCCACTAACTTTGTCAGCGTTTGCTTTAAATTATACCATGGATTACTAATAAGTTGATAATATATGTAAATAATATAATTAATACAGTCTCGCTACGTTGGCCCGGCCCAACATGTAGATGATTTTGCAATTACGTGAGAGGGGCTTTTTCTATGAGTATTGATTGGAGGTTTCTATGAGTATTGACTGTCCTTAATCGATGTGGATTGTGCATGAGAGTACATCAGCTATGTCATCATGATAATACATCAGGGCCCAACGTAGAGAGGACATATTTCCTATGTACCACCAAATTTAATCACACATGAAAATTTACTAGCTAGAAATTGGGTGGTTTTCCGCGTCACCAAGGAATTCCTACTTGACCGTATCTCATTAATACCTGAAGGAGGCGAGCGGTTAATTCAATGAATGTATTCGGCATGGCCGGTGAAGCTGTTTGTCATGGCTCGCGGCTCGCGGCGTTAACCCCCGTTGCTAATGTAACATTCATCGTCCGCGAGACTGTCCCCCCCTCCTCCCCCCTCCTCCCCCCTCTCCGCCGGATATAAAAACCCGCGCGACGACCTCTATAATATTGTCGACACTTTAAACTCTGATGAATTTTACATCGTCTTCCAGGGAACTGTTTGTGCCCTCGCGGCGAGTTATAACTTTATGTTAATACTCATAAATAAAACAATTTTCTTATGAATGCAACACACCTAACATTATGAATTCGGGAGTTTGCCTGTCTTTCTGTTTGTCACTGCTAAAGCAATTTAGACAAAATTTGGCCTGCCAGTACTTCATTACTACCAGTTTTCTAGCAATAAAAGTTTAATCTTGAAACATCAGCTTATTATAGTACTTGCTGTCTTTTATAAACATAGCTTTTACTTCAGTCTGATATATTATTATAACTTGTAAAACATAAAATCTAAATAGAAAAATCAAAATATAATAGTAAATTATTACGTGACACGTTACAATGAGAATTCTAAGTAAAAAACAAAATTACTCAACAAAATTCCCTTAAAGGTATTTTAAATGGAATGTAAATTGTGTCACCTTACCGCACCTTACCTAAATTACTTGAAGATCGAGTGCACTCAGCTGACGCGCAAGAAAAACACTGGCGCTAGTGTTGCGACACCAGTCACCACAGTGTCGATGTTAGTGCACTCGATGTCGTCACACGTAGAGAAAACACCTGTGTTCCTCACATCTATGAGTCCACATTAATGTGAATGAAAATATAGAAACAAAAATATAATGTAGAGCTACAAATTATTTATGTAAACGTTGAAAATATATCGATGTGAATAAATCAACAATTTTCTATCAGTTTTATTGCGCAGACAATTTGAATACTGATGACTGCACACGTTGCGATAGTTTTTTGATTTATGCAGTATAAAGTTTAATGAAATCGATAGCAGCAGGCCGGACAGGTGTATCTCGCTGGAATTCGATACCGACTGTCGTAACTCCGCCGTAATCGTATCGGTTCCGCCGCGTATCGTATTATTATAAATCAATTCTAATCTCCCGCATACATTTACTAGATAAATACTACAATCAATTTCAAGTTAATATAAACCGCCGCTGGCCCTCAAGCATTTGACTCGTGTACGTACCCTGTCGTTTAGCCGTCACCCAAATTATAGGAGCCCATTAAATTAAATTTGTCGTGCACCAATTTTGTGTGTTTAACTAAATATAGGGATGAAAGTGACCAATTAATTTATTAATATTACAGCTGTATAATTACTCTGAATATTTAACTTCTTAATACCGGCACGCCGATCTAACGTTACAACTTACAAAATATGATCTAATTCTTAAAATCAACGTTGAAATAAAAAAAAAAACATTTATTAGTGAAGTTTCTTTACTTTATCTCGCAAGTTTGGATTGGAGTACATCCGACCAAAATGTGTACATATTATATAATATTATGTTGATAGTCGATACAATGATGTGACGTCACTAGGTGCAAATGGCCGCTTACCGCCGCGCCGACGGCCCGCTCCGCGCTGCGCCGGGCGGGTTCAGCTCCGCTGTAATTCAGTTATTAGGCCGCTGATGGTTTGTTTTCCTTTTAGGGTCAATTCAGACCGCAACGCGACGAGGCAAGGCGAGGCGCGGCGTGGCCTAAAGTATGGTTCGTCGCGTTGCGATCTGAATCAACCCTAAGGGTTGATTCAGACCGCAACGCGACGCGTAGATGCATTTCTAAATTTATATGGATTTGACAGATTCGCAAGACGTTTCACGCAATTGAAATCTGTCAAATCCATACAAATTTATGCCGCTCCGCGCCTCGCCTCGCCTCGTCGCGTTGCGGTCTGAATTGACCCTTACACGATGCGACGCGGGGCCTCGCGCTTTTCACTTTCACTATTAATATTGTTTTCTGTATATAAATTTTACGTCGCCGACGTTTGCGTCACCTCGCCTCCGGTATGATTAAATCTCAGGTGAATTTCGCGGAAAATTTCTCGTTTCTCGAACGAGGCAGATATGAATTGATCGTTTCGAACAATCTGGTCCCGCAATAAATATTGATACCCGACCACTGGCGGTGGATTCCATCGTCTCGGCCGAGGTGACCGGCGCGCGGCAAAAACATGCCCCGGGAACCGCCGCCGCCGATACCATACCGTCCGGTCACCATTATTACACCTAAATGTGGAACAGAAAAATTAAATTTCACATTACTCTTTTTCAAGTCCCTATTCGTATAGAGCTCAGTGTTACATTATAAAAGTTATTTCATCACAAACGTCGCTTTATTTTCTCGACCTCGCAATATAGCAGCAATTCTATTGGATCTTAAAAATACATTCCTCGCAACACACCCTTACAACAATTTTGATTTATTTTATTAGGCTTAATTAAGTTTTATTGCTTATTGTTATTCTATCTGGCTGGTAGATAACCGATCTTTAACGGTTATCGAGTCACCGTTGAACGTCTAGTTAGCGGACAACTTCATAAACTGACTGTACATAGTCATTTCGACTACGTCGTGAGCCGCCCATTCCGTATCAGCTGATCTCGGCGACGATATAATAAACATGTCAACGGAAATATTTTAAATAACTTTAAAAAGCCACTGAAACGCCACCATAATTGATTGTTCAGATGTTATCTCGCAGACGTATCCATTAACATAAACGTTCGGGTAATTTAATTTTACGGTCTCTAACTAGAATCTAGATGCAGCCGTTTAAATATTTCTTACATCATATATGTCGTTGATACGCTTAAAGGCAAATTAAAATATATCACTCATTTTTTTTTATAAAAATAGGTTTAAAATTTAAATACTATACTTATTTAGAAAATTTACTATTTTCTATAATTCGTTAAATCTATTTTTTAACTGTTGTTATGCTTATTTTCAGGTACGTACTCTTGCATTCCACATTTTTCGTGAATTTGGTGAGTGATGATTATTTCCTTACATTTCCTAGAAAAATGTCCGCAGTAACGAGGCGACGGTGGTCACTACTCGTGGTCGTGTCAGACGGACCGTGAACTTCGATATACGGAGAGTCGGGAACCGAGTCGTTTTTAGGGTTCCGTACCCAAAGGGTAAAAACGGGACCCTATTACTGAGACTTCGATGTCTGTCCGTCTGTGTGTCCGTCTAGCGTCTGTCTGTCTGTCTCCAGGCTGTAACTCGAGAACGGTAATAGCTAGAGAGTTAAAAAATTTCACAGATTGTGTATATTATATCTGTTGCCGCCATAACAACAAATACTAAAAACAAAATAAAATTAATATTCAAGGGGGGCTCCCATACAGCAATCCTCATTTTTTTGGCTTTTTTGCTCGTAATCCATATTGGCAACAGATAGGCACTTGAAATATTCACAAAATCCTTAATTATATTCATAATTAAATATTTAATAATTAATAAATTTAAAATAAAATAAATGATTTAGGGGACACAAAAACACTATTTTTTCGCTCTAACGGTACGGAACCCTTTGAGCGCGAGTCCGACTCGCACTTGGCCTATTTTTTGTTCCAATAACAAATATTATAAAATAATGCCGGGAGTAGTTGCCTGTGGATCTTAATATTACATATTCGAGGACTCGATATTTTTGTTATTATCGCATATTAGCTATTTTTGTATTGCTAAAATATCTTACGCATGTGTTGACTTACTGAGTTATTTATTTTATTAGGTCATGAAATAATCACAAGTGTAGCTGCTACATTTACAGAGGACAATTATTGTAATTGAAGGTTTAAATTACCCAATTGTCATGCCTTAATTTACATTGAAACGTATGACGAGAAATACAACCACGTCTTGATCAAAATACAAAATTAATTGATATTCAAAATTTAATCAACGATTAACTTAAACAGGCATTCTTGACTTTGGAGCTGGAACCAATATAATAAAGATAAAGATAACAAAAGTAAAGTAACGAATAGCAATCCTATAATTTTATAACGTGCGATATCGCGACGTCACATCAAATGACTTTATAGGCATGTGTGGGCTGGTGCCTGGTGGGGACTCACAATACTCTTTTGTCGGGGACTTCCTCTGCTGAGCCTTTTGTGATGGGGTTCGTGCTAGATATCATCTCGAGCGTGTAACGGGCTCCGGCGGGGCCCGGGGGTCGCGACAAAAGGCACCAAATATAATTACAGAGTACAGACGAACCGAATGATACGTATCGCTATTGTTAAGTTGCATTATTCGTCTATCATTATGTATTTTACGTACAATATATTTAGCAATAAATTTAGCATCTATGTTTCAAAATATAAATAGATTTTGAAACATAGATGCTAAAAATGTCATTTCGTATTTCAAGGGTTAAAATTTATACCCTTACCTTCAATTGTTTACAAGAGATCAGAAAACAGCTTTTGAAACAACAGAAAAAGATAAACACATTGGCTTGATAGAGAAATGGCGAGTCCTATAATACAATAGGTATAGCAGACTACTTACTATAGGATTATTGTTTGAAAATATTTCACCCTTTGTCAACAATAGAGTATTAAATGGCACACTTTATTGTTCCAACAAGAGTAACCTTTTCCTCTGCAGCAACATTTAAAATGAATAAAATTCTAATTCATTGAATGAGGCGGCCACGTTGTACAGAGTTATTTTATCTCTGAGTCCATAAGAGTAGTCCTCATGTGGTCCGCATAGAGGTCCTTCCAGAGGTATTTTAATCCTGAACGAGTTTATTGTCCGCGAACAAAGCGGCGAGGCCGGTGCTTTCATATTTCAGCGTAATTGTTTTAATTTTCATTTAATATCGTTGGCATTGCTTAACATATTGTAATTTATGCCAGCTGCTACTGAATTTATCACGCGGGTAAGGTGCTCGCGGTGCATTTTAACGGCTTCATGTAATTTTCAGTGCTCGTTCCTACCGAATAAGTTTAACACGTTAAACCTAATTCAGTGTTGTACAGACCCACACCCATACTAAAATCAACACCGCGAACTCAACAATAGCTTCACTTAAGTAACACATTACAGAACAGTAGTCGCCCTAAGTGCGTGGTATTCAAACAACTACGGCGGTGTGTGGCGACTCAGGCGAGCACTCAGCACCGGCGCGCGGCGTCGATAACTCAGCAGTCAGCCTCCCCCATTCGACGCTCAAATTTAATCCGTCCCTCACTGCCCCACGTGCTCCGTGCGTGATCAGACCTCGTGACGTCACCAGTGCTATCACAAAATATTCCCCATCATGATTTCTTGAGGACATCGTCCTCACCGTACTTATAGAGATTTTTTTTTTTTGTAAAATTACCACCACAATACAAAATTATAGCACTTACTCAGGTTGCCCTATGAAATTTAATACGCTGCATTATCCTCAGGAATTCCTATTGAGACCTAAGTACAGTCTGTTAGCTCAGATGTGTTCGCCAGCGATTGTTGTTCGGTCGGGTACAAATAAAAAATGTAGAGTCTCTGAACTAAGTCTATTTTCCACTTGTCAGATTTGTGTCTCGAGTAGGCGTTAGTTTATAATATGAGGATAAACCCTTTTTGCTCACTACGAAGAGTAGGCCTGTTATTAATATCTGTATGGACTTCACATATTTAGTATGAATTACTAATGACTAGGTACTTAATATAACGCTAGTAGACTACAGAAAATTGAGACGCGTTAAAATATTCTTATTTATTTAAAGTTAGAATGATAAATGAATGAAACGAGTGAATAGGTCGGAAGCTGAAGTGGAATCGGCAGTGGATTGTGCTGTGTCGACATCCCGCATGCCCGCTCTCCGCTCCGAGCTCTCCCGCCACAATAAATACAGGAAAGTTTTGAGACGCTGATATAATATTCTCTCAGAGCTGAAACATTAAGCGCTAAGGATATCAAACACGAAAAAGCTGCGGCAAACTAGTCTCATTTTTAAATGAGGTAATGCTCTCAAACCGACTCGACAACGTCGCGGAGTAAAGAGAATTACTTTGTACTTTAGTGAAAGCTTTCCTTTAAATTAACTTTAACTCGCAAAAGGACAATGTTATTAAAACGATAAACGAGACGCTAATTTTACTGTATATGCGGTAACAGTCTCCGAGGTAAATGCATCATAAACAGGACATAACGAAAATAGAAGTCAAAGTTATTCTTGAAATAGAAATTCCGAAACAAGAAACAAACACTTGTAGCTGTCAGAAACAAATGAATTCCTTGAAAAAACGTCGGACATCGTTCGGGAATGTCGTCGACAAAAAGCGTCGAATTCCCCGTAACGTCGCATCGGAAATCTGAAACATGACAGCGAGCCCTGTCAGCGGCGACGGATGACGTCGCGTGGTGTCGCGCGGTGTCGCCGCGTCGATCCGTCGCGGGCTAATTTACGAGAGTGGATGAGTCGACGCGAGCGTATTTCGGGAACGTAATATGTCGGGTATCGGCGAGATCGCTGAGTGGCGTTCCGTTTCCAATTTATTTTAAATTCCGTCGGCGGTTGCCTGTCATTGTGTCAATGGTCGCGCGCCATTCGGTGCCGCTGTCGACTCCGACATAAAATGTGAAGACGGCTGCTGACGCTTCTAAACAATGTTTAATCAAAAACAAAATGTCCACAAGTTTTTGACTTTGGGACGTAGGAGGATTCCAGTAGAAAACAATATTTTAGGGCAAGATTTTTAGAAACTTTAATAGCGTTTTTAAAACTTTGTTAATATTACTCACATACTTCTTTTTCTTCTTTCTTTAAATTAAAATTAACTTATACAAACAAACAATAATACATAGAAGCTCTAAAAACATCGGTCGACTTAAAATAACTACAAATGTAACTTGTAAGTAAAGTTTAATATTTGTAGCGTTACAAAAGTTAATCCTGTAAAACTGTCGCGGTTTGTCGACTAGGCGGGCGGCGGCGGGCGGCGCGAACTCTCGGTGAGAATTTATCAGGTAGAATTTTTCATCCCCTCACCCACGGAGGAATTCTTTAATGTCAACCTTCCTGTCGACGGATATTTCACGTCCAACTAGTTGACAGCTTTCCTTGCATATTACGTGATGCTCCTTCCGGAATATTTTATTTAATCCCATAGTAATATCGCCGTGCATTTTTCTTTCAATTGGATGGTATATTTCATGTGAGAGGTGAAATAATGTACCTATGTACCTGTTTGACTTTTTTTAAATATAAATTTAATTTAGAAATAGTAACAGATAAGATTTAATATAATTATTTTCCCTTCACATACTTCGTCTGGTCTGGTGGTCGCCTACGAATTCCAATAGAAGGCTCACTCATTCTCTGAATCGTTTGGCCGAAAATATTAATGGCTTCCCCCATTTGTCAGTATTTTATTGAAGTAATTTGAAGTATCGGAGGACGCCTCCCCCAGTGATTTACGAGGTAGCACAGCGGCCGGAGTGCCACATATAACGCTCCTGATAACTGCCGGAGCTCTTATTTCCTGTAACAATAACAGTCCATCAAGTGTCATATTTGTAGTCGGCGGATTGCCCCCCGCCTGTTGCAGCGCCGGAACTGCTCCCCGGGGACGGGGGGACGAGGGGGGAGTCGCGTTACGCGTGTGCCTCTCAATTATAATAAAACGATTTCGTATCTTGGCATTGTGCTTTTGATTTTTTTACGACTCCCTCGTCTCTCGACTAGTCACATTCGCCGGGGCGAGAGTAAATAATGTGTCCAAAGTTTTTATATCGTTCTCTTCTTATGAATGGCTTCCCGTCGCTGGCGGCGTTTTCCTGTTTTTAAACGTTCGCCGTTTATTAGTATCGGAATATGGAGGTGTCGAAAGCCGAGAGTCTCGAAGTCGCTCCCGTTTCTAAATTGTCTATTTGTCTCGGAAACACAATGTATAAATTGCGAGAACGTTCGTTTTATGAGCTCGGCATCCGCAGTTTGTTGGGAGTTAGTAGTTTTAATGGACAGTTTTATGTCATCCGTCGACTGACGACTCTCGACTCGTCCGAGTTCAGACGCTGACTGTCGAGTGTCGACCGATTCCGTCGTCTCCTAAAATTTAGCGAGTCCCGCCCCGCGTCGCCGCCCGGCACTCGACGCTATTATGGTGCCGCGCTCGACACATTCTATTTGCAATTTCGACCAGACATCATGTGCAACAAATCGACTACACTGTCGCCGTAAGTGATATATCCGTCTCGATTAACAATAATTTCCTCGACGATACTCCGGCCCGGCGCAGGCGATAACGACCGCTATCGTTCTCGTGGGCGTTTATTTTGAGAGTTTATTGTTTGGAATGCTGTGGGAATCGTCCTGTCTGTCGGTATTTATGAGTGTGAGATTCGACGCGAGCCGATAGGATCTGAACAAAGGTGAAGCTCGTCACCGCGTCACACCTCCGACGCGCGACGTGTCGCACCGCGCACGTCAGACGGACAGACAGACGTCAATACTTGTCGAATGTTATGTTAGAAACAGGACTTTAGACTGAGACATTTTTAATATCAAATTACTTACTAGCTAAAGCTATCATTTGGAGAGAAAAAAAAAGTGAAATTAATTATTATGATGCCTTTTCATGTCAAAATAACTAACTATTTGTTGTTTAAATTGGAGTTTAGTTTTTTATTATTGAAATTATTCATTCATTTATTCAGAGAAACGTTTTAGTTCCACAAAGGCATTTGGTATTTTGATATCTCCACAAAAGATGGTCATATCATTTGAGGGGTCCTATTTATTTGATTCTCTATCGTTGGTTTGTGTATCGCTTGATACTCATTTAAATCTCAAAAGGATGTGGGCACAAAGCGTGCGGCGCGCGGCGCGCGGCGTGTGAGAACTGAGATGTAGTTCTGTGGAGTGTGGGAGTGGGACAATGAGACAGATATTTTTTTTCTATGAGATGATAGTAATACTTAATCCTAAAAATTATCACATGTGATATATATATCTTGGAATTTTATTCCCACACGTATTGTTATTGACAAACTTATTAATTAAGTATTATTATTAAAAGTAAAGTTTTAAAGATTGTACTAAATTTTTTAATTTTATTTATCAAAGATAGTCACTTAATAAACCACAATGGAAAAGTGTGTAAATAATAATATCAAATTCAACCCGAAAATATTTTCCCCAGACTCCAACTCTACCTGTCACACTCCTTATATATTTGTGATTGTAGTTTATCGACACATAGAAAAGCTTCACCCTTTTCAATTTGAAAATTATTGTATGTTATAAAAAGTTTAATTTCCGTCCGCGTCGCCCTCCCCGGCCTAGGCGGGCCGGAGGGGGGCCGGAAGCCGGACGAGTCCGGACAACGGTGTCGAAGTCGGCACTTCCGACCGCCGACACGTCGACAGTTGCGCTCTCGCGAATTCGTTTCAGTTTGTATTTTAGTTCGACAACAAACATTCTTTCATCCCACGTCACAATATCTTTTGTTGTTTTATTCACTTTTTAGAACGCCGTCGGTTCCATTCCTTTATTACGTCGGAACTGTACATTTTGCCGTTTGCTCAGCAACTTAAGTATCTCGATACGAAATTTCATAGAAATCGGTTCAATTAAGCGTTAAAGGGTTACATACACACTTTCCCATTTCTACCATCAATTAAAATAAAATGGTAAGGCACGAGTTAGGAAAGTTGTCAAAAAGGAGGAAGACACGAGCCCCTTTGAGTAGTTCTGTATGTTGTTGAACTACAAGTAAAGTGGCCCACTTGTTGTAGTTACAGTGAATATTAAGGGCTCTTGGTTAATTGTTCACCTTTGATGTACCCCGGAGCTCCGGAGCCCCCGGAGGCCGGGTCTTCGCGGATAGTTCGACGAGTCCTCGGCCTCGCACTCGTGATGCTAACCGCCTCCCGAGATAATTGGTAATCAATACTCCACCAACACGTGTCTCGAACGCCGGAACCTGGAGTACGACCTTTTAGTTTGACTAAGTTTTCATTTGTGTACAGTATAAGTTCACACTTTATTGTGATAAAAAAGGAAAATTGTTGTGTTTCAGGTACTATTTTGAGACGATTTAGCTGCCTACTTAAACATCAGTCGATGAGGTAATTAAAAGGCAGATCGAGCAGCCGCTCCGGGCTCTCCTAGCCGGCCTCCCGCCGTAATCCCTGCCGTATAAATTATTCAGCCGACGGCGGTGTCGGTTACGTGCCACGGGGGACTCCCTCAAATATTCAACTAAAAACTTACCAAACGGCCGCTAAAAGTATCTCAATCAGAGAATTTATGAGGCCTCCCTCCCCCGGAGACGCGGAGCCGCGTCATTTCACCCGTCTTTACCTGTATTAATCTTGCAAACTGAATCAAATTTTACGAGCGCTGCACTGTAGCACAGAATACATATTAGTAACAAACTGTATTGTACTACGGCTCCTCCGCTGCAGCTCGACGGATCCCGAGCTATAATATCTCCGTCTCGTTTCGCCCGTGCGGCTCCGCTCATTGAGTCATTATGTACTACGTATTTACGTGTGGCTCCGCTGAATTCTATTACGGGGATAGTTTTTTCAGCGTTCCCGCCGCGCGCCGGTCGTAAAGCGCCGTCCGCGCAAATAAATCAGCGCGGAACAAAAGGCCGCGCCGGCGGGGCGCGGGGCGGGGCGCGCGGCGAGCGGCGAATGAAAGTTAAATGAGTCATCAATAGTGGAGCGACCCGCGGCAATACCGCTAATGGACGCGGGCGACCGCGGGGGTGCGGGGGGCGCGCGGGGAGGGGGAGGGGGACAGCATCCACCTGGATAATGTCCCGGCTCCTGACCGTCGCCATTCGTCACCGCGAGCGTTACCGTATTTTATTACTGCAGATTTATACGTTCATGAAAAACCGTTCACTTCGGGTTGCAGGGTGGCATAAAATGGACCACACGCGCCGTCCGATTGGAATGTGCCCCGTGCAACCCGCGAAGTTGCGTTTCGTTAACAGCTCGTGTACGGCCGGATTTACGAAAGAGCGTTCCTGTTATGTCTACAAAAAACAGTAGGGGAAGGTTATGTAATGTTTCGTTCATAACATTGGGTCAAAGTAAAGTTGGTAACAAGTAACAAGTTAAAGCACACAGCCTGTAACCGGCGCGTAGGGCGGGCGGCGAGTCAATATTGTTAGTGGTTACGGGTCATCGGGTTACTAATGTTTAAAGTAACTCAGCGGCTTTTCGACGTTAAAAAATAACCTGGCAAATGTCGCTTAAGCGAAGCTTCGGAGCCTAATCAATGCGAACAAGCGATCCAATATTTTATGTAAATCATAGAGATCAAAACTCTACATAACATTAGGTTACTTAATTCGCATGAAAGTTATGAACTTTTCTCAAGTCTATCTCTTATTTCCTCCCCCTAGACTACCCTTCTTAAACTGATGTTCATTTCGTCAACGTAAATATACTTTGTTTCTTGCAGAAGAAATGACAAATATCATCAATATCAAACGAAGCACTCAGCATGCGTCGTTATCCCTCCTAATTGCGTTCGGGGCGGGAGTCCCCGGGCCGACGGCGGAGTCCCGGGCTCCTAAATATTTGACTGGAGTAATGTGTAAACTGTTTCCTCCACTAAATACTCAAACTAACCCATTATAAATTCAATTAAGGCGGAGACAATTTAGGGGCCGGCAAACATCGCCCCACTCTCCTCTCGCGTCTTGTACTGTCTCGTCGGCTGCGCTGTGTTCGTAAACAGTACACTGTGTTCACACGAAATATATTTTAAACGGAAACAAAAATGACAGATTTTACTTATTTAATTGTAAGATAAGATTTGGAAACATAACAATAATTTCAGATAAACCTGGTTCATAATCGTGTAAATAAAACTCAAACTTGAAAGTGGCTCTCACGAAACCGAAATTATATTGACAAGTCCCGTTTCGTGTTCGGCCCAACTTCGTTAATAACACCCTTTGTAGTTTACTATTTTCGTGTGGGAGGGCCAGGAGGTATTTCCAATGCGTGTTGTGCCCAACGATCCAATTTATTTTGCCCCATTTATATAATATCATTACGTTTTAATACAACATTCGAAGATGGCGCAAACGGCGAGCACGCGATGTCGTAAACAAAATTAGCTATGTGATACCAGCAGCTGGAAGATATTGTTAGTTCGCCCACTTGTGGACGACAAACTTGTAATGGTCACAGAAGGTCCCGACGAGCAACTGTAGCACTCGCGTTTATTCCGATAGAGATAAAGTTCAATATGTATTTGTCTCCAGGCATCTCGGTGACCACTGACCGTATTACACAACAAGCGATGAAACAACTGGCTGTTTGTTGTATTACTCGATCCGCGAGATCCTATTTACAACAACCGAGTTGGTTTAGGTAGGAACTACTCGCCCCTTCGCAATATACGTGGGACAACTTACAAGTTGCTTCCATTTGATACCTGATGTTACTCGTGAACGACCCCCAATTACAAATTACCTTTTGCATAATACCCCATTGAAACTGTGAAAATAAAGTTTTAAAATGGAAACTTTTGCTAATTTCTAAGGTCATTAACGGTGAAGGCTGCATTCAAAGGGTTTAATTAAAGGGGCGATTCATTACCGGATCTTAATGGTCCCCCGGAATACCTTCCGAAGATGAGGGATTTCATAATTCACAACAAACTCGGGACATTGTGCGGGGCTCGCGAGAGGACGAGGCTCCTTGACATTTCAAGTTTCCTTCTTTAGAGGACCTTTTCATAAATATTACCATAAAACGTTTTATTCAAAATGTTAATAAATGGAGATGTTTATAAACTCTACAAATAAAGAAGTGTCAAATCTGATTCTCCATTGATGCAAACGAACAAACACCTCGTCTTGTGTTAAGCAGATACTGACAGTTGACACCCAAATAGCCACAACACAAGAGTCACAAGTGCGTTCTCGACGTAATATGGCCCATGTTTGTTTAGAGAATGTTTCAATTGTCTCCAGCATTGAGTGCACTCACTGTAACATTTCGCTGACCCATTTCCAGCTTTTTCCCAGCTATTGACTTTTCCACCCGAGTCGTCACTCGTCAAACACTTCAGTCGACGACGGCTCAATCGTCTCGACACTTCTCGAAAATGTTCATCTGTTGATTTACAGACCGTTTCTTACGAGTGCAGTAATTCGTCAAACGCGGTGATGAAAACCGATATCGCCTCGATTTCGTCCGATGACAGATTTAGTGAGAATAATTGGTTCGAACCTTTAAAAAAGTTTATTCCGCGTTGAACCCCCGGAGTTTTCAGAAGTGATAATGCTAGTTAAATTGTTATATCTTTGCAAAGACGATTCTTTCGCTTCGCAGGATAAGTCTCCCACAATGCTTGTATCGCACAATAAAGGGTTGCAGGATCATATCAGAGTGCTGTAAGACGCTTACGCTCACCGTGTTCATTTCGGTAGCGGCGGGCAGCGGGCGGTAATCGTGTTATTTCGACCGCCCCGGCCCAATTCTCCGGAGCTCCCTCCGAGATCCGATACAACGATACCGTCTGAGTCGGCCTTTTATATTTACTGCACTAGCTGGTCACGTTACTGTAGTATCCTTAAGTTATAATAAAAAGATAGACTAGCTCTTTATAAAAATATTCTTCGCAAGTCCTGTGGAATCCGTATATTAATTATACTGCGATAAAATTTAACATATTTCCCGTCGTCTGCTAAGTATATGTGCTAATTCGATTCAGTAAAATTTTGGAGCCTAATCGCTGTTAAAAAACTAATATTTTCACTTTATATATTGTAACTTTCCTCGTTGTGCTTCAAATATTAATTTAAACAAAATAATATTATTCCGAAACCAAAGTCTATTAATTAAGCGCAGACACTGTATCAAACTGAACGTACATAGTAAGGTTAAGACTTAAGAGCTAATTTATCGTTTCAAAGCTAATCTTAGAATGTCTTAGATATTAAGTTGTTTAAGATCGGATGGTAGAGCTAGCATAACTTAGATCCTGTAAGTAATCTCTGGCTAGCGGGCTTAGACAGCCCGGTCTAGACAGTAGAGCGAGTTGCAGAGAGTTGAGCTGAGTTAACAATGGCTACGCACACCGGGGCGGTAGCCGCCGCCTGCCATATGGGATTATATGACCCTTTCCCGAGCGCGACGTGTTAGCTTTGTAGGTTCGCAGTGAAAGCGGCGCTTGTTCCAGACAAATTTCATTTGCGAGGTGCAAATAAAACTCGTCTGGATTAGTCAAAATTTTGTAACTACATAATATATGCTATTTGTAAAATTATACTCACCGTTATTATTCCTATTAAAAGATCTGCTTATTATCTTGTATTTCTTTCTGTGCGCTAAATCGTCAAGATTAAAGAGCAGATTCGTTTTTGATAAAAGTTGATATGTAGATCCTTTGAGTATAGTTCTATTACGCAAAATGTACAATTTCCGTGCAAAAAACTAATTTCGTTGTAACGAAATTGCAAGAAATATGAAGTTGCCAATAAATCTAATAATAAGTGATTAAAAACATATATTATATCGCTACTCGCTGTAAGTAGGGCCCCACCCAACCCGCAGTAGCTCGTGTGCCGCGCATTGTTACGTCCTGCCCCGCGTCTTATTGGCTTAGGATTGAGCGCTTACAGCCTTACAGGCTTTCAAATGCTAACTACACCTAAATGAATTTATTATAAAGCCAATTCTAAGAAGCGGCTTACCTAGATTGTAATATAAGATTACGCTTTCCAGTTTCAATAGGCGTTTAACTTTACAGACGAAACTTAACCTCCTCTATATTAGAATTATTTGGAATTAGTGAATCTCTTATAGTCAGGGAGCCCTAGAACAATTTTTTTTTTTTTTATTACTAACAAACAAATTTTTTGTGAGTAGCTTCATTTTGATAAGAACAACAACTTTTTTATCTGCGAAAAATCTTGAAAGTGGTAGCTAACTGAGATAGAAAGAATTTCATACTTTGATTTGATGGTCCTAAAATATGGATTGTTTTATTTGTAGGACAATGTTACTTTTATGATATTATAAGGAAACACTTACGGATTTACTTCGCGGAGCACTTTTACTAATCCCGACGTTTCGGCCGCTTTACAGCTGCCGTGGTCACGGGTGGACCGAGGTGACAGGCGTCCAATTCATTGAAGTTCTTCAACTACCCGAAGACTCATCAATTTTTGTTTGCGTTCTGATCTACGCAGAACGAACTCACAGTGTCATGAAGCCGAGGTGTCCTAGATTTGTGCTTTAGTTTGTTTATCACTGGATCCCAACTAGATGGCAGCATCCAACCATCTTCCCGGTTAAAATTAGGGTTATTTTTAATTTCTATGGCCTCGCGTATCATTCTCGGGCGGTATCTTGATTCTTTTGCCAGTACTTGTGGCTTATCAAATCTTATGTAATGGCGAGGTTGATCCAGTGTGTGTTCACAAATTGCGGACTTGGTGTTCCTACGGTGTTTGACATCTGCAATGTGTTCCTTGATGCGGGTTTTGATGGCCCTTTTGGTTTGCCCTATATAAGAGAGGCCACAATCACAGTCAAGTTTGTAGATTCCTGCATCTTGAAGGGGTAAGTTGCATTTCACTGATGGTAAAAATTGGCTGATCTTTTTGGGCGGCTTAAAGTATGTTTTTATTGAAGCTTTCCTTAGAATATAGCTAACTTTATCAGTGACTCCCTTTATAAATGGTAACACTGCAGGTAATCTCTCCACTGTTGCCGGCTTGTCTCGGTTGCTGCTCTGTTTGCGTGGTACCCGAAGCTTATTGTTGCGTAGAACTTGTGCAACATGATGAAGCTCGGTATCCAAATGCTGTTCATCGCAGATTCCTCGCGCTCTTTGAAATAACGATTTTCCAACAGTACTTAACTGTGCTGGGTGATGATGAGAATCACCATTCAAGTATTTTTATAATTATAATTTCATGAACCGCTACCGCTCGTGACCCGCGGCCGACGTCGAGGCGAGTTTATTTGCTTAATCAATTTAATCACTACGTGCGGCTACGAATATATTAAAACTGATCGCCTGTCACGTTGCAAAATTGTTCCTTCGCGAGTGGACTCATTGTGTGCAAGGAGCCAGGCTGCGCTAACCGCTTAGGCTCCTTACAGACTGGAATATGCGGACTATATTGTCTTTTGTTGACATTTTTGTCTCTAAGTCTCTGTTACATAGATCAATCAGGGAACTCGGCAAATCTTGCTACCTTATAGAGACGGCTTTAACTGAGGCGGGGTGTTCCCGGGTTCCTGGGAGCCCCCGAAGATTATTCGTTGCTAGGCCCGAGCTGCTTATGCAGTCGAGTTAAATGTGGCAAGTGGCAACCCTGCCCAGATTAGCTTTGTCAGCTCTTCCTAAGTGGAACAGCTGACAAACACATCATCAGCGATTTAATTATATAAAAACGTAGAATTAAGTTAGAGGATTCATTCGATTGTAAAATTAGCTAGTAAGAACTCTGTTGGTTCAAAAAAAAATTGTTTTTTAAACTAAACCTAAACCGAGTATTTAATTCTATATATACTATATGGTCCACAGACCGAAATCAAAACGTTTTATTTTATTTTTTATTTTTTAATTCAATGCTCACACACTGGACACTACACTGACATCATTGAGTGTTACTAAAGTACGGGAAAATAGAGCAGCGTGTATTGAGAGCCTTACCTGTGGAAATGCAGCTCGCAAGTCGCAAGTCGCAGATACCCAGCGCTCGGCGTTGTCACATAAATCATCAGCGGGCGCGGCGAGCCCGGCCGCGTGGTACTCGCCGCACCGCACCGCGCCGCGCCGGTAAATCTCTCCGCCACGCTGACGGCTTAATTATACGCGTTTTTATTGTTTCATCGGATTGTATCGCGATGTCGGCTCACAGGCCACAGCGCACCGCCCGCGCGGACCGTGGTTACAAAGGGGGTTTTATCTCTAGCGTGCACTGGGATGGTATTAAGACATTTACTATCCAGAAAGTATCTGCATTAACACCTGACACGCGTTCTTTTAAGTAGGGTACTTTTATTTTTTATGATACCAGACTCTATATTCTTGATGAAATTGCTAAAGTGATCGTATGAGTAGCTCTCTTACGAGATTAAAAAGTTGTATTAGCTTTAAACGCCTAACTTCAAAGACGGGGCTATTAAGACATCTCGACAAAGGCTGAGCGGGGGCTAGTGCCCTAGGGCTTAATATTTAACGTGTAGCGAGCTAATCCCGTGTCAGGTGTCGTGTTTCCCGAGTTATAATGACAGTTGAGTCATGTTGAGTCGGCACTCGGCAGATAACACATTCACATTTATTTTGTTCTGTTTTGTTTTAGTTATGCTAAAAGTTCGTGGGGACATGCTTGTTTTTGACAGTCAAATTATGTACTGTATATTTGTTACTGTATATTAATATTATCCGTTATTATTCCACTTTCGCTACGCTGCTATGATGTGGCTACAGATTCATAGAAGCGATTTATTTTGTAATAATAATAATTAATTGATCATACGTTAATTACTTCAACAATGCGTGTGTGCAATATTAATATCCGTGATCAAATCGATTACATCAGAATTGTGATGTAATTGATTTAAATCTGAATCAGTAATATTAGGTACAAGGCGCGTTACATTATGGACGTCATAATATAGTATCTAGTAGTTAATTGACTTCACCTCCGCCTCCTCCGATATACATCCGGACTTCGGAGATATTCGGCGGTGTGTAGACCGCGGAATGTAATTAGTATCACACACGCGCGGCAGGCAGCAGGCGGCAGGCGGCAGGCGGCAGGCGGCAGGCGGCCCGGCCGGCAGCAGGCGGCAGGCGGCAGGCGGCCCGGCCGGCAGCAGGCGGCAGGACACACCACTCCGCATGATTGTTTACCTGTCTGTGTCCGCAACATAGTACTATGTATATGTACTAGGTACGCAGACTCGCAAGCTTCACATAAGGGCGACCTTTACTTCTAATCACTACCTAAGTCCAAACGTATGGTGCAGTATGGAAGTAATAGTGTTTCGGTTTCAAAAAGATTGTACTATCAGAGAAATTGATTCGTAGGCAGATGGCGGACCTACGTCATTTGCTCGGGCTATATCATGCCTTAACGATAGATTACAACTAACATTAATTACTTGAAGCAATCCAACTGCCATAGACAATTTCTTGGAAATTGGAATTTAGGAAGAATTAATTTCCTCGATAATGATACACAAGCTTATCTTCTGTCCGTTTATTCTGTAGCAACTAGCAAGACAAGCCGGCAGTCCGCCCGACTGTCGGCTGTCCGCCATGTGGCGCGCCATCTTGTGGCGATTAGCGCACGGCCCTGTGTATCCAGTGTCCGGTAATGAGCACAACAATACCCCATTCTCGTGCCGGCTACTATCCAGTTACACTCTGTCCAGTTTTGAGTGCATTTGATGATCTAAATTCTAACAAAATCTGAATTAAGCATAATGAAACGCCTAGGCGTCGCAGGACAGCTGGAGCAAGCAGGACTATAAGCGCTATATTCGCTCCCATGAATCATCCCCTCGCATCGCAAAACGAGCTAAATTTAAAAGCACAATATTGTTGTTGGCGATGCGTCGCAGTTCGAGATTGCGATCAAATTTCCTGCCGCTAAACACTTAGCGCTAATGTAAGTTCGCCGAACTTCATTTGTCAAAGAATATCACGCGTCCCCCCTGGCTGATTAATTACTCCCCCCCCCCCTCCCCTTCCCCCTCCCGCGGGAACCTCGTAAACTGTCGGATGAGCTCCCTGATTTATTCTATTTGTTAATGAATTGCGGGCGTTGTTATGCTAAGTGAAACGTGTGTTAGTCGGTCGTGTCACCGTGTGTGTCGGCACTCGGCAGGCGGTGTGTCGTCGGGAATCTCGTGAACATCTCGTCGCATTTTCTGCTCGCTGCTCCTCATTCATCTGGCTAACGAACCGGAACTCCTTAAGACGATGTGAAGCTTTGTCGCCATAATTTGTAAATGAAAGTCGTCAACTCCATGAGACGTTGAACTCCATGTGGAAGTAACATAAACAATAGTAGTGATTTCAATTTCAACTCAACTAACACTAATATTGTTTTTGTTATTTTCACATGGAGTCCAATTTTCTCTTATTGAGTTGATGACTTTCATTTAAAACTTTTGTTACTAACCTTAAAATACTTTAAACCTTAAGTAACATCGTGGGGTAAGTTTTTGCCCTTACTCGCATAATTTGTTTTTTTTTTTTTTTTCTATTGAAAACTGTAAGTACATTTAATTCATTTTGAATATTCTCAGCAAAGCTCACATTTTGAAGGGTAGTGAACTCATAGTAGGTGAAAAATCATCCGTTTGAGCTGTGCAGACATAAGGGGTAATTCTGTTTAAAATATTAAAATATTAGTTTTTTTGGTGAAAATGAATGATTAAGAAGCGTTTAGAATGAATAAAAAAAGTAGGTCAAGTAGCCTATTGAATGTTTCTAAAGTGTGAAAGAAAAATTTGGTTTTTTTGAGAAAATTTTACAACATTTTTGTTGCAGAAAAGTAGTTGACATTTTTTTTCTGTTTATTTCATTACAAGAATTATGATTGAATTTTTGATTAGTTATCCTGCATTAACCAACTCAAATAGGTATATTTAAGAAAGTCAAGCCATACCGTCCTTACTGTTATAATTAAGAATTTTGTAGAAGAGTGATTACAAGCCAAATGTAAAAACGGTTAAAAAGTTACTTCTTTTCATAATTGGAATAATTATAATGACATTTTCTTAAACAAATGTTGTTTTTTGTTTATTTAAATATTTATAATGTGCTAGTCTAACGTAAATAAATCATAAATATAGTAATTTTCTAACCATCACATCATTTTTTCAAGTTTTTATTTGGGGTAAAATTTTACGCCACGGTGTTAGTTATGTAACAAAAAATCACCATGCTATTTGAGGGTTAATAGAAGTACTTCTAAAATGTTGTGTCTGGAATGTTTACTACATATTATATCAGTAATACTGTCTCGTTGTGCAGCCAACTATAACTTCAGATGGGTCATAGAAGTTTATTCTACAGCATCAAAGAGAAAATAACTTCACTCGTAAAAACTGGAACGATCAAACCGTATAATGTACCAAACTCAGCTTATGTATACAACTAGCTGTGCCCCGCGGTTTTACCCCCGGTATATGTGATATATAATAAAAGACTATGAAAAGTACTAATAATTGGGACAAAACGGGACGATACATGGTTCTATAATGGTTTAGGTAGTGATGATGATGATGAATGTAATTTGCATAGTAGCATATGCTTTCCGTTCTTAAAACAACGTCGGAACTCCCAAACTTCTATCTATAAAGAGTCAGGAGAGTTCTCTCAGCGCCTTCCGAACCATGGTATACCTTGGTGCAAAATCTTACTTGTTGGTAGCATATGCTTAGAATACTGCACACGAAACCGAAGTCACCACATGTTTTCATATAAATTTTGGTGAGTTCCCTCGATTTCTTATGGATCCCTTCATCAGGTCACCACTTTTATGAATATGGTACCAAATTGGGATGATAACCTATACACCAAAAGAAAAATTTTGAAAATCGGTTCACAAACGGCGCGGCGCGGCGTTTGAACATAAAAAAACGAACATAACACCTCCTCCATTATTTTTGAAAGTCGGTAAAAATTATAGCCTGTGTTATTCTGATGTATAAGCTATATTATTGTAAAGTTTCATTAAAATCCGTTCTGTAGTTTTTGCGTGAAAGAGTAACAAACATACATCCAAACTTTCGCTTTTATAATATTAGTAGGATAGTAGGATATATATTTATTTATTCTTTAATGATTGAAAATAAATCGAAATGTTTTTTTTTTAAAAAACAGGATGACGGGAGTCTACTACGCGCAGTTGGAGCTAAAGCTAATCGAAAATGCCTTTGTGGAAAGGTCCTGCAGTAACAAGTGCTGTTGAATATGCGTGTATTATATTTCGAGAAACCATAAAGCACATAATTATTATGACTTTATTTGATTGTAAAGAAAGGTTGGCAATTATTATATAAGTAGGTCAGCAAAGTAAAGTTGAACATTTGGATGAGGGGTCATTTCTTCCTTTGTAGGTCAGGATCTACCTCTATATTCTTATAATATGCTTACCTCACCAACTGATCTCGCAGCTGAGAATGCATAATTAGCAATATCGGTGCTTACCGCCGCCGCCGCCGCGCCGCTGCCGTCGTCCCCGCTGCAGGTCAAAGCTTAAGATTCTAATCGCCCACTATCGTCTCCGCTACGAGCGGTAGCGGGATTTTAATTGCGCCAAGAGTGCCGCTCTATTACGCCGGCCGCCTCGCTCTATTTGCGTTTCGTTTGGCTCTTTTCATTGATTTTAAATTGCTTTTCATTTCTCGGTACTTTCCGGGAGCCGCGTAATGCCAATCCGTCTTACTCGCCGAACGCCTGAAACGCTTCCATTGTGTGCAGATCGAGGCCCTTTCCACAAATTTATCAGCACATAAATTATTCAGTCGAGTTTCTATCGTAATCGGCTTCCGGCAGCGCCGGAGCCGCAGTGAACTTTACAATTGAAATTAGCACTCCCGGTAATCAGCGCTATCTGTATTTATTGGGGGGCGTAATCGCGCGGGCCTTTTGCGGCGCGAGATAAGTCGCGGCGGTCACGAGGTAGCCGTGCGGGCACGAGCCGCGCCGCGCCGCGAGAAATCACGGCTCGCAGTCGCCGGCAGTAATTACAGCGTCCGTTATCATGTCGTGTGACGCAATTAATGATGTCCGAGCGCGCCGCATTTTGTCTCTTAATGCCGTTGTAAATACGCCCGTTGTATGTCCACCGATTTCATTATCGCTCCTGCAATGTTTACCTGATTTATACACGTAATGTTTTGGGTTTAAATCTTGCGTTCCACCGTGCAGCAACACTTTTTGTGGAGCGCGATTAAAGATTCAAACAATTAATCTTCGCCGTGTAATCCGGGCTCGCGTGCGTCGTGGGCAGTCATGCGGGTAGTTTTAAAATATAAGATAGAGGCTGCGGCGGAATGCGCCCACAAAGTGCATTTGCGGCGGCGGTGCCTCGGATTATAGCAGCTGGGCCGACGCTGCCTCTCGCACGGAACTAATCCTCATCGCACATGCCCCCCCCCCCCCCCCCCCCCCCCCGCACGTGCCCGCTGCAGATGCAATCACTGCCGGCTCAGAGTTTGCGGTTCGAGCTCTACGTTTCACGATCTCGAATCTTCCCCAAATTTCGACTCGAACTGCGTCACAAAAGCTCGGCGGCCGAAATACAAATCGAAATATCACGTTACATAAGATACGGAGATTACCAGAAAATAGCTTTAGAGTTTAGATAAAGCAAACGCAAGCGGAGATGTGTAATAGACGAAAAAATTTATAAATAATCTAAAAGCATTAGTTTTGTCAGCGTGGGAGGATACAAAAGCCATACCGTGTGTACAATAAAACGAGTCTTAAGAGTCTCGGGTTATCACTGAATCACCGCATGAAAATACCCAAAAGGTGGATAGATAACACTAGTCGAGCTGGGCGTGGGCGTCATGTAAGAACGACAGTCAGTGTCTCTGGTACGTCCGCGTCGTCAGCGCTGTCATGTTCGTTAAACCTGGCTGTGACTGAAGGCTTTAGCAGTGTTAGAATATCTGATAGTAGTATGTCATCAGTGCTGTCATGTTCGTTAAACCTGGCTGTGACTGAAGGCTTTAGCAGTGTTAGAATATCTGATAGTAGTATGTCATCAGTGCTGTCATGTTCGTTAAACCTGGCTGTGACTGAAGGCTGTAGCAGTGTTAGAATATCTGATAGTATTATGTCATCAGTGCTGTCATGTTCGTTAAACCTGGCTGTGACTGAAGGCTGTAGCAGTGTTAGAATATCTGATAGTATTATGTCATCAGTGCTGTCATGTTCGTTAAACCTGGCTGTGACTGAAGGCTGTAGCAGTGTTAGAATATCTGATAGTATTATGTCATCAGTGCTGTCATGTTCGTTAAACCTGGCTGTGACTGAAGGCTGTAGCAGTGTTAGAATATCTGATAGTATTATGTCATCAGTGCTGTCATGTTCGTTAAACCTGGCTGTGACTGAAGGCTGTAGCAGTGTTAGAATATCTGATAGTATTATGTCATCAGTGCTGTCATGTTCGTTAAACCTGGCTGTGACTGAAGGCTGTAGCAGTGTTAGAATATCTGATAGTATTATGTCATCAGTGCTGTCATGTTCGTTAAACCTGGCTGTGACTGAAGGCTGTAGCAGTGTTAGAATATCTGATAGTATTATGTCATCAGTGCTGTCGTGTTCGTTAAACCTGGCTGTGACTGAAGGCTGTAGCAGTGTTAGAATATCTGATAGTATTATGTCATCAGTGCTGTCATGTTCGTTAAACCTGGCTGTGACTGAAGGCTGTAGCAGTGTTAGAATATCTGATAGTATTGTGTCATCAGTGCTGTCATGTTCGTTAAACCTGGCTGTGACTGAAGGCTTTAGCAGTGTTAGAATATCTGATAGTAGTATGTCATCAGTGCTGTCATGTTCGTTAAACCTGGCTGTGACTGAAGGCTGTAGCAGTGTTAGAATATCTGATAGTATTGTGTCATCAGTGCTGTCATGTTCGTTAAACCTGGCTGTGACTGAAGGCTTTAGCAGTGTTAGAATATCTGATAGTATTATGTCATCAGTGCTGTCATGTTCGCCGGGAATCGGGATCACTTACCCCGTGACCGGTGGCACTGCATACTTTTGTTTCGTCATTATTATTTATTGGCCCCCGTTGGCTCGCGGCTGCTTATTTATGTCTCGGCGAACACCACGCTTCTATTGAGCCTCTGTAATATTATAAATTGATCGTTTATCATCGCAGGAGACGCCGCGTTTCATTTAATTAATTTTTTATTCGTTCCGTCTTCATTATAGTCATGTGTTATTAAACTCTATCTGCATCTTAATTAATTCATTAACTTTATTAATATTGTTTTGTTTTAGGGAAAGGTTTAAATGAGATGTATCGTTCTCGTAGACTATTATAATATTATTATTTACAGAAACGCGTCTCAATAAGCAATACTACTTACCTAAAATTAAAACAAAAAAGCTTCCTACCCCGTCTTAAATGTCTATAAAAAGAAACGATAACGGTCGAGTCGCCATAAAAAGATTGAAAAGTAGGATCTCTAAAAATCTGTAATTAAGATAAATTTAACGATCGGCTGGAATGAATGCCATTTGCGCGGAACAAAAGATGACCGGAGCATTAGCGGGGACTCGGCGGCTTCCGGGACCCGACGTTAAATAATTCAAAAGATGGCCGTAATGCATTAAAATTATCGGACCCTCTAATTATTATTGAAATTTAGGGATCTCGCCCGTAATGAAATTTTCAAATTAAATATATTCGAATTCTGCGCGGCGGCGCGCGGCGTCTCACGATCATGAGGCCCATCGGGCTCCGGGTCACGTCCCGCGATAAATGAAGCCCCTTCTCCCCCCCTCCCCTCCCCCCGGCAGCCGGTAGTGTGGCCCCCCCTCCCTGCGCCCCCCGCCGCCGGTGCCGGTGTAGCAGCCGCGTCACCTTATCTGCCTGCTCAGTCTTCCGCGGTAGTCCGGGCTGCATAATTTACTAATTCCAATCGTCTTGGTAATTCTTAATTTCAATGAGTTGGCGATTAATCGGCAATAGAATTAGCTAGCAAAAAAGTATATTGAAAATCCATTTCAAAGCTGTAAATAAGTATAGTTATTATACCGTCGGTGGCCAAATTATTATACTCACTTGAAAAATGTGTCTAATAGATAACATTGTTATCTTAAATAAAGTTAAGAGTTAATCTCGCCCCATATCGTAACCGACGAAGGAGGTTTCACTCGTTCAACAACACAGCTTCCATCAAAATTATCAGTCGCCTGCGGCGAACAAACTGGGAATTGTCCTGGAGGATCTGAATCAATTGGGTCACTGAATACCTAAACAATCAACCAATACGAATCTACGTAAAAATCTCACACTGAGTATAATAATTTGGCCACCCACGTATTTGACATTAACTATACAGGGTGTAACAAAACTAAGCGATAATACTTTAGAGTGTGTATGTGTTCCTTGTAGAGAGTTCACTGAGAAAGTAGCAGCGCTGAAAGACCAAATTATTTTTTCACTTTTGTTTGGGCAAGCGCCCCAGCGTCACGAGTTTCCCCATACAAAAGTGAAAAAAAAAATGGTCCTTCTGCGCTGCCACTTTCACAGTGAACTCTCTACAAGGAACACATACACACCCTAAAGTATTATCACTTAGTTTTGTTACAGCCTGTATAAGAAATCTTTTAAAGCCATCGTAGAGATAATATCATACCATTTAACAATTTCCAATCATATTTTTTAATAATTTCCATCATATTTATCTTTATTAAGTACCACTCATTCACATCTCAGTACACTTAGGACTGCCTATATTGTGATTATGTTTATATAGTGACAAGTGACAACTTTTCCGATCACAAAACACTTCAAACCGACTTAAGGAGCCCCTTTACCTATTGACCGCGTTCCTCATATTCGGGCGACTTCTCCCGACTTCCCCCGGCTTCCCCCGGCTCCCCCCGGCCGCGGCCGCACTCGGCTGGATACCGGGGACGGACGGGGATTTCACGCTTCAAACATTTATTCAATTCTCGAGTGTTTATTGAGCACTTGTACCGCGCGAATTCTCGGAGGTGATACGTTATTATACGGCGCGGCGGGGCGATATTATAACATCGCTAGTTCCCTTCGGGCTAATTTAATTTTCGACCAGCGTTCTGCCAAAAATAATATACAAGCTTGATACCAGAGCAGGGGTTCCCAATCTATTTCAACCTGCGCCGCAGTTACACGTCGCAATATTTTGTTACGGCGCCCTACTCTACCTAGGTATTAGAAAAGGATACATAAATAAACACCTTTAATGATTATAGTTAGGTTAAGCAGATTAATGATAATTAACAAATATTTAACCATCTATCTGCTTAACATAATTAATATTAAAATTATAATTGTATAATATTTGTGGTTTCGGATAATGACGGAGGATCGTCGATCGACTCACGGCGCCCCTCTTGCCTTTCCACGGCGCACCAGGGCGCCGCGCCGTGGCGCACACTTTGGGAACCCCTGTACTAGAGTAATATGAGTATCCATCAGGGCCTTAGTCGGCTGAAGTCTAAACTGCTCACGCGCTCTACATCTCGAGCGCTCTTCACCGGCCGACGATCGGCGGATTATCACTAGCCCCTTCTGAGCGCGAGGAATTTCGTAATCCCACTTCTGATACAACCGAACATTGAGCGGAAATTGACTGATCATAGAGTTTAAATACGTATAATCAAGTGGCGTATCACGTTCCCTGATAACAGTCGAGATCCAATATTGGTTCTAGAAGACTAAGAAAACGTACATGCTGTATAATTGTGAAGCGTTGAAAATAAATGTATGCAAGGCAGGTAGTCAGTAACGTGGTATAGAGACCAGGTGCTGGCGACGGCGCGCGGCGGAGTGAGACGTCGTCCGGTCCACCTGGTGTCCGGGTGTCAGGGAGTGTCCGGGAGTGTCCGGGTCATCTGATATCGCGATTTATGCGGCGACACCGGCGCGCCCATTGTCCGCGAGTTCTCCCTATTGTTCACGAGCACAATACGTACATGCCGATCACAGTTATTTTACCTCCGAAGTTTATAAGCGAGATCCTTATGTCGTCGGCATAAGGTTCTGCCGAAGGAGCACCACCGCGCCACGTCGGCCGCACTTGTACAGTTTCCTCTCGCGGACATCAGCAGTTAAACATCTTTATTGCCGCTGCAGTCTTTCCCTTTATTTATCTCATTTATCTCGATTGATGACTCTGCTTCATAGTTTATCGAAAATACAAATCAAATTTTACGAGACGTGCGAGCTGAATACGATTGGAACAATCGTGATTTACTTGTTACTTTTCGTCTTATGTTTTATTTATGCTGATTTTAGTGTACATTCCGGAGATGGAGAAAAAGTTGATTTAGCTCCGTCCTCCGACCGGTGCGGCGAGCGCGGGGCGGCCCACGCGGCTCGTCGCAGTTATGTTTATGTATGCGATTTGGAATATTTGGGTTAATAATTGCATCTGCATCACGAGCGCGCGAGGTGGGCGGCTAACGTTTGTCGAGCTGTCGAAACACGAACGCTCGGCGAGCATCACGTCGAGTGGGGACAATAACTCTGTAGAAAGTCGAAATTATAGGGGCCAATATTATTTAGATGCGAGCCAATTTACGAATGTATAATTCATCAAACTTCGCCGAGTTAGAGACGCTTACAATTAATTCGGGGCGCCCACTGAATGTAATCGTTTTCCCCCCGAGCCGCCGAGTCCCGATCGACGAATAAATGAAATACGGATTCATCGCGAGCAAATGAAAGTAATAAATCGCGAGGTTTCGGCGACGCATCGATAAAGCGGCCGATACGTCGCGGAGATAAAATAAAAAGCGATCGGCGGCTGACAAACGATCGCCGGCGGGCGACAGGTCGCGACTCGCGCGTCGCATCCGCGGTGTGTCGTCGATCTGTCGCATCGCGTCGTTAATCAGTCGCGTTGTGTGACGCGGCGCGGCGCTCGCGGAAGCGTGCGACGATCTACCCGGCGCGGCGCAGCGCGAAATAAAAGTCGGGGAATTGATGAGATTTCGCGTTTTCAATAAGCTGCATCCGAAATTACGGCCGCAGGAGATAAATTACATGTATCGACGTGTGTCGGGATCTATTTAAGCGATCACCCCGGTCCTCCACCCTCCTCGTATCGATCTCATCGCTCATAAGGTGCGCCATAAATATAAATTGATCCGTTTTACAGTCACGATTCGTATGAGATGATATAAATCGGAATATTAAAACATCATAAGCGAGTATCACGTCACGTTACACGTACCGTGCCACGCGGGATAAGTGGAGCTGCGTATTACGCGGGACTCGGGGCACGTGCGCCACCAGTGAGGAGATCAGAACATGAGGATGTTTTAAACACATCGTGTTGATGCACAAGTAGCAAAAAGAAAAATTACAGGCACTTTACCGCTCGTGAACTGCGTGTACATCATACTCGTACTGGTTATAAATATGCGTTTGTGGCTTTAAAACAAAAAATAAAACCCGTTTGTAGACAATACCAGCGCGAGGAAAGTCTCCCTGCGACTCACTCGTTTTCATCATGACAATAACATGGATTGTAAGGAAATAACTTCCTCCACTTATAACTTAAACGTCATTATGACGAAATTTTCTCGCTTCGCGATTAAGCGAGGATCCTAATGTCTTTTCAATGGCCCATCGAAAATCTAATTTGGAGGAACAACACAATAAACACATTGTTTAGGGGTTTGCGCTTAAGTTGAGAACAAGAGAGCCGGCGCTTTTGTGGATGTCGGTTAGACAATGGCGAGCGCGTTAATTCGCTCAATCTCTCGACGACGAGCGGCACAGAATACAGGAAGATAGAAGATGAGCTACATCCCGACTGAACGACGCACACATTTACGATTTTCGGATGGCTGTCAAATATAAAACAGAGCTACTTGTTCGGCGTTTCGGAAGCCGTCTTCTTGTCTGTATTTATTCTGTGCGAGCGGAGTCGCGGCGCGGGATAAGGCGGCGCGTGCTCCAGACTATTATTACGTAATTAAATCTCTCTCTCGCTCGCGGTATCGCCGACACTCGTGGTGAGTCAACGCCGGGTTGGGCCTTTTATTGCGCTGTTCAAATCTTTCATTATCTTTGCCAATGAGACTTAGATTAATAAATTCCCCTAACCTCGATTAATCATTATGAATAAATTTTATTGGTTATTGAAGGGTATTTTAATTACTTAAACTCGATTCCTTACTTTCGGTAGAACTCATTTCAATAATAAAAAATCCTTGAATCATTCTCGTCGATCGTATAGCTTACCAAACTTAACCTATTTATATACCTAGTTTACAAAGATCCACTGTATCCTATCACCAGTACCCTAGATAATATGTAGTGGGGATGCTTTTGTCCGTCGGCTTACTATCGAGTGGCGCGGGCGCTTCGCCATTAAGTGCAGGCTGACGACTGCTCGCTACACCCCGCTACAATTCACTACTCACGGCTAAACACGGCTACTGTCCACTATTGACAGCTACATCTAACTCAGCGATACTATAATCTGTATTCCTAATTCACTCTGTATTGTTTAGCTCAAAATTATCTATATTATGTATCTTATTTTCCTACTCCTATTCCTCTGGTGGTTTTATTGCATTACTAAAGTATCATCTGTCTTGGCTCTTAGATGATCAACTCTAATGACGCCCACCTCATCATCGTCACGTTCTCCTCGTATACAAATAACATCGTCCCTTCCTAAGTCCTTACTTCTTAATGAGGTGTCATGCGCGTGCGCGTTACTGCCGTGGCCCGTGAGTTATGGCGAGCTCGTTACAGCACTTACAGAGCGCATCGCGACGGACAGACGGACGTCTTTTTGTACTGTCATGTAGCTGTGTACTAATAAATCAGTTTTTTATTGGCGACATTCATTACGGAGGTAGTAATTATTGCAAATTGGATTTTGAGTTGTGAGGATACCGTGCAGACGTGATGTATCTGTCGCAGTCATCTAGATAAATCTGCGATTCGATTGAATGACTAGGGCATTCATTGAATGACTCGGCCGAACGTCGATTGAACGATCGTCACTCAACGTCCAACTAGTTAGCGATTTGTAACATAGCCCTTTGAAGATAGCGGACATGAAATCAGTCAGGTAATTTTTGTTTTTTTTGTTTTTCAACTTTTATTTTCATCTCTAATTTTAATTTTATTACTAAATTAATACTAATACTAAATTTATTTATTCAAAAAAATACAGCATTACAAAAACATTGGTGGAGATTTCTATTAAGTACAAACTTGTGCCAGAAATCTCCGCTCCTCCTTAGCAAAAATAATTAAACAGCTTACATCACTTCAATACTTGTTACATAATAATTGAACGTATTTCACTTTTTTCCCACTGCGGCGCTCGTAGTCACCAAAATAATTCTTAGGTAATTAATAGCAATGTATTACTCCATGTTGGCCCAATAAGACTTCATTGCCTTAGCCATCGTGGTTATTTTTTTGTAAACCACCCACAAGTCTCCGTCACCTCATAATTCAAGCCAGTTTCTAGATTAACATATTATTACGCCACCAACAAATACTTAAAAAAACCATAACATTTAACAACTTCACTATGATGACGTTTAGTCAAGACGTTAAACGTTACAGTCAACGTCTTGACTAGTTGTCCTTCAGTCATTCAATAAAATGGTGTCATTCAATGAATACGCTAGTCGTTCAATCGAATCACAGATTGAACCAGATGACTGCGACATATCTATGTTGTTCCACTTGTGGCCGTATCGTAAATTGCAATAAGGTCACGACATCCATACCTACTACATGTTCTTAAAATTTCTAACATAATATTGATAACCTTATGTTTCCACTTTCCACGGAAATGAGTTACAAATTAAAACAAAAGTGGGACACAAAACATAAACTAGAAATAAGAATCCCATAATATTATATTTAATGTCCCATCCATTCCTTGTTAAATATTAACACCAAAATGATATCGTCGCCGGCTTCAGGAATACTTCCCTAACGACTTGTCACCTCACACCTCACACATGGAGACATAAAACCGACCGCGCTACACGCCTCATATATTTTGTACACTTTATTTAAAAGTAATAATGTTAATCCTCACTAATATGAAACTGACAGTTTATTAAGCCATTGAACGTATGTTACAGACCTTTACAGAATATAAGCTACTCGTAAGTTGTACTCTACGGTCTATCCGATATCCAGGGCCGTGTCTGTTCGTTCGGTATGTCTTCGAGAACTCCAGTGTAAATTAAACTACTTAACAGGTTTTTATGAAGTTTCTATAATATACCAACAAAGTGTTTCCTTAAAGAGTTTACCGTCTTTTATTTGATTGTTTTCAATTATGATAAGACCATTATAATAATGGCATCGTTTTAGTTTTCGATTAAACTGATTTTTCGATTATTCTGAGTGCGTCTTTTTTCCATATTTAAAAGTTGCGGTCGTTTCACGGTTGTACAAGTTTTTATCACAATATTACAGGAGCGCAAAATGAAACAGTGCTCGGGAGAATATTCAAATGTAATTAATTTGTGCACTTTAGTTGGCCGCATATTCCAGCTCCCTGCTCCCGCCGCGCGCCGGCCGCGGAGTTATTCCACACTAGCAACGAGGAATGATCATCACTTCCACCTTCTCGGGGTAGTCATTTTGGTAGAAAGTCGGCACGAGTGGGCCGGCTCGACTGGATAATTCGTACCTTTTCAAAGACCTTTTCTTATAATGGTCCCTCACAGAAAAACGGTGTGAAATAACGTTAGCTTTATAATTTCGTCAGTCGAGTTAGGTAACTGACGTTAAGTTGAAAATACTTCATTTGCATTGTCAGTGCTGCTTTTCATTAGGCGATCCGTCTGCTCGTTTGTTAGAACTTCCGACAGAAACAATATAATGTGTCCTATCTCCCGAGTTCCAGTGAACTGAAATCTAGTATAATAATTGTAATCTCTGACAGTGTATATACCGAGAAGTAGAAACGTGGTTTGGATAATAAATTACGGATAATGTCAAAATGGCGTGAGAAACTACCAATTAAAGAGATCCATCTGTGTTGTTTGACTTTTTATGAGGCGAGTTAACGATTGATTAATGATCTCTATTCTCAACAATGATTTCATTAAGTTCGAGTCTTGCTATGCTTCATTAAGTGTGCAAAATATAGACGATATACCATATAACGTAGTAACATAAATTAATTATTGTAAACCAAACGCAACCCGTAAATGAACCCTCTCAAAAGTTCATAACAGAAATCTCTATTATATTGTAGTGACTGTGTTAGAAGGCGGGATATGTTTTTCGAGTGTTGTACAATGTACGTAGTATTTTATTTTTTTATTTTATTATTTTTTGGAAAACTTACAGCTAACATACATATAGAATCTAAACACAATACAAGAAGGCCAATTAAAAGTTTTCACAGATATTTCACAATTTAAAATTTTGGAAACAATAATTTGGAAAGACAGACAGTATGTCCCATATTACGCGCTGAAGTATTTTTATTAAATAGCTATTTGTTTGCTACATTTTAACACGGTTTCTCACAAGATTTGTAATAGTTACAAAATATAAAAGTTAAACGGTAAACTCTCGAAGTACTCACGTAGAATTCCCCTTTGATCCCGCGCTAACAATAACTTGACAAAGTTTTATCGCTCCGAGTTCATCTTTTATCTCGTCGGGCGAGGAGAGGTAGCGCGGAAGTTGTGTGTAGTTTGGTGAAGTCGTCTAGTCGCCAGCTCCTGTTCGCGCTCGTTTACTGACAGTTTTACTTACAGTGCACTTAATATGAAGACTATATTTGTATAGTTAAATAACATTTATTTTAGGATTTAAGGCCCATATTTACACATAGTAACTATGTGTTTGGTATTCTGTGCCCATATTTTAAATATGTACTACGAGACTAAGATCAAAATAAAATAATGTAACGACCATGCACCATAGAAGGCCACGTTCCTTTGAAGGCCAACTATTAAAAAGTCGTAGTTATCGTCATGAAAAGACATATTCCTTCCACTACAGTACAGACACTTAGATCCATCAAAATTAAGGCTACAAACGCGGCGGCCAGTCGATCGCGCCGCAATTGTGGCAGTGAGATCTCACTGTTTGTAGACTTTGGTTGTCGAGGCTACAATTGTAATTTTCGCACCCTAAAAAACTTTAGTTTTTAGTTACATAACCTATATCTATCTCACATTTTATTATAGGGCATTGTCGTATAGGGATATGTGTATGGTACTATTAAAAGAAAATCTACTTATGCCTCGATTTAAGTTAAAATATTGGTAATGTTCCTAGGAAGGCCGGTAAATAAATAAATAAATAAAATAAATAAAAATAGTTTTATTTCTGAATAGATTTAAAAAAAAATGCTTTCAGAATGTTGATACTACATGGTGCCTACCACCGGTTCGGGAACTAACCCGGCGAGAAGAACCGGCGTAAGAAACTCGCACGGGGCCCACTTTTTTACAAAAAAAAAGGTGGTTCCTTATAAGGCCCAACCAAAGATTTGATAGTTGGCCTTGCTAGGTAGGGAACATGAACTTTACAAGGAAGTCTAAAAATCATTAACATATAAATTGTTATTTTTAGTTATAAATTCGTACCGTAACAATTAAAATAACATGTTTTTTTATAACATCTTTACTTATTAGGATTATTAAACTTATACACGCATATTGAACATTTTGGCCTTATTAAGAACGGGCCCATAAGAAGGCCATTTTCGATTAAGAAAATTTTTGATTGCATTATAAAACGCACTGGCAATTAGTAATAAGGTATCAATGTGATACTCATTACTACTATTTTTAAAGAATTTCCGTTAATATATTCTTAGTTATAAGATGATGGTCAACCAATGTTCGTTATAGTTTTTTTAGATGATATAAATATATTGAGCATTTAATGTGTTGCTTAATTGAAAGAAATTATAATGTCGTTTTAGTAAAAGCAGATAAATAAATACTTGTAACTCTATTTTCAAGTTAAACGACTGATGTATAATATTGGCCTTGTTTGGAGCTGTGTTCCTTGCAAGGCCATTTGGAAGAGCTTAACAAAACTTAAGTTTATTTAATGGCTATTGATGCTAGGTAAAAAAGAGATTTATAATATGATACCTTATAAAACAGCATTACTTGATAATTTGTTTTCTTAATTTATTTAGTTAATAAACGAATAACAAGCATTTTCCCGTTAGAGTGGCCTTACATGGTTCATGGTCCTTATTTTAAAATATAGTTAAAACATATTCGGAAACTCCCGCAATGTACGTTATATTATGATAATACGCGATTGACTTGCGGTAATAATATATGAAGACGTACGATCACTTAACCTCTCTGATGGAGGACTCCGCACCCCCTCCTGCCCCCTCACCCCCTTCCCCCCCTCCCCCCCTCCCCCGCGGTAAACGCAAATCTCTTATCATATTACGATCATCCGCGACGCGATGAGGGCTGAGACGCTCAAATTGGATTTCTCAAAAACAGGCCGCGACTGAATATTACATGAGGTGAGACACTGCTTTACATGTATAGTATGTTTTGCTCCCGTGCATATACATTAAAGCGAAAAATATTATGAAAGAAATGGAGGAACCATGCTTTGCAGAGGACTGCTCGGTCGGATTAATACAGACCGCAGAAACAACATGACAGTTGGAGTAATGCTTAGGTAGTGTTCTTCGGATTGATGTGACGTTCGACTCGGATTCGAAAATCTACCAAGCGACTGAGCGTTGACCGATACCCGCGCTTTAAAATTCCAAATTCGCTATGGGCGGCAATCATTTATTCGGTCGAAACACAAACGTGGCGACCATCAGGCGTTCCGTCAGCTTCTTTAGTAGTCCGTTTTATAAAATAAAAAACATAGGTACGTACCGGGTACCTACAAAGTTACTAGTTCCCGAATAGAGTTTCAGTTGCCGTAATAGTCGCGAAGTTTATCCACCTCGCGGGGCGACGACCGCTGCTCCGCAAGGTCAGCCACCGACCCCCGACATATTTTCCTCCTTTATCTCCTCAAAATACAATCGGATTCATTTTATTTTAATTTATGGTTTAATAAAAGTCTCGTCACATATTTGCGTGTCGTTAAGTTTACGAGGCGGCGCGAACACGGCCGAGATGAGTTTTTACGAATTCCCGGGCGGGGAGGGAAGGGGCGGTCGTTAAATTTTACGACATCAACTTTTCAGCCACCGACAATAAAATCATTTGCTTTTATTGAGCGTGAGCGCCGCCGTGTCTCGCGCCGCGGGCACACCGCACCGCTACGCCGCGTCTCGCGCCGCGGGCACACCGCACCGCTACGCCGCGTAGCGCCGCGCTACGATGCCCGTCTGCCTGTAGTGTTATTAGTGTAATATGTACAAATCATGAAATAATTATTATGTTTTCCGGAACGGAAAGTTAGTAATAGTTACCTACTAATTATATTATAATGTTGTTGTGTTAACCATAGAACAATAAATGTTTTAAGTAAAACTTAGAAAACGAACATTCAAAAGTAAATGCATAGTTTTGCTCGCAGTGCAACACATTTCGTTATTACAATGACGCTAAAAAGGGAGCAAAACTCGGCACTTAGACGTGGTGTAATTAAATATGAGCGCCGCTTAACGGCGACTCGGCCGGAGCCCGGGCAAGTCGGACGAACCGGGACGAGTCGGCTAAACCGGCCGTAATCGCCCCGGCCTCAACGACCGGACTTTAATTCGAACAAATGAAAGTATAAAATGTCCGGCATTTTATAGGTACTTTCATTTGTTCGAATTCGTCCGGACACTGGCGCAATTAGGACGCGGGAGATGTAAGGGTCAGTTCATACTAGCAGACCAACGTAACAATGCTGGAAACTTAATACAGCAATTTTACAATTTTTCTCACAACGCAACGTATACTTTTCTTCTGAGATAAAAAAAATATGATGCTTAAATTAATGTAACGGATTAAACTGTAGTGGACATTAGGATTTAGGAATAACCGTTGTTACGCTTCAACTCCACATTAGTATGAATCGGTAAGCAGAGTAACACTGCACCGGGCACCCACACCCTGCTGTACCGCGGGGCGCGGGGGCCACACCGCGGCAAGTGATTTCGGTAAAGGCTTTCCAATGTTTTATTCCTCATTCGCTTCAGGGTCAATTCAGACCACAACACGACGCGTAGCTGCATTTCTAAATTTTTACTGAATTGACAGACTTCAATTGCGTGAGACGTCTTGCAAATCTGTCAAATCAATACAAATTTAGAAATGCATCTACGCGTCGCGTTGCGGTCTGAATTGACCCTTAAACGTATTCTCCTGTAAGCAACACTCGGCTTATGTAATGATACAATTATCGCTCTCTGTACTTTCACAGAACACTGGAAAGCTAGGTTTAATATTATGGTTTGTGATGTCAATAAGCAGTATGCGAGTTCACTTATCAGCTACCTGTATAGTGTATAATGTCAAAATGTATTTGAAATTAAAAACTTACAAACTACATGATTTGTTTGGCTACTTTTGGTCGTTAATTAAAAAGTAATTGTTATGTCTTTTTTGTTCCAGGTAAGTTCCGCATATTTTTGGTGAAAGACAATGCCAACAATTGTGTGGCACAAACGAAAAACTTTGTAAGTTATTTAATACCATTACTTTTTTTATTCAATTTCGTCGACTTCGGTGAGAAATTACTGATATACTTTTTGTTAATTTTTCCTTACCTAATCGAGTTCGACTAAGTACAGAGGACTCAATTTATTTAATTTTTTCTCGTAGTCAAAAGAAATAAGTGGATGCTCAGAAAAATTAATTTAAAAAGTTGAGGCTCAAAGGTATTTTTTTTATAAATATTAATTAATAATCTCATCCTAAGTTAATTACCTAATCCATTAACGAGGGATATAAATTATTTACAGGATTTTAAATTACAAAATTATTTTGGAAAAAAAGTTACTCGCTAACGAGGTAACTGAAATCACTCTAAAATCCCTTCTCATCTTTTCCGTAGCTAAAGAATATTACGGCTCAGAATCTTTAAAGTTCCAGTCAAACCGCACCGGCATTTATGCGGTTGTCGGGTTTCGGCGAGTTGCAACGAAGTTAGCGACAAGTTTGCGGCAATAACTGGCATCCTTATCGACTGTCTGCCAGCTACTAGACTACTCACTAGCACCAACTTGGTCAGCTTCGAACAAAACGAAGCTCGTGCTAGTTGTCCAGTATCTGAGAATTCGGGGGGTAATTCGAGCGGAAAACGAGATTTTGAACCTGCAGAGAATACAGACTTACCGGTAGCTTACTAATTAACGGTCTGCTCCACGGGTAAGTTTTGTCCAGTTCGACTAATGTCGTTACTCGTTCTCTTGGTTGAGTACAGTCGAGCTATAGTGAGACAATTCGATCCTATTACTTTAGCCGTAAGGTTTACGAGTGATATACAATTTTCCGGGAGTGTAGGAGCGCTGGACAAGACAGAGTGTCTGTCGAGTTCGTTCCGCGGTCATCGATAACGCGCCCCGGGGACGGCCGCTGGCACAATCACTTACTCCAATTACTGCATCGACACGCCGCTAGATTAGTCGCTACATAATTCCGGAAAAGATAATAGTTTTCTTAAGATGAATTATCTTCTTAAAATTAGAAATCGAATCTTCAAATCCTTAAAACTTACTTCTTAGTTCTTACAGGTGCAGGGTAATAAATGCCAATAGTTTGTAGAATTAGTGATCAGTACATTCCTAATTGTCTACTTCGGCCGCTCCAAATTCAGGCAATTTGTGAAGAGATTGCCGTCGCGCTGATTGTACCTTCCTCCACCCCCTTCATCCCCCGGTGATTCCTTTGCTAGCTAATTGCACCCTCTCGTGCACTCTGTCGTATTAACACCGGCCCTGTCCCGGATAACGGTGGGCGGTAATTGCACCTTATTCCGGTACCACCTGACAATCGCCGGCCCCGGACAAGGGCCGTAATGAGCGCGGCGGAAACGAGTGACGTGTCACGAGACAAAGAGGAAATGGTATTGAAGTAAATATGGCTCCCGTATGCTATAGGGAAGCGCTATTTAGAAGCTCGGGAGCAAAGTAGGACAGCATACCGAGCTTCTTAGTTGCGAATATCGATAAATAATTTAAAGGCTTTTCCCCGATAAGCTAAGCTAATAGTGAATCAGTAAACAAAGCTGTAAAGACCGCGGCGCGGCGTGGTGCAACTCGTAATGCAGTTAGGCTCGGTGCAGACGCGCGGGACGCGGCACGGGCAGGTGCGGACGGGGCGGGGGACTTAATCGTAGATCAGCTAATGAAGCTGTTGGCTGTCGGCCGCCGGTTAATATCGCGGGACTGAACGCCACCGATCTAGATTAGCTTCTTAGCACTTTGCGAGAAAAAGAGAACGAGACCAGTTAAACGTCCCGCACGTGTATTGTTTTTTTAACGCTAATGAACTGAATTGCAAAAAATACTGCAGGTTTTTGTTTAATTTAATATTTTGATTGCAAAACCTTCATATTATGCTACTAAAAGCATTAGAAAATTGTTCAATTTTCTATAGTCGGTTGTATGCGGAGCGCGGCGCGGGTCGGCGACCGCCACCAGCTCCCGGTTATTATAATATTAGTATTGTCTTTGCAACTCGCTAACGAGATTACTAGCTGCAGCTCGTCGTCGACACTAACTTACAAACTTACCGACGCGAGAACACAGCCAGCAAACAATACCAGTATAGTGATACTAGTGGGCTAGTGGGCTATGTTGGCGACAGACGCGTCGGGCGATTGGCGACAGCTTGCTCTAAAAAATTAGAAACGCCTCCCAGTTATTAATAAGAGTCGAACGACTAACGGATCCTAATCCCGAGCGTGACAGATGATAAATAATGTTTTTTAAAAGGGCACCATTCGTCAACGTCCCACGCATCCGAACACACGTCGAAATGCAAAAGATGTTTTTGTTTGCGGACAATGCCGCGGCGGGCCCCGAGACAAAAACCGCGCGGCCCGCCCGGGACTCTGTCGTATTAACTGCTGACCCGGGACTTCATTGCAGGTCGTGTGTGCATGACTTTACACATTCGTAATATTAATTACTACTTTATCCTCTCCAGATCACGTCGTTAACGTCAGGCAAGAGGATGGGGTTGGTTAGGGATCGGGAACGCATTTTAAACTTGTATCAATAGGCGGCAACAATGTAACTGTTTCAAATCTGCTTATTTATCCCTGTCGCCTAAATATATATTCTTTAACCTTTAACGTCACGGGCGGGGTCTACGCAGACCCCACGCGCTGTTTTTTGACGGTATTTTTTTAAATTGGCAAGTTACGAGTGCACGTTTTCGGCTAATCTCAATGCAACGCGAGGTCTTTCAGTGAGTAAAAGTCCGTCGCTCCTCTGCTAAGTGAAGTTACATTTTTGCTTATGTGGGGATACCTGCAGACCCCACCCGTGATTTAACGTTTATACTTTTTTTCACATTGGTTATGTGTTTATTTGTTTGTTTTTTTGAATTGGCTATGTATAAATGGAAAAAATTGTTGCCGAATAACAGAAAATCAAATTGCACAAATCATATACAATTTTAATGACTGAAAGTTTTTGGAAACATTTGGGAAGAGTTAGAGGTAGCTAGACCTAGTGCATCAAAAATGAAGCGAAGATGCTATTATTATCCCAGAACTAATTACTTTTGTCCGTAAGCCTTGCTATAAAACTATTTGCAAGCCTCATTCAATAAAATTATTTATTGTTTACCTTGCCTACTCAAGGAATAATTTTAGTTTATGGTAGTACTTTTTAAGGATTGTTAATTTTTTTTCTGTAATGTTTAGTGTTAATTTTTCTTTTGATTACTTATTTCTAAGTCTTATTTTATTAGAAAAAAATAATAAGTTAGTCAGAAGTAGACACTTTTGTTGAATTTTGGTACAGTAAACATGTGCCCTAAAAATTCTATGCACGAGATTGGTTAGTTCATAAAAATGTTCTTTACTGTCTAAATAATGGTTAGTTCATTATTTATAAATGCTTTTCATAAATAAAATAATATCCTTTCTTATAATACAAAACGGGTTTTAAAAATTATCAAACAATTCTGAATTTATAAGTATATTTATATTGGGGATACTTCTAGACCCCTCGCGTGACTGAACGTTACCCAAAACAACGCGTGTACTTAAAGGTTAAATATTTCCTCTGAGTTAATAAATTACTAAGGACATTAAAGTTAACCTGCTGTGAAAATGATGAGCCTCGTGTTGGTCAAGCCGCAGCAGTAAAAAGACGAGGCTTATCATTGGTTAAGCAGTAAAAGTTCCAGCAGACCGCGCGCTTGCCGTGCACTATTTACGTTACACGAACCGTTTCGACGCACTTTTGACCCCCTGTGGCTCAGTGTCTATTGCGAGTGCAAACATAAAATTAAACCTACGTAATTATATATTAGTACTTAAGAGAGAACGCGGGTGCAGTAAAATTTAAACGAAGAAACTATTGCCAGGAGCCATCACGCTTCACCCTGCGCCGGCACGTGTATTGTGATAGAGACAGATACAGTAAATCGAGGTAACGTAGTCCTCTGATTCCTCCTTCAAAATACAGCCTATCTAATTATTATTTTTATAAATATCTTCAGGAAGAGTGAGTCTATGCCTCTACGTTTTTATTTTATCTAAAAGATCTTTAAAATTTGTTTTATGGTCGGTAGATTGGCGGGGTACGCGGCATTCATTTTTTGCGATTTTTGAGGGGTCATTACCCAAGTAACAAAATCTGGTCTTGTAGTGGTTCCGGGGCCAGGACTATAACAGGCTAGTAAACGTTTATAACCACAGAAAAGGGCCCATTTTATACGCGTACTTTTGCTAATAAGACACTCATAGTAGACTTGCCTAGCACTACTTAGAAAAATAATACACTTATTGTTGGACTACGCAGAATTATCTGCTCCCACGAAGCCAACTATGAGCATCTAATAGAACCCCAGGCAGGCCTGTTACGTACTCCGCGCTTCTATTAAACATTTGTGAATTGTGTTGTGAGGTGGATGAAAAAAATAAAAAATAAAGAAAAGGTAAGTTAATCTATATTAAATGAAATGTATTAACAAGTAAGTATTTCGCACGTAATATTATACGTGCATACATGTTTGAACGGCAAACGCATAAGTATTTCCGGTGAAGAATATTGTGTTTTACATCTCAATTTTTGTTCGCCCATTGAACACAGCGTATTTACTAAGTTGTGTTTAGAAATAATATTAGTCCTAACAGCATTCAAAATGGCCGTGAAGGTGCGATAAATTTTTAAAAGCTTGGAAGGACTTCACGAAGAATACTTTGGACACTAATATTTTTCAAGAAACCTTTGTATAGTAATTAAGACTATAACAGCATTCGAGAGCCCACAATAATACCAAGTACACTTACTCTGGAAAGAAACCACTGTAGAACTAATTCACTTATAATTGGCACATAAAGTTGACTTACACACCACTATAAGGTCAAGTAACAAGGTCAAATGGTTCCAAGTGCATTTCGTTCTATAAATTACTATTACTGGCGTGTGACCTTATAGCGGATTTATAATTACTTCTTGTAGTCTATTACAAATGTAACTTTCTGGAGCAAGTTTTCTCAAGTATATTTACACCTTTTAAACACTCGTAAAGGCCATCTTCATACGTGGGAGAGCCATGCTTCGGCACGAATGGGCCGGCTCGACCGGAGAAATACCACGTTCTCACAGAAAACCGGCGTGAAACAGCGCTTGCGCTGTGTTTCGCCGAGTGAGTGAGTTTACCGGAGGCCCAATTCCCCTACCCTATTCCCTTCCTTTCCCTCCCCTATTCCCTTCTCTTCCCATCCCTACCCTCCCCTATTACCCTATTCCCTCTTAAAAGGCCGGCAACGCACCTGCAGCTCTTCTGATGCTGCGAGTGTCCATGGGCGACGGAAGTTGCTTTCCATCAGGTGACCCGTTTGCTCGTTTGCCCCCTTATTTCATTTAAAAAAAAAAACAGCCTTTACTGCGCCTTTAATCTCGTTGTATACACGACTATAAGTCAACTTATAAGAACAGGTCTACTACACACCCAAACGAACTCCGTGTAACCTGTTATAAGTTTGGTAGTAAAACCTGGAACCACTAAGCGAAAGTTACTAGTGCTGCAAGCCTATAAACTGTGCACTATAGGAGAATTTTGTTATTTGGGTATTTATTTATTTATTAGTAAATTTAGAAAAATCGAACGTAGAGGCATAACTTTAACAGATCCCAATATTGTATAAAACAATCATTTGTCTAGACGCATTGTCCAGGGAGTAAATTGGGGAATACGTTTGTATGGAAAAACAGTGTTAGCGTTTCCTCTTAAGCAGTATACCCAATTGCATAGATATATTTTTTATTAATCTACATATAACACACGACCTGTGTGCCAAACTTCATAACGTTGGGACAATTGGAAGTGGCCTAGAGGTTTTGATTACCGGTCAGTGAGTGAGTGAGTGAGTCAGTGCCAAAATTAGCTATTTTTACAGGGGCATATTTCAGGATCTACCGAAGCTATATATCTATGAAATTGGGTATATTGCTTAAGTACTAGTATATAATTACGTAGGTATAATTTTATCTTTGCACTCGCAATAGGCACTGAGCTACAGGGGGGTCAAAAGTGCATCGAAACGGTTCGTGTAAATAGTGCACGGAAAGCGCGCTGTCTGCTGGAACTCGGCCTCCGCACTTCCGTGCGCTTTGATGAGCCTCGTGTTGGTCCGGCCGTCCGGCGCGGCGCGGCGCGGCGTGTGCGACGACAGCCAGCAATTACCGCGCGCCCGGGGCAAGGGGGGAGCAGGGGGAAAGGAGAGGGGGTCATTGGCTTAGTTTAGCAAAAATTTGTTTCCAATCTAATTACGATTTGTCCCCCCGCCTTCTTGGAACTTCGTGCGTCTATAGCGATATTATATTTTTTATTATTTTGTCTGACCTCCGAGCTCCGGGTGGGACCGAGTTGACATTGTAATTAGCCTTTATACGAAAGTTCGCCTTTGTCCGAGTCCGAGGTGGACGGTCGCTTTATCGGAAAACTGAGAAACTTTGCTCCGGGAATTTTTTAAGTATTCCGGTGATTTTCTTCTATTTCTTTTCGTAAAAAAATACTTACTTTAAAATATTTAAGACTGATATTATATTGTATTATTGAGAAACGAATCGTGATAAACAGTTTCTACTTTCTTATAGATGGTTTGGTAAAATCAACTATAAATATTTTGGCTTATGAGATCATTTCATTATAATTTAATTATATAAAAAGCAAAAGTAAAGGTTACACTGAGGTAACTCAGTGTGTAACAAAAAAGCGCCCACGAACAAATACAATATACTACCGACCTGCAGTTGGGATCGTCATCGAAACAGCTCTAATTAACCCGTCGATCGTGGGAAAACGAGACACAATAGATATTCTATTGTGTCTCGGTCACAGAACCGTATGGGGCTTGATGAATTAATTAAATGCGGATGAGGTTGTGGAAATATCCTGTTTCCCGCTACATTACGCAAAAAACCTATTAACGAATGTCACCCAACAACCTCATGTATAAATACCAACAAATGATTTAAGTGGTGTTTACACGTCCGCCCGCGCGGTTAACGCGTGCATAATGTCGACAAGCCGGGCTGATTACACGTAATTGCGCCCCATCTCACGTCCGACACTTTTTGCTAATGTGTAACGCCGCCCGGACACGCTGGCTAGGCTTGCAATCTAAGTTGCATTGGAGGAAGATCAGATGGCATTGCAGAACAAAGAATATATTTCCCAAGCTAGTTCTTTATATATTTTATTCTCTCATCATGGCATCTTCTTTGCTCTTGTCAATTTTACATACCACGCGAGTGGTTTGCAAAAAAGCAATTCTTATTTTTTTTATGCCCTGCCAATTCGCGCCATATTGGCAGACGTGTATATTGTGCACATAACATGGGCCTGTGATCGTGTGAAGTGCGATTTGTCTCCATCGCGTCATTTGCCGCCTGCAATTTAGAGTTCTTAGGAAAGGTCATTTCTTTACAAATGTACATAAATTGCCCTCATACATGCGGTTTCTAGAATTCATAAATCATAATATTTTCTCTGATGTTAGAATATTATGTGCTAAATAGTGAGTTAGTAACACCTCCTACCATAATGAATTAGAATGCCTTTACAGGCGTTCTAATATGCCAACTTGCACAATTCACAAGTATAAAGTATTTCGTAGCATGCCTTGCTATTTTAGTACTAGACGTTCCGCGCGGCTTCGCCCGCATAAATTAGGAATTTATATATTCCCGCAAAGAATAGCCTATGCCTCTTCACGCAGTCCTCTCTATATCTGTGCCAAATAAGATAAAAATTTCTCCAGTAGTTCGGGAGATAAGCCCTTTCAAATAATTTTCCCCGTTTTTTTCACATTTTCCTCTGTTTCTTCGCTCCTATTAGTCTTAGTGTGATAATATATAGCCTATATACCTTCCTCGATTCTCTGTCTCGAAATCGGACCAGTAGTTCCTGAGATTAGCGCGTTCAAACAAACAAACAAACTCTTCCGCTTTGTAATATTAGTATAGATTTACCTATCTTTGTAAATCATGCTGCGGATTTTTATAAGTCATCTTCATTTAGTGTTCGTATTGTAATAATAATTATCGCACAGAATAAGATTATATTTATTGAGTTTTTATGACTACCACTTGTTTTTTTTAAATGAAATAAGGGGGCAAACGAGCAAACGGGTCACCTGATGGAAAGCAACTTCCGTCACCCATGGACACTTGCAGCATCAGAAGAGCTGCAGGTGCGGTGCCGGCCTTTTAGGAGGTAATAGGGTAGGGGAGGATAGGGAAGGGAATAGGGGAGGGTAGGGTAGGGAATAGGAGAAGGTAGGGAAGGGAAAAGAGTAGAGTGTTGGGCCTCCGGTAAACTCACTCACTCGGCGAAACACAGCGCAAGCGCTGTATCACGCCAGTTTTCTGTGAGCCCGTGGTATTTCTCCGGTCGAGCCGGCTCATTCGTGCCGAAGCATGGCTCTCCCACGTTAAACATCCTCCTAATATATTTGGCCTCTGTTGTAGCACAGTCAGCACTAAACCCGGTGACTGAGCCCTGTTATGGCGAGCAAACAGTAATTTGCTGTGACCGGCGGCGGGTGTTGTTGTGGCCGGTATTTACTTCATATTAATGCTGTTGGCTGCCGAGGGTCCTGCGATAATTAATTTTTCGTCGACGTAGTGTTGACTCACATTAGGATATTAATGTGTGCAGTGTGACAAAAATATTGCGTACAGAAACCCCGTGGTTTGCACTTTTCGGCTTGTACAAGTTGCCATTGCCTGCGGCTATATTATTATTTCTTCGAGTAAAATGATGTAAACTATTCCAGGATAGTACTTGTTAACTCAATAATAAATTATTTTTACACACGGGCGTAAAAATAATTTAGTATTGAGTTAACAATTTAAATAAAACGAATCGAATACATTATGTCGGTTGACGCTTTAGAATAATGAGCAATGAATATTAATTTCAATGGGATCCTTATCCTATCCAGTAGGTCCTACGGGAGCTTCAAATTAAAGAAATTCTGTAAATCTGTCGTAGAGCAGACGGCGTCGGAGAGATGTAGTTTAAGCGGCATTTGCAACGAGACCTAACGAGGAGTTACGACGACACACCAGTTCCCTTCCGCCGGCGCTTCCCGTCCGCGCGGCTACTTACACACGCTCTATTACACTCATCAACCTAGAAAGGGGGCAAACGATGAGGCTATTGCGACAGACGACGTCCTGTGTTCAATTGGACAGACAGACAAACAGCAGTCCCACCTCTGCACCTCCAGGGGCAGGATCGGCAGACGTTACATACTACGGAAAATCGTTGATCATTTTGATCTGTGTCATTCGTTAGGTGGTCTTATCCTAGGTGTGGATATGTACGCTTAGCGCAGCGGATCAATTGGCGCTCTCCGCACGTGTCTGAGCTCTCAATTAGACAATCCTACCCGGTCGAGTCGGTCCGCCGGGGAGCCGGCCCACCGGCCCCCCGGGCCGGTGGGCCGGTGGGCCGGGGGGCCGGGGGTCGGAGGCCGGCGTCGGAGTGGCAGTCGGCACGTAATTGGTGCTATTCACATTCCGCACTTCTCTCGGCGTCGGAAGCCATTCACGATGCACCTGCTAATGCGTAGCCCGCCGCCGCCGCCGCCGAAATTCAACACACCTTTCTATTTAGCCCCGCCCGGCTTTTGATACCTAATTACATCTGACTACGCTCTCGGTCGTGTGAAATTCACCGGCGCCTCGTGGCGTTTCTTTGTGCCGAGCTCGATGAAAATTACTTTGAATGTTGTAATTGTATTTTCTGTGATGACGCGGCGCGGCAACGAGCGAGTCCCGTCTCCGAGCCAATTAATTTGTCGACTGTTTGATGTCGGCCACGAGGCTAAATTACAAAATTCACTTCAAATTACTTAATTCCCTCACATACGTCTAATCGTCTACCGATCGTCGACCACGAGATCCGACCCCGGCCACTTAATTCCAAATTGAAAGCTATTAAATTAACTTCGGCGATTTGTATATTAGAATAGCGACACTTATCGTCCGGTATTTACTGTGTCAGCGCTGGCAGCACACCAGACCACAGCCGAGTACAATACGCACAGTAAATCGGCAGGAGCGATATAATTATTTGTCAGCGCGCGGCGTATCGGCGATCGGGAGTTACGGGCCTCATAACTGTCGCGGTGTCCGGCGGCCGGCGGGCGATGCCGGGTCGATATCGGCCCGCCGCCGCCCGATACGGCGAGTTACGACCGACGGCGGGCGCGGCTGGCGCGGACCGCACGCGACAGCCGCCGATACCATCGCCGGACACATTAAACAGTAGACAGGAGACAGTCATAACTCGCGCACCTGTTGACGGCGCCGATTGTAGCGCCTGATCAAGCTAACTAATTTTCCTAGGACCAAGAACGTAGACATAAATAAAGTGCACAGAATTAAAAGCACATGAAGTCATGACAAAAGCTCTTGTGGAGGCATGTGAAAATTGTGAATCTTGATACTTTGAATGAAATGCGTCGCTATTAAATAACACTAAAATTCAATTACATTTTGATGTCAGCGATATCTTTTTAATCGTCTCCGCAGTGTACGTCGCTCTCCGGCCGGCCCGGTACGGTCGCAGGCGGGCCAGGTGTAACAGGTTTAGATCTTATTGCCTCGGCAGTAAGGTCCTCCGATGGTGCCCGGAGCCCCGTCACCGACCGTCCAGACTCCAGCCGCCCACGCGCCCTCAGACCCGCTGATGTGTTGTAAATTGTAATGAATCGCTTTTTAAACGCGCACCTAAAACGGCACGAACATCGCATTCACTCCGCTTCGTTTATTTGCGGCGATAAATATAAAACATGTACAATTAAATTTAATACCGTGTTCGAAGGTTCTGCTCTGTCAGGAATTACATTATTTATGTCGAGCTGACGTCGGTAATAAATATTATCGTTTGTAATTTTTGAGCTTTTAAGGCGAAGGTCGAGGCGAAACTCGATTATGAATTCCTGTGAGGACCACACGCATGGAAAACTCGATATAAAAAAACTACAATATTAGGTATGAAAAAAAAAACCTATTTTGGAACGTCTGAATTGCCTCGAGATAAATAAAAGATAATCATAAATTATTTATTACAAACGAAATCCACGCAAAAGAAACAGTCGTAGATCTAAAATAGATACATTTTGATGTCGATAGTTGACAGCTAACATTCCTGGCGATTTCTGCCCGAATACGGTGAATCTGGACGAGTAGCCGAGTATGTAAGTAGCGAGTGGCGTGGAGACTAATTGCGCGACTTGTAGGGCGACCGGGCGACGGGAAAAACTCACAAAAATGTCACTCGCCGAGTTGACACGGCTGTTTCGCACAACTTTTTACCGCATGCAATTTTTCTGGTATTCCAACCATATAATAAGCTCGCCCCATATTTGAACCTCAGCTGGTTTTAATACGTAAAGCTTTTCTTTACGATTCATGTCGAAGACTCGCGTACATTAGGAAAACGTTTCACTCGCTATTTAATGAAGCGAGCGTGCTCTGTTAACGACGTTAAACTAATGAAAATGCTCGTGAAAATGATAAGATCAGTTAAATTGAACGTGAAACCATTGTCTTCCGTGCCGGTGTCACAGAGGGGGGGGGGGGGGGGGGGGGGGGGTCACCACAGGTGTGTGCGGGCGGTAGGGGGAGGAGGGGGAGGTGCGGTGTAGTCAATTAGTGCGGGCGTCGCGCCGCTCGTGCTAAACGCATTAGTGCAGACAATCGCATCACCGCGTCACCGCAGCGGCGCGGCGGCGGCGGAGTGCAGCGAATACTAATGTGGACCCCTGTCGTGTCACACCAGTACCGAGATCTAGCTCACTATTACACACGAGGAGGTATAGGAAGCGATTCAATCGCTCAAATATAATATGCCGGCGACCAAACCTTTACCATAAATATTATTATTTTAATGATAATATAAATTAGCACTGAGTTACCATATTATACGGCTTAAAAGCGTATTTATTTTATATTAATACGCCGAAACGTGGATACAACAACGTACATAAACTTTTTATTGGAGATATTCCAAATGAGGTCAGGAAAGGTCAACATTAATGAGACAAGGAGCGAGCCCCAACAAAAACAAGTTAATTCCGGAGCATACGAAATGTATCCCGACTCCGAGCAACCGCTCCCCGAAAATGTTCAGTTGATTCCGTTAATGCAGTTCTAGTTAGCAGTTCCCCCCTGTGGAACTGCTGGCGCCCGCTAATACACGCTGTAATGTTAATGTTCCACGAAAACGGCACTATTTTTCTTTGAACCTTTTCGAGAGCTATCACAAACTAGGAAAACAGTGCCATTGCGTGCACAGATCTAAGAGAATGATTAAAATTGAGCCCCCTCAAATTAGTCTCTCTGGTGTTGCGCGTCTAGTTCCTTTTGTGAGACGCCGAGAGTGCATTAACAAATTGAGTGTGGAAACAATGGAGCAGTGAGACGAGATATCAGAGCAGCGGCCGGGAATGATTTTGAGACCGAGGACGAGTCTGTACGAGCACTTTGCCTAAACCTTCCTAATGAAACTATAGATGAGGCATTTAATTTCATTTGTAGCCAAGACATATAAACTTACTTAGCGCTCTCAGTTTTCACTATTTTTGCGACTTCTCGTTTGGGGCACACACTTTATCGACATTTTAACAAGTGAATAGGGCCGTTCTTACAACAGTAATGTAACGCAGGCTGTACAGTGTACGGATCAGAGGCTATCGGCGAGTATCTCTCTGTGCGGCCACCATCCCAACACACATACACTCTCTCATACACTGCGCTGATTGTATCGACTACATACAATTTATTGTGTTTGCTTTTCACAATCTCTTTTCACATCGCGGGGAGCTCGGGCATGTGGGTCAGGAAGTTTCAGCTGTTCACCGAACTTTTATGCTGGCGAAGCCGGAGAATACCCGAGATAATGTGCTCGCGAAACTTCCGAGTTTAGCTTAAACCACTTCTATATCCTTGAGGCGACGTATTTTCTTATTGAAGTTTATTTATGTCACTTATTTGATACCCGCTTGGAAAATAATGCTGTTGATTTTCCAAATTTTCTCTCAGTTTATAGTTGGCGTAATAGAGCAGCTGTCAATATTGACCAGAAACACAGTCGTCGAGAGCTGTCGGTTTAAACATTTCAATGTCCTGAACTCGTTAGCCCCACGTTGGGCGCCAACAAACGAGCGATTTACATAACACCGTCAGTCAGTCACGACCGCCTTGTTACGGCTACTGTCTCCACCGACCGTTGTGTTATCACCCGGTGTCTCACGCAGATTACAATATTCATCAATGAAGTAACAATCGGTTACATTATACTGTTTCTCGACACGAATTAAATATCTTGGCAAGCGAAGTTTTACGATTGCCAGATCTGCTAGCTTCCTAAGCAGTAGCTTATACAGTAGACGAGTACGTCTACTGTGCAATCTCAAATACAATGAGACATAATGATGAGTCGTGGAAAAACAAAAAATACCTAATGCCAGTAACCGCAGCGGTCACCTCCGCCCGCCATCTGTTTATGTACGCTTTATTAAGATTTTTTGCGAACCTTCAATTTGATTGAAATATAAATTAACCCCGTCCGAAATTTGAATCTTGAATAAATATTTTTTAAGATTAATATTTACTTTTCGTCTAACTTTTTCTAATTTTTCCGTTGATTGATACCGTTCCATATCGAATGGGAGCGGAGGAGGTAATCGGGTGTCAATTCAATATCCATATTGATGACGTCACGTGCGCGTTAGTCCCCCTTTCGCCCCTCCCCCTGCCCCCGGGGATCCCTGAAATCAGTAAAATAGTGGCGTCGGTTCGGTTATTTAAAATTCAAGCACCGGCGGACGCAATCCGAAAGAAACGTTTCTTTTATGAGGGTAGTTGGATAAATAGTTGGTGTTCACCGCGGCGGTATTCCGCCCACGTCCGCGCCCGCGACCGGTCGCCCGTCTGATTGAGCCTCTTAATTCTGTTGCTTTGTGTGTTTAGGTCCTTAAGTCTCAACTATTGATCCTCAGCTTCTTGTCGGTGTATCTTCTGCTATAATTACGTTACAGTCGTTACTAAAGTTTTTGTTATTTTAGTCGAATAAGTAAAAACGAATACCTCCAAGAATTTTTATGTGTAACCGGACGAGAGAGCGATTCACGAACCGGCGGCTGCAGCCAGCCAGGGAATTGCTTGCAGAAGACGTGCTCAGTGCCCTCCGCCACTGCAGCATAAATATTTATTTTACCTTTTAAACCACGATTCAAACATTTTCTTATTATATAAAATACACTTTCCTCTATTTATTCGATTTATGTTTACTATGTTTTTCTAATAATATTGCATTTATTTCTCGATTAATTTTATCGTGGACGTTTTGGGTTTTCGAGTACAACACTGATTTATATTTTAGTCCGGTCTGTTTTTAGAGGGTCCTCGTTTTTCCATTAGCATAAATCGATGAGTTGTGTAAATATGTGGTGTGCGGGTCTCGTCGCATGCCGGTCGCGTCGGTCATATTCGTCCTCCCCCGGGGTCGCGGACGTTCATATTCCCTCCCCGGTCTAACACGAGTACCGATGTTATTTCGAACCATAAGGCGACAACAGCTGCGTCCGAAGTTTATGTTCGTATATATATATATATATATATATATATATATATATATATATATATATATATATATATATATATATATATATATATATTTTATTTCTTTTTGCCCTCAACTTTTTATTTTCTCGGTTGCGCCTCAAAGCAGGAAAGGCGGTCATAACAATTGTTATTGAGTTGCATTTTGTATTTTCTTGTACATTAAAGTGCTTCCAAAATTAGTTTAAATCAGTAGTCAGTATTAGAAGTTAAATTAAACAACCACCTGAAACAAAAAACTGTTTTTAGCGCTATAGTCTTCATCTATATTTTTCCTTACATTGCAGGTAAACTTATTACAATGTATGTAAATTGTAACGAACGAAAGTATCTACAAGTGGTGCTGACTGCTGAGGCAGCGCGGCGCGGCACTCTCCACATTCATGAGCTCGTCGAACGCAATCACAGATATTGCCGCGCACATACATACACTTAACCTCCCCCCTATTCCTCCCCTCTCCTCCCCTCTTCTTTACCTACACCCCCTCATATAGTCCATTCGTTAAAAATATACTGCACGTGGAACAATCGCGATTTAGCTGAGCAGCACTTTGCAAATCGTTTTGTTTTAAATGAACACCTCGTGGACGGTGGATCCAATGAAAAGTGCAATTTTATAAAAGTTTTCATCTAATAAATTAGTCCGGAGTTGTCCGTTTGCTAGGTTTGTTTTAACGTGAAAAGTTAAAATACAAAAGCTAGCAGCGATATTATTAAGCGGTGAATTTTCGAGGTGACAACCCCTGCAACAAAAATCTGAGCAACGGAAAATTTTAGTAACGCCAGACGAAGTGATATATCGAGGTATATAAAAACTTATAAAGTTAATATTGCTAGTTATTTTAGCTGGACTTGATATAACCCGAATAAAATACGGAGGTTCGCCATCTAACAGAGAGTTGACTAGTAGCTTCGCTCGAAATTAAGTTAACTGAAAATGTAAGCGAAGAAGGTTCCGGCAGCTAATGCAACAACGATGGCCCCTCCAAATGAGCGTCTCAAAAACGGATCAGCTGCAATAGCGGTATTTAAATGCCCATCTGGAGAAATTTCAAAATCGCATTACAACAGCATTAACGACTCGCTGCGAGCTTCCGCTCCGACTGTTTTTCCGCCGGAATTAGCGGACACCGGGCATCGATTACACCGCACACCGCACCCGCGAGACTCCCGGTAATGCATATCCGATTACACGTCTTCACGAGGTGCATCATATTATTCATATTGTATGTCGTATTATATTGTATTCTAAGATTTTTCGTTATAAAAACTATTTTACGTCGTTTGTCGAGACACTGGAAGAGCGGAGCTGGATATATATATATATATGGTAATATGGCCAGATTTGCTATATATATATATAGCAAATCTTTAAGTGCTTGAACCTAAAAGGGATAATATAAACTCTATATCTCTATATTATACTATCTGTCCCGGCAAACGTTGTTTTGCCTGTTTTCCTGTTTTTTTTTCTATAAACATCACGGAGCCCGAGACCTTTCCAACGAATGCAAAACCGTGGAAGGAAATCGCGACTTATTTTTATATATTAGATAGAAACACTATCGCGTCTATAATATTGTTATTTGCTAGGGATTTAACAGCTTATTTATTTGTATCAAATTTCTACGAGTATAATAATTAATTATTAAAATAAACATTAGAAAACGTTTCTGAAATATGAGTATGAACCGTGCAGAACATAATGTTTTCCCCGATTTTAAAAATAACCAATTATAATAACGTCTCGACTCTCCGTTGTAAATATCAATTAAAATGAAATGTCTTAATATATTACGCCTCATAATAAATTCAATTAATCTTCTCATAAGACAGATATAAAGTCAAACGATGCGCCGTAATGTGATACGTGTAAGTTGGCCGGCGCGGTGTCAATCTCCGAGATTGATTCGTTCCAGTCGTCGCACGGTGTTTGTGTAATGTATTTTTATTTTCGTGACGAATTCAGGCGGCCGCCGACCGGAGCAAGCTCGACTGTATAAGGCTGGTCGCCTTGATTTTTCAGCTTTTGCGCCGTAAACACTGTGACTTGGAAGCTACTTGGAGAATGGAGTATCAGCTGTCCCGGAGACTGTAGAGTGTCTGCACTACCTGTGTACGCCTGTGTACAGGAGTCTGTTCCAAAGAATGAAAATATGATTACGTCTGGATTAGTGTTTTTGTCGCCTCCATGTAACGATTCCTTCGCAGCTTTGCCAACTCGAGCGCCAATTAATGTTTTTATTAAACAAGTTTCGGGCAGCACTTACCCACACGTGTTTTATGTAAGACTATTCTATGCATTGGACGCAAATATCCTTAAATACGGAGCTTTTGCAAAAGACTATTGTCGGCAAATGTAACTAGGTTAAACAAATTAGGCGCTAATTTTATAAAAAGTGCTTAGTGCTAATAAGTAGACAATCGATTGTAGCCGGCGGCGGCGGGCGCGGGGCAGACGGTTGCGGTCGGCGGACGGCGCAGACGGCAACACGCACGTCGCGCCGACACCCGCACGATACTTTACGAAGCGATTCCGAACTTCTCGTGCTCCTAATGGCACTACCTCGAACTCGATCTCGCAGCTCGCGTTGCGTGCCGCGATAGTTTCAGCCGGAGCGACATAAATAAAGATTTCCCCGCGACACCCACGACGCGGCCATATTACCATAATTTATTTAATCGGGAGACTCCGGACGAGTTGTAATTAAGCATTTAGTGAAGCGTCGTAAATCACGGCCGTAATTAATGACGGGCCGTCGCGGCCGTTCCGCGAATACTATTCCCGGCGCGGGGTGCGCGGGCGCAACGGGCGCGGGATTAACCCTAACAATGGACATTTGTCGCGCATACTTTACCCTCGCGCGGTATTTACGCCCGTCACTTCTCCCGATCCCCGACAAGCAGTCGCGACGTCTACGTAACTGCTGATTCGACATCATTTATGTCTAATCTAACTGTCAGCACTTACCGTTTAAAGCTTTCCTGACGTTTAGAAATTAATCCGCGTGTCAGTTATTATGTTCTGCAATACGAGTCTTTGCTGCTCGTACTTGCAGCGTAATTAACTTAATTAAAACCTCAGTGTCACAATACTGGGTAGAGTAAATTCCTTCGCCATTTATTATGACAGAATATTTCCATTATATCGTGTATTAACTCCGGCGTAAATCCCACTCGATAGCGTGACCTTTCCGGCGAGACAGTAATGTGATATATGAAGTATTGTTGGCTAAATACTCGCTCATACCACTCGTAAATTAGATATTCCCCGGCCGTAAATCTCCGGTGAACAGACACCGCTTAATAATATGGTGGAGTCGAGACGGATCACGGAAGCTAATATTACTGATATCGGTATTGTATCGATAGAGAGGTCATTTGCAACATTTCCGTAGAGTTCCGTAGAGAAAGCGTGACTGAGCTAGTGGTGCATTCTCCGCGTGTATTCGCCCGGCAGATCCTAAATGGATCCACTGAGTGAATCGTACAATGAAATATCTACGACGAGTGTCCATAAAATTGTTATTGGGACTCCGGTACTTTTGGGTTTGGGTATTGGGTTGATGGATCGCACGGAATATACGAGTTACACGCATCGGCTCTACATATTTCTCGCTAGCAGCTATAAAACACAATATCTCAGCCGCCCAAGCACATAAATCTGCCGGCGAGTGACTGGAGATGACCAGAATAAATAGATATTGTCGATTACAGGGAAGTGCGGACAAAACGAGCGACGACGCGCCGCCGCGCCGCGTACGACGACCGTCGACCGGCGTGCACGGCGCTAATAAGCCGCCCTAAGGAAGACGGATTGTGCCATTACTTTCTACTCCGGACGTTTATTGCTCAGACAACAGACTTTATTATATAACGTCAACCGTATTTTAGTGCAGCGGGAGCATTTCTTTAAAATATACGCGAGTACGATGTTATTTTGTGGAGAACAATAATAACCTCACCTAGCCTAAATAATATCCGACTTCATTTCTCTTACCTCATTTTGAGTGTAATCATATTCATGCATTGGCCTTCGAACGGACATCGTTGATCCTTTGTCCGAATGTGATGCGATCGTGACTCGTGTTGTACCACGACAGGCACACGAACGTCAGTGCGGCGGCAGACGGCTCGCCAGTCGCCGTAGTGAGGGCGAGGCGCGAGGTACATCAGCGGATGTAAACAAACAACAAAACTGTCCGGCGGCTGGCGGCGGGCCAGTCGCTGTAGCATTACTCGTAGTTGAAGTACAGGTATGTACACTCAGAGAGTGACTTACTCCTGAATTTCTACATGTATAATAAAGTGATATAATAATATATCGACATCGTATTTACACTTCAATCTCTGAACGTTTGTGACGCCTACCCATAAATTAAAGATTTCAACCTGACTCAGCGACGAATATCCAACACTTTTCTGGACGGATGAAAACTTCCGCTATTGCGTCAAGTCCTTATGACCTTTATTATCACGTTCGGCGTCATTTTTTTTACCAGGCATTGTGTTAATTCTGTGCATCATGCATTGTAACGAGGTGAAGAATTTTGCTTTTACCGGAAGTGTTCTGCAGTCATCTGTCAATTTCAGTCAGTCAGTAGTAATATGACGCCTGAGTTCTGACGTGTTGACTGGCGAGTGGCGACCGAGCTCCTCCGTGTCACGAGCTATTAAGTACGCGGAATGTCGGCTACGAGAGCGCCGGCCGTTTTGGAGTTCGGCCAACACGCACATGCACCCGCCTCATTCTGATAACTCTTATTTCATTGCTGACAATCCGAAATAAAAGTTACAGAAGTTCGGTATTGAACGACCGGACAAGGTACTCACTGTCGGGTCTCAGGAGAATCGCTAAATAAACAGTCGTAGTTGACGCGGGCGGCGGGCGGAGCTCCTACACACGTGGATTTCCCGGTTGGTTTTCGGGCTTTAACGCTTTACCCTTCTACAACAATTCCCTGGGGATATTTGTCATGCTTCCTGTTTGACTCCATGTCAATTTATCTTTCATTATACTTCTTCGCTTCATTCTTCGATATATAATTAACCAGGTAGTCCTTTGCTTATCTGCTAGGCAATCGCGTTTTTTTTAAAGACTTATGTGGGTACTTGAAAAAATAATAATACTGTCGGTCACTCGCTCACCAGCGCGCTTCATTCTTTGTTAACGCGAGGCAACGCGAGCACGTATACTTAGTAACCTTACCAAAGGGCAGCTGGGTATTATTATTAAGATGATTGAGTCAGTGTTGTAAGTAACTAAAGTCAGTGTTATCTTATCGTGTAATAAGAAAATACATGTAAGTACTATTAAATACTTAAATAAACGGCAGGCACTACCGAGGCCAAGACGAGCCAATTATATTCAATACTAACCGGCATGTACTGCGACCGCGAGTCAATAAACGTACAATGTGTTTGGACTGCGAGTCTTTATACACAATCTATAATATTATGTATGCTTTATCTGTTCTATAAATAGAATTATAGAACTATATGTTTGCCGGATTGAGGGAAACAACTGCAGGTGATTACTGCAATTATTTAATTAACCGGCATGTACTACGACTGTGAGTCAATAAGTAACACACTGTAGGGTGTTTGGACCGCGAGTCCTTTTACACAATCTATATTCTATATGCATCGGAATTGATCGCGGATCTCTGACGATGTTTTACCTATTCTATAAATTGAACTATATGTTTGCCCGATTGGGGGAAATAACTGCAAGTTAACTACTGCAAGTGTTTAATTATATTAAGTTATTTTATAAACCGCCATAATGTGTGTGTGGCGGTACCCACAATTCGCCTAACATTCCTGCATCGCGCTATCAAAGTTTTCTGAGCGCGTCGGTATATATACGACAGCTGAAATGTATCACGTGGGCTTCGGCCTGACCGAGCATAACACCTCGCTCGGTCGGAAGATCTTCCTTTGTGGCCACCACGCATATATCCCACATTGGTGACCCTCGACAGAACACGCCTCCTTCATCATCATCACTCCCCGCCCTTCCGCACCGCGCCAGCCAGCATCGCCTCATCGGGTACCTCGTCCACTAGCCGCAACGTACCGCGGCCTGGGCGACTCCGCATCGGCATCAACGGGCTTTCTCACTACACCGTCCGGTCAGCAAGCAGCGCACATCTCTCCTTGTCAGCACGTAGCATCGGCCCCGCACGGCAGCTATCCGACTCACTGGATCCCGTGCAGCAGCATCACAGTTCCGACTCACTGGGACTTCATTGCAACAGTTCCGACTCACTGGAACTCTCTGGCACTAGCGACTCAAGCGACAAGACTTTAAGATTCGACCTCCGGTCTTCGGGGGGGAGTGATGTGGCGGTACCCACAATTCGCCTAACATTCCTGCATCGCGCTATCAAAGTTTTCTGAGCGCGTCGGTATATATACGACAGCTGAAATGTATCACGTGGGCTTCGGCCTGACCGAGCATAACACCTCGCTCGGTCGGAAGATCTTCCTTTGGCCGCCACGTACATATCCCACATGTGGATTGACTGCGGGTCTCTAAACACAATTTAAATGCATCGGAATTGACTGCGAGGCTCTGACGATGTTTTATCTGTTCTATAAATAGAATATACGTTGGCCAGTTTAGGGATTAACAGCGAGTTATTTTATAAACCGCCATAATGTGTGGATTGACCGCGAGTCTCTAAACACAATCCTTATGCATCGGAATTGACTGCGGGTCTCTGACGATGTTTTATCTAAAAATAGAAGTATAATATGTTGGCTGGTTTGAGGGGATTAACTGCGAGTTAATTACTATTTAAATTTAAAATATATTGATATTTTTTAAATCAACATAATGTATGGATTGACTACGAGTCTCCGACAGTGTTTAAAAATAAAAATTAGCAACTACCGCGCGTTTTCCCGCGCTCTTTGTTCTATAAATAAAACTACATAATTATTATTATAATATTAATATCTTTTCCGTTTTATAGAGAACAGCTATTTCGAGCTAATAACTAGATTGACTGCGAGTCTCATCAGTTAACAACCAATGCGCGTCCCGCGCGATCCTTTTGTTATAAATATAGAACTACGATTATAATTTATTATGTCTGCCGATATATAATTATTATTATTAAATAAATTTTGCACTAATTTTGGGATTCGGGATACACCGCGAGTGTATAACGAAACTTACTTATTATCTACGTAACGTGATAACTAGTGCCCTCAATAATTTTTGTAACATATTTTATCGACAAATAAGTCGATTATAACGAGCAATTAAGCTACCCCAATATTTATTTTTTTAGGTCACTAAGACCAGACAATCGGGGAAATATCACTAGAAGTGACCGATATACGGGTCGATCAGGTTACGAATGAACCCGAAGCTTTCCCACTCCTAAACCAGGTGCCAACGGTCGATTCTGAGTACCGGCACCGATAGAACCGGACCAGATCCGGATAGATCCAGGGCTCCTACTGACGTTAGGTGAGTCCTCGTTGGATTCGCCAGATTATGGTTTTTAATGATCCCAAAAACGATTAAGATAAGCTACTGCTTATAAAACATTACTGATAATAAGTGTTGCAGATCGATTCCATTTCGATCAATTATTATTATCATTATAAATTTCACCTGACAAAGTCTCGATATTATCAGACTTATCAACAGTATCTGACTTATCTCGATATTAATTATTATCAGACTTATCAGATAATATATTATTAGACACGACAACTTCGTAACGGAAACCTATAACACTCAGACTCGATAAGTCTTGTCTCAACAATATCAGACCGAGATTATTATTGTTTCGCTGAATAATTCCAGTGTTTGTTCGGAGAAACAAATTAGTACATACCATTAATCGGGTACCTTTCGGGCTCTGGCAAACCCTCCCAGCTACCCGTCAAAAGGGGGGGGGGGCGTAGGTAACCGTCGGCTGGTGCCGCTAATACTGTACCGCTACAATCACTCCTCTTCGAGTTCGAAGAGCGTTGAGGGCTGAGGCGACTAAACGCTCAAAACCGCAGCAGTAGTGCTGACAGTTATTTTTTTATATATTTTATAGATGTTACTATTATAATTATTGTGAGCTTAATACAGCTATCCTCAACCCGCGCCCCGCGGGCCGCATGCGGGCCACCGGCACTTTATTTGTAGCCCACGTGATGTTAAACCATTTTGAAACTTCGTTTCTAAAACAAAAACAGGTTCGGGACCACTGGCTTAATATATTATACATCATGACATCAATAAATTATTAGAATTTAAAACTATATCTTCGTGTACCCCCACCGAAGGTTACCTTATTACAAAGATTTTCTTTTCCCCAAACAAAGCGGCGGAAAATTTTGTATTATATTTTAAATACAATTTTTGAATTATTTTAAATTTGAAACCACTAAGTAAGTTTATTTCGAAATTACATGTTAATTTGGAAAATTACCGTACGGCTTTCAAGCCAATACCCAAAAGTGGTATCTAGCAAAAATAGAGTTAAGAGACTTCTTCTTGGTTCCTATTAACTCACTAGTCGATCGAAAGATTTTAATTTACGGATTAAGAGCCTTAAGTCTTGACGTACAGACTATCAGATGCACTAACTTTTTTTTCACAAAAAATATAAAGAAGGAAACCAGACCAGGCGTAGGCTTTATCACTATTAGACTTACCACGCTTTAACAATATCATTGTTCTAAGCGACAATTCTTCAGCCTCAGGCGCCCCTTTTTTGTTTACGTTTTATTGTTAATAAGTACCATGGGTGTATTAAATCCACAACAAATATGTTAATATTTGTCTTAACGTTTATAATACATATTATTTTAACTAAACTAGCTGTCCCGGCAATCGTTGTTTTTGCCATCTAAAGTACTTCGCCCATATTATTATTTTATTGAAGTGACTAAATAAGTATGTCACCATGGTAAAGTCCATGATTGCTATCCCGTCGCACAAACAATAATCGCCGTCAGTCTCGAGTTGTAACAATTTACTATTATTTATTCAACAAATTAGTACACTTATCAATATAAAGATAAAAGAGTAGATGTTGTCCGATTCTCAACCCTAGCCGATATGCTCGCTAAGATTCACGAAAATCGGTCGAGCCGTTTCAGAGGAGTTCAACCACGCACACCGTGTTGACACGGTGTGCGTGGTCTAGCTCACGCAATTCGTGAGCTAGCTCAACTGATAGATGTTTTGACACCTTCATATCCTGATTCCTGACTCGCGCCGCGGAATGCGACTGGTTTTCAGCGATTAAAATATTTAATACTAAATAAAATATGCAATGATAAATACGATAACAGAATCACACTTCTTTTTGAATAATAATTGTTAAAATATTCAGCCTGGTGGACCGAGAACACAATAATATTCTCGACTTTCAATCATATTAATATGCAATAATCACATTATCGACGACCACTGAGCCGGACTCAGTTAAAGCAGTAGACTTAAAATTTATCCTAAAATACTTTACTTCGACTTAGATTTTAGATAAATACTCTCTTCAATCTTATTAGTTAATAGACTTATTACAGAGATCTTCGTCTGCTCCATCGGAACCTTAGCCAAACAATTTGACAATGGCTGTAATACGATATCTTCTACAGACATCACTGTTTTTATGAACAATGTTGACATTATTGGTTGGTAACATTGGCTCAGATGAATGTGTGAAGCGTCTTTCGAAAGAAGCTCTGCGGTAAAAAATCCTAGCCCATACCTGAGTAGTATAGTACCCGGAATCCACTAATAAATTATTTGTTTTTTCTTGCACTCTGTACCTACTGAATACTGATCATTGACTTAAAACTTTCTGCCTAATAAAACTCGGCAAAATAAAAAATACGGTTTTAAATAGCGGTATCGAAATTTATATTACAAAGACATCAACTCCCGGGCGTGATCGGATCGGGGATGTTATTAAATTATGTAATTCTTTTTTATTAAAAAGAAGTTATATTTAAGTTATTACGCCGTGCGATGGTTATGCAAGATTATATCAAATAGGATAATGCTAAGGTACGAGTTCCTTATTGCTAACGTTTAACGCCCTGCACAGAACAGCCACCTCCCAGTCGGTTAGCCGCTGGATAAAGCAGGTGCTGTGCGAGAGCGGCGCGGCGTCGACACGGGGACCGAAACTGGACACGATTTGTATGACGATTAGTAAGACGACAGTCGACAGGCAGGACTGGCAACTCCAATACTTTCCCTATTTTCCTTAGCCATAATTTTATCGACGAACAAAGTTTCGCTGAATCAGTTATATAATCACCATGATCTCAGTATGTTATAATTTGAATCACAAACCATAGAGGTCTCTTAAGTTTTGTTTCTACTGGCTATTATTATTATTTATGGGCATTATATTTAATTCTTTCTCGAATTTAATGATTACTATTCATAATGTACACCTATATTATATTTTGTGAGAAAAAAAAAATCTTTCGTTACTCTGAAAATCTACCTGGTTGATTATATATCGAAGAATGAAGCGAAGAAGTATAATAAATGATCAAACTAACTTACCAAGTGAAGTTTGATCATTATTAGATGAGTCGCTTCATTCAAAGATATAATCTTCCTCCCACCCAGTCTGCACGAAACTATGTTTGCTGCAGTACCCAAAGAAGGAAAGAAAGATTTTTTGCATTACCTCTCTCTAAACATAATGAAGCGCGCTGGTGAGCGAGTGACCGACAGTATTATTATTTTTTCAAGTACCCACATAAGTCTTTAAAAAAACGCGATTGCCTAGCAGATAAGCAAAGGACTACCTGGTTAATTATATATCTTTGAATGAAGCGACTCATATAATAATGATCGAACTTCACTTGGTAAGTTCGTTTGATCATTTATTATATTTACATTCCTTTATTATACTCGCGCGAACTGTAAGAGACCGATGTTGTATTTTGATGAGTCTCGTGCTTATCGACCACGAGTAGTAAATGGAGCGTTTATCTAGCTATACCCGGTGCGGGTAGCCCGGCGGCTGCCAGGCGACAGTGGGCCGTATGCGGCGGTGCCAGCGGCGAGTGTCGCGTGCGGCGGCTCCTAATTTTTTGGGCCCTCCGCGCTCCGGGCCCCCACAGTCGCACTGCGACACTGCATTGCGTACCCTACACTCGAGCTACACCGCACACCATACTCCGTACTCCGCCGTCTACGCCGAAGGGCCCCACTGTTTACACCATTAACGCGATGTTTTTGTTGCAGGTACGTACGGGGATCAGTGCGAGAGCGACACTCGTACGTAAGTCTTTTATTTTGCTCTGCATTCAGTTTCCGGAACTAAAGCAGTTGGCGCGAAACTTTGTTGGCTCCGAGTCTGGTCTGACTTTTTTGCGCTGCGCTGCGGACGAAAATTGCTATAAATTATATCTATTCCAATTTCCATTAAATATAATCACTTCAGTTACTAAACAAAGCTAAGGTCTTCATTAGGTAATTATATCCTCTCTAGTGCTATGCGGGTAATATGATCCACCCATAATCCAACATAGTAGCCAGCTCGCGGCGCAGCGCTAATATATCACGGCGGGACAGGTAGCCGGGCTACGTGTAGCGCTTATGGTAATCGGAGAGATTTGTCCAGGGATCGGGGTGATGATGATCAGCTATAAACCACCGGGCGCGTGTCGTGACCCCGTGCAAGGTGCACCGGTGACGCGACGTGAACAAGTCGCGCGTTCCATATTCATCCAACGACATGAGATATGACGTGGGCTCCGCATTTACATTCAGCTTAGCGAGTGGATTAGAAATCGAGGGGTACGTGGTAAACTACTGATTCTAGGTTGATAACTTAGTGAATTCAATTAATATTTCTCAGTAGATTCAACTACAAACGAGGTCTACGTACAGCTATTGTGAAAGCGAAACATGATATTTTCGCAATCACAGCTCTAGTGCTTCGCAGACAAAGCGATGTAGTCCCGACTAGAGGTATGTAAAGTATTTAGTATCTAAATTGTAACCGGTCTGCACGCGGGTCATGTGGAACCCGTCAGCGCTCGCCGCTCGTCGCTCGTCCGCGGAGGAGGCCGAGCCGGCTCGAGCACGTATTGTCTGACACAAAAGTATATATAAAAGTCGGCAGGATCTCGTAAAATATTCGTAACTTTCTCGTGATTAAGCTGCGCGAGTCGATCCCATTTTTCTCGAGTTTCCTCTCCTCTCCTGCAAAGCTCGGGGCTCACGTTGAATTATAGTTCGCGCTTAGAAAATTCGGTGCCGCGTAAACTGTGGCAAATCTGTATCGAGCTCGTGCGACACCGCGCCCCCGCAGAATTTGCATATATTTACATTATAATCCCCAGTGTTTGGCGGAGTATTAGAAGATATTATTTAAATCACGCGGGTAGAAGGTTACGGGATAAAGCGTCTTGACTCCACGCACCGCCGCACCCACCCGCGGCACCCGCGCCAGCCGCGCCGGGCTAAATACTAAGTAGCTGATATCGATTGGAGACTTCCTTCTATACTATTACGTATACATAAAATTTACATAGGTAATATAGGTAATCTACAAATACTTCCGGTTGCTGGCAAGTGGCATTTGATTTACGATGAATCAATAATGCGACAGTCGCTCTTTATCTTTGATCTGCTCTACGTTTTCTCCTGCTCCTCGGATTTGATACTCGGAGTAACGAACATAATATTATACGAAAGCGGAGACCGGGGAGCCCGGCGTGACGTGCCGGTGTGCGGGCGGCGTGACGGCGGGACAAATTGCAGCGTCACGTGACACGTGTGCCCTTTGACGCCGACGCGCTCTCGTCTCGGAGACAATTCGTTTATTCAAATACTCGACATCCGCCGGGAAGTGCGGCGAGCTACGTGACCACGGTACGGGGATCGCGTGTGCTGAACTACTCGCCATTCACAGCTGTTTTACCCTCGATAGCGCCGTTTTTCCAAAAAGTAAAATAATTCTGAATAATCCGTAATACAGCTGATACACATTGAACGCTACCTAGCTATCGTTTCGAAAATTCCGGTATTGTAGATAGTATGCACCCGAGAAACCCAGTGTATCGCTTTTAAATTATTAGATACATAGGTAAGTATAGTATGCGGTAGTAACAAGAACAAAATGTGGTGTACGTGTTATCGCCAAACATAGATAAACACGAAGTTAGTGCTCGTGTGGTTTCCACACCTCTTTAAATACGTCCTTTTATCCTCGTCTTTATTCAATAAAACTGCATAATTAAGCGAAGCGAGCGGCAAACCTCGAAAGTGCTGTCATCTACTTACGTCTATCGCTGTTGTTTTCCCTGGTATTCTCCGACTGTTTCAAACATTAAATACTCGGTAGTATAATATAACTTGCGATTTCCACGAAACGATAGCCGAATGGATCGTTTAAGCATTAGGAATTAGGATATAGCGGGGGTAAACGTCGTAATGAAGTCGGTGCAAATTGGCGAGGGCGACGCTCCCGGCGCGCCGCCAATCTGTATGGAGTGCGTCTCGTTAACCGAATTACCGCGGGGGAGGCTGCATACAGACATACATACAGACGAGTACAGACTACAGGCAGAGCTTCAGCGGGTTGTCGGATAAACGCGACGCGACGCGACGTAGTACAAACTGTCAAGTGTTTACTGTTTAATGATTACAGAATCGCTAAATTCGATTATTTTATTGCTCTATTTAGTACGGGAAAAGTTTAACTGGTTTAAGTAATTCTTTAGCGTTTCAAATGTACGTGTTTTCCATATTTTTAAGTTACCGTCACAAATAATATGACGGTAACTTTTAATTAAGCATAAAATATAAGTATATAAATATACTAGCAGCGTATACTAGCAGGTCAAGTTGTCGCAGCTTGTTATTATTCGCTGAGTGCTGACTGCGGCGCGGAACTCCCGAGTCCCGATACCTCCGGACTCCGGGCTCCGACAGACACCGACTCCGACAGTACCGGCGCGGCGTCCGGCGCGGCGTCCGGCGCGGCGTCCGGCGCGTCGTCCGGCCCCTTCTCTACACGACAACATAATTAACTAACACGTTAACCTATTTAACGATTATTATTATCAGCTTCATTAGTATACTTACAACTTGGCTTCAATAACAATAATTACAAAATTAAAAACCCCAGAGATTTTTAAGCACCGAGCGATCTGGTAACGGTGAATTATAGCTAGGAACTCTCTCGATCTTGTCAGCTTTTAAACAAAAACTGTGTAGTTTATCTATTTCAGATGTTTTCTTCGGGGGGTTAAAAGATTTACTTAACCTGTAGTAATTAGATTTTTGGAGCGTTTGAAATTAGATGTGGAGCTTCTAGTTCCGTTACATTATGCTAAACTGAGCTAAGTATATTAAAAAGTTTAGTAGAAATTTTATAGTGTAGAATAAAATCGACCATAACATCGAGTGACACTTTAGATGTTTCGCAGTAAAGTATAAACTCCCGTCGTAAAGCGCGAGTTGTGGTGTAGAGTTCGCCGGTAATTTATAATCCTACTGGTGATTTCATTGATGATACTAATATATAAATAAAGATGAAGATGATACTAATATATATATATATGAGGTTAAAGTTTACCGTGTTGGGTGTAGAGTATCAATATTTTATTTCTAGTGTCATGTTTATTCAGTATGCGAGATGAGAGAGATCTCTAAAGAAACTCAGGTCTCTACTCTCTCCAACGTTCAGTTCAGAATAACTATAATTTTAATATAAACACAGTTAAACTAACTTTACCTCGCTATGGGCAACAAAAGTACAATGACAAATTGATTAAATTAAGTTTCACAATTAATCGTTTCCTTTAGGATTAAATTGGATCCGAGCGCTGAACAGAGTGTATATTGAAAGTCGGGGCGCGGTCAGCGGTGAGTGGTGACCTTTGCGATACAACATAATCCACAGGCGGGGCACTCCGGGGCACGCCGCGCCGGGGCCAGGCCGTGCCCCGCGCCCGTGGCCCCGGCCAGCACGCCCCGGGACGCTGCGGCCGGGCGGAGCCGCTGGTTACCGCCTCAGTAATGGATATCTACAAACGGCTCTATTATTAATTATATTACTCAAAACCTATCATATCATCGCCAGCTCCGATTCGGTCCTAAGTCCTAACGCCCGAGTATTAAAGTGTAAAGTCGCTTCGAGTCCTCGGCAGATGTAACTCGTGCAGTAATTTACAACGCTCGCCAAAGCTCCTAATATTTTATAGGCGCTCCGACAATGGGTAAAACCTTATTAGGAGATATTATAGAACATTACCGGGTGGTTTATCGACGGCGGCGAGTAGGCAGGCGCTTCCTCTATCAGATCAAACTCAATTTATTGGTCTTTCGTCGTTATTGTCTCGCACTATTGTTTTGAAGACGTTTCGCAATATTATTGCCTCGTCGGTATCGTTCCGAACTCGTAGTCGACTCTCTTATTGCGCGACAAATTACATCCCCCAGATTTTCTAATATTCTTACCGTCCCATAAAATTCGACAGCTGATATAATTCTATCAACTGTTTAATCTAGTAACGTTTCTCGGAGATGAATGTCACACAGGGCATGAATTAGACTGTAAACAGAGGTGCGAATATCGTGCACGTAGCGTCTTGAGATAGCCGCCGGAGCGCCGGGGGCTGGTGTCAGAGCAAACACGTGATTGTTTGCCCGTGTTTTTGTGTGATTTATCACTTTGTTTGGTTACACCCAGTTTTACACACGCCCACAAGAATTCATCTGACTAACTGCCGCACTCAGAGACGAATATTAATTACTTAAATCTGTAACTTCTTTCCTCTAAACTCTTCATTTAATTGAAGTTTAATCATTATTAAATGTCTCTGAGTGCGATAGTTAAAGTTATTTAATTCAGTAGGGAAAAATATTTAATTGGTTAAATAAACACTATAAAACTTTGTTTTAATGCTGTCCTGTCAAACGTCCAACAAGGATAGCAATAGCAATAGCCGAGCAGTCCATTTGACGTTTCAGTATTCCGCCTATAAATATCTTAAAAGTGTTCGTGTGGCATCTCTACACTCTACAATAGAGTGACGCTTATCTCGAGAGCAAACGGAGACGTAACATTTAACTATTGAAGACGCCATTAAGCACCAATTTGGATGCAAATGATGATATCAGGGAGTCTCACGCGAGCGGACCACCTCCGAGCGCGCCATTAGCGGCGCTCGCGGCGATTTACACGCGCATTATTTTAATAATTTGCTCGCGAGAGGGGGAGAGCGCGTGAGAGGGGGAGGGGGGACCACACGTGAGGTACTCCGGCAATTACCTCATGCGGGCCGAGCACCGCGGCGGCTCCCACGACTCAGGGCTGCCGGCTGATGCCTCACGTACTAACACTTCGCACGCGACTTACACGTGTAGCGATTGGTGACTCTCATAAAATATGGGGAGCCAGTGTCTTGTTACATAATAAATGCTAAAAATAAAAGATTTTCCACAAGAAAGTGAAGAAAAGAAGAAAAAAAAGAAGAAGAAAAGAGTCAACCCTAGCGTCTAAGATGATCAGAAGCCGACGGAGCATTACCGAGTGACGCGTTTCTGCGAGAGTGTGGCGTGTCGGGTGTCCGTCAGGCGCGACAGGAAGCCCACTATTAAAACCCTATAAATCCTCGGCACGACCCAACCTGGCCGCTCGTAAGTCGTAAGTCGTAAGAGTGAAGAGCGCGCATTCCCGACGCGTTTGCGTAGCCGCCGGCGCGCGGCCGCCCGCGCCATGTCGGCTGTCCGTCACCTGCGTCTCCGCTCCCCGCTGCGATCGAAGCCCAATAAATCCCGCGACAAACGTTTATATTGAATCGCGATACGCCATCGCTCATACATATTAATGTCCCGTATTAATAGTTATTACTGCCAATAAATCCGCGACTCGTTCATTGTTTTGTTCGGCCTGTAAATATTAGTAGCGATAATCTCCAGCCGATACCGATTAACATTTTATTTTATTTTTATTTTATTGGGAAAACTTACAGCAGATAACAATAGGGGTATTGATACATATTAAATAGCGACATGACAATAACAAGTTTTCGCTAATAAGAAAATGTTCAAAACTTCATGATCGTTCGCTCTGATAACTTATTTATTTAAGGGCCTGTTTCACCACTTCCTGATAAGTGCCGAATAGGCTATTCACCACTTAACTTGACAGATGAAGTATGGGGAATCTGTCAAAAAAGTTGTGAATAGCCTATTCGGCACTTATCAGAAAGCGGTGAAACTGGCCCTAAATATGGTACGAGTATTTTAGAAGATAAATCATTAATCATCTATATATTGCGTTAAAACTTTATAAGCCTTATACTCTATATAAAGACTTTATAGTTTGATCTTACTTGTGCTGGAGCATTAAAACTTGAAAAGGATTGAAATAAATCATTGGGAATCCTGATAAAAACAATGCAGGCTCACCGGCGGTACTATCATCGAGCTGCCATCTCCGGCCTTGGGTGAACGATTTATTGCGTTCACTATCAATTAGGGCGTGCTGTCTGATGCCCGATGATTTCTGCTCAGGCTCTGAAGGCCATAGACGGTAGACCACACTCCACAGACATAGCAACATATTACAATTCCTACAGTCTTTGTTCTGGTATGGTAAGTCCGGTGCTATAATACTCGGTACATCTAGATTCTAGACAGACGGGAGGGGGCCGAGCCTAGTTTGTTAAATCTTACTCTATCTTCTCAAGTCTTTCAGGTTGTTAATTCATTTATGGAAAAAAAATATCTTAAATCTGTATTAATTAAGTATATCTATACTGTACTCGGCGAAACATGGCGGTAGCGGACTCCCTGTCAAAAACTTGTCATTTTCTATACAAAGCCGTGATTGACAACATCTGACACTTCATTGTCAATCGCGGTTTATATAGAAAATGACAAGTTTTTGACAGGGGGTCCGCTACCGCCATGTTTCGCCGAGTACAGTATAGTCTAGATAAATAAGTGGTTTAATCTGATTGTAAGTTTCACAAAAACTACATTACTAGTGTAAATTGTAATACTCTCATAGAGTTAGTGCACGAGCCGGACGCATATCAATGCGCTCGTAATCGTCACAAAATAAACAGTTATCGCGCGCGATTCAATCGCCGGGCTAATTGCTTTCACGAGAGTTTTCCGGCGTCCGGACTCCGGACCGATCTGTCGGCCGGCGTCAAAGCGAATGACGCTTATCAATTAAGAGGGAAGACGATCGCGCATACAAATTGACGCATTATACGCGATCACAATCTCGCAGCGTGGGCCGCGCGGCTGGGCATACATACAGCTCCCGTGGGGTGCTGCGTCACAGCGACACTGTGTTATAATGCTCGGTACGGATTACGAAATCATATCAGGTATCTTGTTATAAGAAGGATAACGTAGGCATCACTTACCTAGTTAAAAAATGATGTCATGTCTTATTCGTTATGCAACCGAACGGTCACAATGTCGTGTAATAAGTACATCTAGGCTGCTTAAGAAGCTTTAAGCCGCTGCGTTGTAAATATAACGCTAGTGAGCCGTGTGGTTTACGGGCTTCCGCTGTGAAAGAACCTGCGGAAGGATACTCGTAGTACAGCGTCGCCTGGCTAACCGAGTTGCTGTCGGACCTGTCAGTTACACTGCTGTTTATCATATTTGTATTGCGGCTGCATACCATATTGAGCAAATTGACAGCTAGCAGGAACTGGAGCTGGCCTCGAGGTGACAGTGTTTATGTTCAGCCATTGATGCCTCGTGTAGAGGCCGACTCGGGCTCCGAGCTGGCAATATATTGTTCTCTAGCAGCTCTATAAATACCAGCTTTGTGCACATTCGATCACTGTCGCTTATTGAATTTCTCGCGAACACGAGAGAATTATTATCGGCTGCACTAAAACAACCGATAACATCATGAGCGATAACGAACAGATCGGACGAATAACTCCTCGCCGTTTGTATTGAAACTAATTTAATTTGGAGAACCGCCGGCGAGCGATCTTCGGTCGGTCACCTAATTGAAAAAGTTCGTGTCGCAGGCTGCGCGGTGCTCGCCGACCGCCGCCGCCCGCCGCCGCCTGCCATCGCCGCACACACGAGGACATAACGACGTTGAGTGTTCCCTGATCCCTGATCGGTTTCCCGCTGATAATAACAGGACCGCAATTGCTACGATTTAGAAATGATAGCACCCAATATATAAACAGCACACGTACTAAAGCTTCTCATAATATTACAGGCAGAAATCTCCGGAACATGAGTCTAATCCCGTCGTGTGTGTTAGTAATTCGGCTGAATCGTTTCCCGTGATTGAGAGAATCGAGTACGTATCAGATAGCGTCGATTAGAGCTAACGTCGGCGCCCGGGGCGTGTTGTGTGGTTTTGTGTCGTGTTGTGTGACACCCCACTCCATCCCGCGTCACGTGTAATGACTACATTGTTTGTTCGCTAGGAACGTAATATCGGCCGCACTGAGACCGCGAGACTACGCTCAGTCGCGCCGGAGTTCATCAAAGTGAGGTGAGCCCTGGAACCGTCGCCACTGAATTATTCCACACTTATTTTAAACTAGATGACGCCCGCAACTCCGTTGCGCCAAAATTCGTTTATCGCGCGGGAACCGTACATTTTCCCGGGATAAAAAGTATCCTATGTCCTTTCCCGGGACTCAAAGTATCTCCATGCCAAATTCCAGCAAAATCGGTTCAGCGGTTTGGGCGTGAAGAGGTAACAGACAGACAGACAAACACATTCGCATTTATAATATTAGTATGGATGAGCGAGTGGTTTTATAGCTAGAAACGACTCTCGACCCGAACGAAATATCAATACGCACTGATTGGATTCGATTGAATGTATTAAATTAACATGACCCAACTAGATTACAGATTACCTTGATTTATGAAGCGGTCTTTATGTAGATCTTTTAATTGGCACTTGGCAGGAAATATTAAAGGATTAATTCCATAAGCCCCACCGCGTGACACGCACGTCCTGCTCCAGTAGCTTGTCAAATGTCACATGTCAGTTGCTGGCGCTGTGCTATGTGTAGTGGACAGTGGTGCCTAGGGGGGAGGCGGCGTGGTGTGTTGCAGTAGCCGACAACGACACATCGGTCGCCTGTCCCGCTGCCGGACGAGTCCATTCTCCGGCTCACGCGATCTCCCGCCGGGACCAGAACGAGCCGATATAATGATGACGTTCGACGTCGATCCGCCGCCAGAGCGAGACTTTAAACCGGGATCGATATCGACGGGACCGGGATAAAGTCATAAAGGTGTGTTTACTGCGGGGTGTTTAAAGCCGCGGAGTGTTTTTAATATCGCGGGATTATTGCGCCGCGTCTCTCCGCCTCTCCCGGAGACCCTCATCGGAAAGAAAAATGAAAACGAAATATTCGTGACGCTTTGAGCTTTGAAGTCATTATTACCTCCCGACCTACTAAAGAACGGGCGTGCGCGTCGCGGCCTTCGCCTCTCGCCCGTCGTTTTCTCTATGCATTTAGCTCGCGAACTAATGCGGAATGTCGATGATCCTAATGAACGTAGGAGGCGCATTATACAGGTTTATGCAAATGACGTCTGATGTTTGTGCAGGTCTATTACGGCGGCCCACACAATGGTCCCCGCGCTCATTACGGGCCGTGCCGACTGCCGACACACTATTGTTTGTAACGGATCCGACGAGCGCGTTGCACGACATTTGCATAATGTTGTAGATATTATAATTTAGCAGCGTTGAAACTTGTCCGGGAAATTGAAGGTCCACTTGTATTACATGGAGAATGCAACATTCTGTAAGCGTGGCCGATGTAAATACCCACCCGACCCCGGGAATTGCGAATATATTTTATTCGAATCCGATGTTTAAGTATCCGATAGTAACGAATACAGCGGAGAAGAATTATTGTGAAACGAAATTGTGGAGGTGAGTTACGAGACAACTGGCGCGGCGCCAGGGACTCCGCAGCGCGCCGGGAATACCCCGCGCGGTGCGAGCGACTCCCGCACCTGTTGCGCCCGACGTAGAGGCGAGTTTTCCCCGGCCGGCGGCGCTCGGGAACGGAGCGAGGAAGCGTTAATATCGTCATCACGAGTTCGAATCTTGTTTATGTCTTTTGAGGAGAATTTTTGATGCGAAGACCGGGGAAGGAAAATTAAGTTGTCTTGCATTTTGATGCCGATCGTTTGGAAATATTATCATAAATGACAAACTTTATATTGTTGCATTATTCAGGACCTCGCTTCGTCTTCCTTTGTATTGTCAGTAAACCGAGCTCAGTCGGTCCTTTTTAGCTTTCTGTAGCTTTAGCCATCAGACTTAATTGAAGACGTAAGTGGATGAAGTGGGTAACTAACAATTTGAAAATATACGTTTTTTGCATAAACTGAGGCTTTTGGACCGGAAAAATCACCGAACCGATACCCAGAAGATGAAAAAAGCAAGTTACAAGGTTTGTTCAACTTATAAGCGAAAAAATAATGAATTATCGTTGTGTTAAAAATGTTAGTTATCCACTCCATTCACTTACGTCTTCAATTCCTGACATTACATCTATGTATTAATATCTAGTAAATACTGACCGCTAGGCGCAATTATTAGAAATATTCAGTTCATGTGTTTTGTACGTACAATTCCTTGAGAGACTTCGTAGAGAAAATGACATAATCTCGAAAGTCGAGGATTAACATTAGGAAGGACTAAGGTCTACAGGTGATATTTTTATCCATAATACTATTTATTTATTATCTATTTGGTACTTTGTGAAATTGAATTCTTTTCAGTTTTCACAGTAAAACATGAATGCAAAGATTTCATTTATCCTGAAAACTAGCCTAAGTTTCCTAGAACAAAGTCGCGGAGAAACTTTAATCGCTTGTAATTTTGCTATTACTGACTCCGAGCGCCGCGCCGCGCGAACTAATTAGCTCTCGTGAGTGGAGGTGGTCCGATGACGGATATACAGGACGCGATCACACGCGAAATTGTGTTCGTATATTCCGCCCTCATGTTGTCTTAAAAGCTAAATTTCATGTAATTTTGTTCGTAACAACCGAGAAGAGGCAAGTAATATAGACGTCACTGTAAAATATGTAATTATATCAGCCCAGTCGTGCTGTGAACCTGGTGCTCGAAATTTTCTCTACCGCGAGGACTATCGTTGAGCGCTTCCTCTCGAGTATATTTCGTTAAACCTGTTTTTGCTTCAGTATCTAATCGAATATCTGGCCGAGGCTCCAACTGCTAAATACGTAGATTCGACCTGTGCTTTGTTTTTCTACATGAGTGTAACACGTTACACGTCGTCCGGCGGTCTGCGCCGTAAATCTCCGGCGGGAGCGCGCGGTAATTGGCGACCGCGGGATTGCTCGTAAATAACGCCGACGTTTTTACTGTCATATTCCTCCGAACTCATCGCCCGCGACCTCGTCCCGGACACCCCGCCCTCCATTCCATGAAGGAAAAATATGTGTCGTGACTTACAACACAACAGGGTACTCGACGTTCGTCCCGAAAAGTGTTTTTCCTGCCTCTAAACGAAGCATTTCTCGAGGCATTCTAAGACGAGTGTCGCGAGATCCTCGGCTGAGGAGCTCATTGTGCGCGCGGGGCGCAGTGGAGCACTAAGTAATGAGAGACACGACGGCGTTGTGCCGAGCCGCTTTGTGCCCCCTCGCGTGTTCCAGCATCCTCGATTCTCGAGACTGTTTACATACTAAATAAGGAAGATTCTTAAGACGAAATAGAAAAAGCTGAGGCAACAAAATTTTCGGAATAGAAATTACTAGCGAACAAGAAATATTGACGCGTTGTACACATACTTAACAGAGATATTAGAAGTGGTATAGACGATGTTTGGAAAACGAAGAATCCCAAAACGCCGTGGATGTCGTTTTGTAAACTCCGGAGCAGGATTTAAAGTCACTTTCGCAAAATAGTTCTCGGAATAAATGTTCCCGATCAATCGGGGTCTTAAAGTTAGATCGCTGGGAGCGCAACATTCTTTCCGTTCGCTCGGAACATTTTTCTATGCGGGAGGGCGAAGAGAGTGCCTGGCTGCCCGCTGACGCGACGTCACGTCGGATTAAAAGGTCACCAGGCGGCGTTCAGCGTCGGCCTAAACATGATGACGGCGATCGCCGACGCGGCGCGTCGCAAAGCGCCTGCTGCCTCCTGGCATGGCACGGTAATCGAGTAGCATGATATGTTAACTGATTAATACTTTTCAGGGCCATAAATTAAAAAAAATATGAAACTGAAAAAAACAATCCAACGATTTTATTAGCTTTTCGGTAACCTAGGTTGATATTATAGTGTTAGTTAGATTGATAGAGTATAATATGATAATATAATATTCTATTCCTCTGACTGTACTGCGGGTCCACCTCTGCTCATCAACATCAGTCATGTGAGCGCGTGAGTGCGTGCCCCTCCTCCCGAGTCCCCGCCGCGGCCTAGTTCCCAACTGCGAAGAAAATGCAAATGAATGCTAATACCGGCACGCGTCTCTCCCTCCCCCCTCCCCCCTGCCGCGCCCCGCGGAAGGGTAAACCTCCGAACTCGGTAATTTGTTTAAGTTATGAAACGTTTACGTTACGGTTACGTCTAAATATAACGAGCGAATTGCTAAAGTAAACAAATTACGGGCCCATTTCGAAGTTTATCGACGGGACCCAATTTCCTCGGTATTGTTACGAGGCTCGAGTTACATAAAACTCGCCGAGCTTAGACTTTCACAGGGATCACTCTCGATCATAACAATTAAATCGTAAATGTTCATCAGTCGTGTAGTGAGCGCCGGCACCGCAATATCTCGCATCACTCGGCAGTACAAATGACATCTGTCCCCCCCTGCTAAATTGCATGTAATCGTTAACGGGGGAGTTGGGGACCATTTTTACATTACGCCGATATTTACGTCCCCGCGTTAGCGGCGTTTCGCCTCATCGTGTGTAGTGGAGGCTTCATAAATATGTAAACACGTCCTCGACAGCCGACACCCGGTGCCCGAGCTCGCGAATATTATATTGAATATATTTCGTATGCTAAATAAATTTAATATAAGCGGTGATGATGATTGTTACTCTTTGAAATTGCTATCGCCCTTGTAAAACCAGGAACCTCCTATGAACCAGCAGCTCCGGCATATTCTATTACCTATTTTGAGAACGTTATATGATCGTAATATTATATTCGTTACCTTCAACGTTCGCCGAAATCGACAGCGTCGGGTGTTTTCGCTGAAAACAATCCGTTTGGGCGAAGTTCGCGGGCGCGGGCTCATTAGCATGAAATAACAGGAGCGTACTCAGGTCGGGGGCCGCGGGTAAACAGCGCACCGGCGCGCAACAACATTCGCCGTCTGCAACAGACCACTCGCCTCGCTGCCTGCAGCCCGCCGCTGTTTGTTCTGCCGCCAACGATAACATCGCGCCCATACCGCAATGTTGTCTCGGCTACCGACCACAACATCACGCGTTATTATGCTACAGCATATTATGGTCGTAAACATCGTGGTCGCTCGTCGGTCAACGCTTCAAACATTTCACTTGCGGCATACTTATTATATCGTTCGGTGTTTTCCGGAGCTCCAAATTACCATCGACCGTCGTTTGGCATTATTTTCACTCGAGTTGCAGTTTTATTATTTAGACCTCTCGTCTCGCCTGCGACCGTCCTCGTCCCGACGGCGGCCGGCGCGGAGTCTCGACCGCCCCAATAGTACTTCAGTAATAAAACCACGGCGAGTTTTACGACCCACGGTTTCGGCGGCGGCCATTAAACGCAAAGAACAACTGCAATAACCGCGAACTCCTCGTTCAGGTGAGCCGGTAGCTCCCTCCCCCCGCTAATCGCCGAAACCCGCGGCACGTTGAGGCGTCGCGACTCGCATCGGAACCGCCGTAAACCGGAGATCACTGAATGTATTAAAAGTTTATTAACGGGCGAGGGGCCCGGTCGCGTTAAACGCGTCTAATTCGATATCGCGCGGTGACGGTGTCGGCTCCGCCGCCCAAATTGAGAAAGATCCGGGATCGATACTCGTTCGCTCCGGATCTGTGGCGGAGCCCTGTAATATCTTAATCGGGCACTTCCCAGTAGACAATTAACACACGACGAGAACTAGCAGTCAGGGAAATGGCCGCGCCATTAGTGCTGCCGGCATTAAATATTTAACATAATAATAATATGCTGAGCGCTCTCGGTGCGGTTAAGCTGTTTTTAATTATTTTTTAACTAAATGACGCCCGCAACTTCGTTGCGCCAAAATTCGTTTATCGCGCGGGAACCGTACATTTTTCCGGGATAAAAAGTATCCTATGTCCTTTCCCGGGACTCAAAGTATCCCCATACCAAATTTCAGAAAAATCGGTTCAGCGGTTTAGGCGTGAAGAGGTAACAGACAGACAGACAGACACACACTTTCGCATTTATAATATTAGTATGGAAGTATGGATATTAGATGCTCCGATGTCATCACGGTCGCCGCGTGTCATCGCGATTCGGCTAGGATATTGTACTTAACAGAATGGTCTAGTCTCGGGGTACTCCGCTGAGCGGAACAAATTCTGTACTTTACAGTTTTACCTCACGTACCTCGATAGTCGCTTCTTATTTTAAAACCGCTGCCAACTAAACTACTCGTATTTAGTTTGCATCTCTGCCAGTTTCTGTGATTGCTAATGTTCCCGCACTAGACCGGCTTTCCGGCTCCGGACTAGTAATGAACATGAATTAAAATTCCGGATGCGAGGAGACCGGGCTGCCTTCTCGCGGGTTAAGGGGAGACCGGTCCTGGTTGTTGCGGGCTGTGGGGTGACGGGGCCTGGTTCCTGCGGGCTGAGGGGAGACCGGGCCTCCGTGCCGGCTGCGAGGAGCGCAAGCCCCTCGGCTCTCGCGGGTTAATCGGCAGCGCGGAGATTAGTTAGTATGCCGAACGCGCGCGCCGCTTTATCCTCCCAGACAATTTACTTGCAAATATGCCGAAGTAATTCCTACTCGCAAACTGCTAAATTTAAAGCCTTACGAGCGTCATTGGAACTCCACCTACGCATTCGTTGTAAATTCGCTCACATTTGCTATTTCAGTAGGGAGAGCGATTTTCCTTTTTCCATGGAAATTATAAGACAACGTATAAAATTTTTAGTAGAACTGTATAAAATTATTAAATAATGTCAGTTATTTAGTTGAATTTCGAATTTCGAAATAGTTCGATTTATTTCATCCTCGTATTCTCACAAAACCAAGAGGAAATGGAGGAGCTTAAAAGTTTTTATGTGCAGTTTACCGTCAAGAACATGAACATTTCGTGATGAGTGCGGGACATTAATTACTGCGAGAGTATTACCCGAACATGTCGGCGAGGCGGCGAGGCGGCGAGGCGGCGCGGCGCCACTCCGTCTGCGGCGCGGCGGGTACTGGGTCACGCGGCAGTCGGCACGTCCCCCAGCTGTTGTCTGTCGTCACCGTCTCGTCGACTACACGTTTACGAGTTGTCCTCTATGTTACCGATTTCCTAATTTAAAACGTTGAATCTTATCTATTATTTTCGGCACAGAGGTTTTGAAGTATCTCCTCCCAATATGTCGAGATTTGGCCCCCGTGCGTGTATAAGAAGTTATCGGTGCGTGTGATATGAAATTGCGAGAGGCATTAGCCCCCCGCGTCGCCCCCCCCCCCCCCAGTTGGCACGTAATACCCCCGCACCGCCGGGGCCGACATTTTCCGTGTTTCCACCGCGCGCCCCGCGGCGATCGCGCTCTACTGCGGCAGCACCTAGTTGCTCTGAAAAGACTCCGCCTGCACCTTAAACGGAAAAAATCTCGTTTCTATGATACTCGTTTTGCATATTATACGGCAGAGAAAGCGATAGAAAAGCGATTACACGAATTTTACTGAAACGGGAGCCGAACTCTACATTTACTCTCTACTTTAAAGCAGATTAAGTGAGCACCGTCATCTCGAACAGTTGTCGCTGTGATTCAAACGATATTCGGTCAGGACCGTCTCAATCCTCCGTTTGCGAAACGGCCCCCTGCGCCGAGCGCCGGTAAACTTTACAGCTAACGCGGTAAATTGAGTCGGAGCCGGGTCCCCGCGCGAGTCAACTGTCAAACGCCCGCGGCCGGCGACCACCGCGCGCCCCGCCTCTATCCCCCGGACACAAGGTGCCCGCAGTCGCGCGGCGCCCGTAGTCGTCCACCGCCTTAGTATTCCGTTCGAAACTTCCTAGCTGTCGTAATAACTCCGAGATATTCCCGGAGGTGACGAATAAAATGGGTATAATTTTAACGGTCACCAAAAATATTTTTAAGACCCTAAGCCTAAGCACCAAATAAAATAAATAACACCAAAAAAAAAAATTGACTATAAAAAGAGTCCTAAAGTAAATCATATTATGATCCAAAATAAATAAACAAATGTTAGAATAATTGCACGCTTGTACAAATATTCTTTTTGACTCCGAAAATGAACAAATTGATCACCAAATAATATCTTACACAAAATTATTTTTGATTCCCAAAACGGATAAATTGATCACCAAATAATGTCAAAACATAAAAATTATTTTTGATTCCCAAAATGGACAAATTGGTCACCAAATAATGTCTTACACAAAAATTCATATTACTACCAAAACCTTACTCTAAATTTGTTTCACGTCATCCAAAATAAATATTATATTGAACACAGACTACTTTAACGCGACGCGTAGATGCATTATTTTCTAGTCGTTTACACATATTCTGAAACACATAATCAAGACAAATAAATCTATCGTAGACAATATATATACCAAGCATCTGCTAGCTTTCTCAAATTCCATTCCCATGCTAGTTTCTTAGACTTTGTTAAACATCTGTTCCTAAATATCCTTATTCATTGTTCTGACAATGTATTGAAAAAAATAATAATATAATAGACCATCGATACTGGCGGTGGCACCCGCGCAGTAATAGGTGCATTTCTGGCAGGCGCTTAAACACAAGCCATAAACAAGTGACCTATGTTTGGGCACCCCAGTATATTATTTGGTATTTAAAAAAAATCTAGTGATCGTTAGCTTTTTTTAGCCTACCAAAAACTACCAAATTAAAACTCGTGACCTAAAATATTGGTAACACGTATTTAGTGGCAATATATAATATTTAGTCGGAATTTAATTTTAAAGGCGTCCATATATTTTTATGGCAGTCAATAATAAGAATTATTATTTTTAACAAAAAATTAAAACCGACTTCTAAGGTAAAAACAATAACATCCTTATAATATGAACTAAAAAGTATTAAATAATTTTTCCTATCTAATAGTGCCTTTTTCCGAATTCGGCTAAACCTCAACTATTTCTGTACTCAATCTTCATCATTTTGAAGTCGGTACCAGATATAGCTGAATCTTCAGTTCTCTGACAGAATAGGTATTTGGAACTTTTGGAACTGGCACCGACTTCAAAATTATGAAGATTGAGTACAGAAATAGTTGAGGTTTAGCCGAATTCGGAAAAAGGCACTATTAGATAGGAAAAATTATTTAATACTTTTTAGTTCATATTATAAGGATGTTATTGTTTTTACCTTGGAAGTCGGTTTTAATTTATTGTTAAAAATAATAATTTCACTCTTTTTAGTTACCTCGATTGTTTTTCTTATTCCTATTACGATGTAGATTGTTTTCCTATGTAAGTATTTTCATACTAAGGGTTCAATTTATTACCTCGATCGTGGGAATCGCAGCCACAATAGATTTTTAATTGTTATGCGGCAGCCGGGTGCCGCTTGGGCTTGATGGGTTAGTAGTTAAACTAGTGTAGTAGGTACCTATCGAAGCAACTTACTTTTCTTTTTTCTTTCCAATCTCAAAAGTAATGTCAAATGTGAGCCTTACGCTCTGGAGTTAAGGTTGACTTTGTTATGTTCAATTTCGTGGTACATAAGTCGCTTAGAACTTGAATCATTTATTTGAAACAACATTATAATATTTTTATTAAAATCGCCATGAAAAGTACCAATTATTATAAGGACATAACGTGATGATATAATTATGGTGTTGTGGGGGCATATTGTATCCATATACAACCATGTGACACTGGTGACTGACGTGGTAATGATGATGATGATGAATGTAATTTGCATAGTAGCATATGCTTTCAGTTATTAAAACAGCGCCTAAACCCCCAAACTTGTATATATAAGGAATCCGGAGTTCTCTTAGTATCTTCGGAACCATAGTATACTTTGGTGCAAAATCTTGCGTTTTGGTAGCATATGCTTAGGATACTTCTCATAAAACCAAAATCACCATATGTTTCCATATAAATTTTAAGGAGTTCCCTCGATTACTCATGGATCCCATCATCAGATCACCACTTTTGTAAAAATGGGACCAAATTGGAGGGAAACCTAATAGAACAAAACAAAAATTTTGAAAATCGGTTCACAAACGGCGGAGTAATCGTTGAACATACAAAAATAAAAAAAATAAAAAATATCCACAGCCGAACATATAACCTCCTCCTTTTTGGAAGTCGGTTAAAAATAGCATTCATTTGATAATATTTTAGGAAACGTAATTTGGCGATCAAAATATCCATTTTGGTGATCGTTTCGAATTTTATTGGTGGTAAATAGGTACATTTTTGGGCACCGTTTAAACATAAGCCAAATAAAATCATCGGAAAGTTGCGGACTCCCGGCGCGCGACTGCGGCGGCCCGAGTCTTTGCCGCATTGAAATTTCCTTTTCGCTAGTCGCTCCCGAGCTCACGATCATTTATTATTATAATCAGTTCATGCTCGGCGCGAGCGATATTTTGCGTTGCAGTTACTACGTTTCGCGATTCGTTCTCAATCGACCGCCGACACCTCAAATTTGTCACGGATTAGAGAGAATAAACTAATAGGCTACTAGGGAAGACGAAGCTCTACAATCTACATTATTACGAATAGTGTCAGCACTGAAGTAACATGTCCGGGCACGCGAGCCACTAACTCGCTCCTGTTGCAAGTTAAACCGCCGTGAGTAACGGCGATCATAATAACTGCGAAGACTAGTCTGTTTAGTTTATAACTTGTAACAGAGACTGTATGTCTCTCGGGTTGAAGCTATAGATCGACGCTACTGGAGTCTGTACCTACCTACCTGTGTTAGTTTTCGCAGAAAATTTATCATTTTCCCTGCAATGTCCGTGTTTACTGCGGCCTGCGGAAGGCTGCGGACTCGAGGCCCGGGAGCAGCCCTCCAAGTAACACCACTCACAGTCGGTATAATGTGCCAAGTGCGGGCTTACTCGTATTTTGGGAGCAGTTTATCTACTGTTAATTTATGCTAACACTAGACGACGCCCGCAACTCCGTTGCGCCAAAATTCGTTTATCGCGCGGGAACCGTACATTTTCCCGGGATAAAAAAAGTTTCCTATGTCCTTTCCCGGGACTCTAAAGTATCTCTATACCAAATTTCAGCAAAATCGGTTCAGCGGTTTGGGCGTGAAGAGGTTGTTACCTCTTTTTGTTGACAGACAGACACACTTTCGCATTTATGATAAGTATGAATTAACTTTGTTCCCGCTTATTTTAATTTTATTTAACGTGGATACTGGAGAATTTTAAAAACAAGAAGTGACGCGTTTCGTTGAAAGTTTGAGTCGTCGCGTAAGTTATTTATGAAGTGGCGTTGTCTCGAGCCGTTCCCGTCTCGGCTGCATTTAATGAGCCGCGTCGTGTTCCCCGCGTGTGTTGCTCCGAGTCGCCCCGCAGTCGCCCCGCAGTCGCGCAAAGTCGCCGCGACCCTCGCAGCCGCCTTATTTGGGCTGGCCCTCTTAAATCTCGCATTAGATTGGATCGCGAATTCTAAAATCGTAATAAAACAAATGCAAAGTGTGCCGAGTGTCACGACCGAGGGGGGAGCGCCGAGTGCAGCTGACGTCACGTGAAAAATATTGTCTCCATGAACGATTTCTTATTTAGTTCTGCCACCAATTTAGAAAGATAATTAATCAAAATAAGTAGTCACTGGGAAATGATCTTAGCACAATAAAGCGCCGAAGGTAAGGCCCTTCTAACTGGCACCGCACTCGTGACTCCCGGTGTATCACTCATCACCGCCATTAGTATGCGGGCGGCGTGCGCGGGGTGCCCGGACACTATCGACGGACGAATCAAAATCGAACCCCAATGCTATCTCCGAAGCGGAGCAGATTTCGTCTTTTATTTATACAAAAAATACGTAATGCTTCCTAAGAATATTATTATGACGGCCGCACTCGGAGCCATTTAATGATTGCCTAACTTTCCTATAATGAAAATCATGATATAAGCTTAACAGTTTATTATTATCTGTCAAACTATTCATTAAATTAAAGTAGCCTCCGAGTGCAGTCGTTATAAAGCTTCTGACCAAATCTAGTTTTGTAATAAAGATTCGTAGAGCACCGTCGTAGCAGCGTAGCAGTGCTACGGCGCGGGCGCTACGAAGCGACTGCTACGACCGGCCTACTCCTACGAAAAGCGTGTTAAATTTTTTAAATAATCTACCGTAGCGTCCACGGTAGATTATTTATTAACACGCATTATAAGCTTGGGCTTTATGTACGTAACGGAATCTTTGAGCACGATTTTTACCTATCTCCAGTAGTCTTAATTAATTCGAAACTTTGCATACGTATTGAGAGCCAATGACAATTCAATAATTTGTTAAAGCTTTTTCAAAAAAATTTAAAAAGCGTGTTTCTCTTTTAAATTAAAAATGTAATACACTTCGCGATTGTATATTTAGAAGTATAGTCATAATAGGGGAGCACATTTCTGTGTGTAATGTTTTTCGGGTATTCCCCGTGTGTGACGGTCGTCGGTCAGCTGCCGATAGCATCGGCGCCGCGTCGCCTCGCGTCACCCCGCACTTTATAGACGGTTGTCACGCCGCGTCTCGCCACGTGTCGCCGCCGCCGTGCCAATAGCAGTATACTTACTACTTCCCGTAGGGCTAAATAATATTATAATATTATTAAGGTGTGTAAATAAACAAGCAGGGGTCGGCACGAAAATTATATTTTAATTTCATTTACTTTTAAAATATTCCATAGGTCAGGTCAAGGGTTTAAGGGACACTTTAACATTAGATTTATATTATGTTCATGTAAAATAGTTTAGTTTTTTGTTACCTTCTAGTATCATTATGCACTGCCTAATCAACATTACTATATGGGTTTGCTTGTGAAGTAGCCTCACCGGGTTGTTTGTATTGTTTCAGGTAACGTGTGACGTCATCAGCCATCACCGCGCGGCGCTGCTCGTCGTCGCTCGCAGCAGCTCTCCGCAGCCAGCCGCTGACATTCTCTACAACTCAGTCGAGCCTAACGAGGGGGATGGAACACACGAAGTAGTGTGCTACATCGTTTACTAAAAAAAACTGTTTCATAAATGTTAAAAAAGACATTCGCGTACATAATTTGTAGTTTGTACCCTCCACGTGCATACCACATACATACGTTTATAAAAATATATTTTGAGGAGTTTACGACATTCCTTAGAGCATTATTTACATACATTTTGAATAAGAATAACTCGTTAGCTTTCTCGAGCTGAAGACGTTTAACTTAAATAATATTGCGTATTTCGGACTTTTTTTGTAATTCAAGGGATAATAAAAGTTTATTTGCAAACGTATTCAAAAGACACCTTAACGAGACTACCCCGACTCCGGGAGCCCCCGGCCATCCGGCGGCCCCGGACGCTCGGGCGCTCCGCCTGCGGCCCGGGCCCGCGCTGACGGCCGAGGAGGACGCCGGCGTGCTCCGTAATCCTTCAACAATGTAGCTAAGGAGACCCCGGCCGGATGTCGTCGCCCTAAAACGTTCCTCCCACTTCCTCCTACGACGCGCGACGTGTCACTCAGCCCCGCGTGAGGACACTCGGCCGCGCTCGCGTGTCACTCGTGTGCGACTCCGCCGGCCCGCCGAGAGCGCCCTCCACGCGGCGCCGCGACACCGAGGGCGCTCCCGCCGCTCTCCACATCCCCGGGAGAGCCGCTCGACCCCCGCATGTCTTATGTTTGTTTGTGCCACATTTTTGAGTTTAAGTTATACTACCTGGTGAGTGGTGATGTCACCACAGCACTCCACCGCACTCCGCCGCACTCGAGCGTCCCGCACCCCGCACCCCGCGCGCCGATCGGATACATCTTATACATACAGATAGCTGCTGTCTCGAGTGGTACTCGATAATTACCTCCCGACTGCCGGGCCGGGCTGCGGGATCGCTCCCGGCCGATTGATTTTTAAAAGGAAATGGCATTTTCAATGGTTATTTAAAACAACCGTTTAATTATCTCCAGCACGGTTTCCTAAATTAATAGAGTATCTGTATAATTTCCAGGACCGCCGGGTCCGCCGGGCAAGCGCGGCAAGAAGGGCAAGAAGGGCGACTCCGGGGAGCCCGGCCCGCCGGTATGTACTCCTCTAATATTGTATACGTCCTGCTCGCCGCGCCGGTGGCATACACCATACAGTATATTGGGCTTGCACAGAAACTGCGATGCGACGTCGCATCGCAAGAACCTGCGAGCTCGCACATCGCGTCGCAAGAACTTGCGAATTGAGTCGCATCGCGCATTCCTGCGATGTTACTTCACACTTGTTGACAACACTTTAGTCGGCTCTGAGACAATCTCTTTTCTCTATAAAACTTATGGAAAGAATTCACCTACCGGATAGTGAGGCCAATCATTTCCAGAGGCATAATAGGAACTCTACCCTTGTACGATCGTTTCTGAAGATGTGGTGACAATAAACTAAAAAGCTCTTCGAATGAAGATAATATGCTCATTTTAAAGTAATGAAAAAATTTTTTTTCGTCGGTTTTCAGAGCTTCATATTTTCGATGAAAATAGTTCCCTTCGGCGTTCATAATAGAAATAAATGGATGAACCCAAAATCTTCTTTGTTTCTTTTGCCTGTATCTACTATCCACTAAGCACTAACAAAAGTGCACACGTCTTTTTACGATCCATGTCGCAACCTAGTTTTTAAAATACGTCCAGTACGGTTGACGGTTGTCGAAGGAATGGTCACCTTAATCGTGGAAGGGGACGCCATGCCGCGCGAAATCGCATCTCAACAATTCATGTCGCAGCTTTTTTGCGTTGCGAATTCGCATCGCGTCGCATCGCAGTTTTGTGTACAAGCCCTAACACATATTTTAATAATACAATTAGCGCTGCTTACACAGAAATGCTTTCGTACGCAGCGCCCATCGCTTACGCTAAGCTTACCACGATTTTGTTAGCATTATTTTTTTGTTCCGCAGGGGTCGATGGGCGCGCCTGGAAAGAATGGATTTCCGGTACTTATACTTTATACGTTACTGTCGCTTCTACCCTACTTCTGTTTTGTAACATTCGAATTGCAATCGATCTATTGACCCGAAGGCTGATTCTCGCGATCTAAAATATTGAATTCGCAATCTGAGTAGTTTCGGCCCCTCTTTCCCGCGCAATCGGGACATCGGGGACCGGCCGCGACCGCCGTGTTGAGAATTGGCCTTCGGTGTGCTGACGCGCCGTCGCTACAGCTGTGTGACGTTTCAGGGGAGCAAAGGCGAGAAGGGCGAGCGCGGTTTCATGGTAAGCGCCGGCCCCCGTAGTGCCATGTAGTGACTCCGTAGTGACCCCGTAGAAACCGAAGTGCCTTGTTGTAATCCCACAGTGCCCACTAACTAAAAGCTGATGTGTGCGCCTGTCCGTAGCTATTGTTGTGTGTGTGTGTTGATGTCGTTCCGACCTCGGTACGCGGTCGGCACCCGCCCTAGCTCGGGGCGGATGCTAATCGCGAAAACGTAGCCTCAAGCAAAATTATCGTACATTAGTTTAAGTAAATTGAAAGCCTAATGTTTTTAGCTTACACCAGTATTAATTTTACTGACTACAAAAAATTTTGTTTTTGTATGTAAACATTCTTTTAATTTATTTTTTGTAATGAACTTATATACTATGTTTTTTTATATGCTATTCAGGGTGTAACAAAATGAAGTGACAATACTTTAGGGTACATATATGTGTCCCCTTGTATAGGGCACTGTGAAAGTAGCAGCGCTTAAAGGACAAAATTTGTTTGTGATTTGTATGGGCAAGCGCCCCAGCGTCATGGAAACCTTACAATAGTTTTTAAAAAAGTGACTCTTTCAGTGCCGCTATTTCACAGTAAACTACACAGGAACTCATACTCACCGTAAAGTATTATCACTATTTTTTATACACGGTGTATAATTCATGTACAGTAGACGATCTCCCTACGATAACGAGCCATAGCGTTCTGCCACTCCGCCTGCAGCCCGCAGCCTGCTCCCCGCGACTCCTCTTCATGTTCTTGACTTCCCCTTCTACTCTCGTGCTGTATTTCCCTCTGTACTAATAAATTCTACTAACGCTACGTTTGATGACTTAACATAACAATACGATGCTCGAAATCCACTTTCGTACTCACGTGATCGTTTCTCATTTTCAGGGGCCGATCGGGCTAGACGGACCGAAAGGAGATCCGGTAAGTGAGCGATCGCATCAGGAAGTAATAAACAAATAATTAAGACGATCGATAAGGAATACTATACGTCATACGACCCAACCGGGCTAGTATCGTAGACCGCTATTGCTATCGCTTGAGCTATCCGAGTCGCACGTCATCCCGGCGCATGCGACGCGGCTAGCCCTGAAGCGCCGAGTGTATTCCCTCGCCATTGAGCAGTAACTCAGTTACGACACTTTCACGTTTCAGGGTCGACCGGGCGACAAGGGGCAGAAGGGCGAGCACGGCAGCCCCGGCTTCGACGTCTTCTCCGCCGTCAAGGTTAGTCGGCAGCTTCGGGGTTGTAACGCTTACCGCGACTATCGACGTTTAGATTAAAAGATAATAATACATATTTATGTGATTACTAGATTACGAGACAATATTTGGGTGATTTAGCATATTGCAGCAGTAATGCAACAGGCGAAAATTGTACTATATAGGCTGAAACATAATTATTTTATGTAGGTATATCGAACAAAAATTTGGTATACACGAAATTCTGTTTGTCAGCAGATCTTGTACAATTTTCGCTCGTTGGATTGGCGATTACCACCCTGCCGTTCTTTTATCATGTTCGCCTCCTGTCCTCGTAAATAACTCAAGTTTATGATCAGTAGGCCTACTACGAAACTGTTTTGAGACTCAAACTATCGGACGAGAATACCGCGTCCTGCTCTAACAACGTCATTTCATGTTTGTTAGAGTAGGACGCGGCATTCTCGTCCGATTGTTTGAGTCTCAAAACAGTTTCATGGTACAAGGCCAGACACGTAACATCAGTCCGAGTCGACAGACTATCCTCGAGCGAGCCATGGGTTGCAACTCTTCAAGTCGTAGTCCCGTGGTCTCTGCCTCCTCCCATCGGGCTCAGTGATCCCTGCCCACCGTTTATACAACACATGTATTACTAGATGACGTCCGCAACGGAGTTGCGCCAAAATTACTTTATCGCGTAGGAACCGTACATTTTTTCGGGATAAAAAGTATCCTATGTCCTTTCCCGGGACTCAAAGTATCTCCATACCAAATTTCAGCATAATCGGTTCAGTGGTTTGGACGTGAAAAGGTAACAGACAGACAGACACACTTTCGCATTTATTATATTAGTATTAATAGTATGGATAATGGATATACGTCTTCTGACTCTTAAAAAAACCCACCTCGTGCCAGAATATTTAATTGTACGCTCCGACGTATCGGCAGGGGCAGATCGTGTGTTCTGCCCTGCCGATACGTCGGAGCGTACGATTAAATAGTCTCCTCGCGCGGGGTGGAGTTTTATCGGATATAAAGACGTCTGTGTATGTACGTACATGATCTACATGAACGGGTCTTGCAGGGCGTGAAAAGATCCGTGGACAGCTATAAGATGAGCCCCTACACAACGGCGGAGATCATTGCCGTCAAGGTACCGCTTAGCGCTCCCCTCGCGCCGCTTTACCGTTGTGTTGCCGTTACGTGTTGTGTTGTCGTAGAGTAGGCCGAAGGTGTGTGTGTGTCCTGTGTGTGCATGTACTGACGCGGTGTGTGTGTAGGGCCTGCAGGCGGCCGGCCACAACATCTCGGCGCAGTCCATCATTCAGCTGAAGGTGAGCGCTTCGTTTTGTTTTATTTGCTTCTATAATTATTTTCTGAACCTGACCATATTATCATTCTGTATAGCACGAAAACATTATACTTAATTAATAATATTTGTACAATTTTGTAACGCCGGCTCGACACTCGTGTTCCGCGACCACGAGGCAACGCAAATGAAAAATTTCTGATGAGAATACACATACCGGGACGCGGAGCATGTGGAGCGTGGATCGTGATGTATCGCACCTATATGAGAACGAATACCGACGACACCGCCGCGTGTTGGAGTCCGACAGCGGTCAGCACGAGCACGTCTTTTCTTGCCGTTTGTGAGCTCTTTGGGCGTCCATTGATTGCATGGAACCTTTTTTTTTTAATGCTATAATAATTTTTGCTACATATCGAGTGAGATCGGGGTAAGGGAGTCGAGGAATCTCTCGATATTTTACCATAGGAATCAAAATCGTCAAAACGTCTCACGCAATTTATAGACTCCCCCTTGCCGCACCGACGGAATTTAAGTATAATATAACGTGTCACCTACCGCGCAGGGCGAGCCCGGCGAACCCGGCCCGCCCGGCCCGCCGGGGCCGACCGGCGCGGAGGGCATCGCGGGCGCCGAGGGACGCGTGGGACCGGCCGGAGCGCCGGGGTCTGCCGGCGCGCCGGGGCCGCAGGGACCGCCCGGACCCGTGGGGCCGCAGGGGCCGTCCGGACCCGCCGGACTTAGGGTGAGTTCAGCTTCTTACTTCCTACCCGCTAATGACTCGATACAAAAATATACTCTACTAGATGAACGACGGAATAATCTCAAATCGAATTATAACGCATTTTTGTTCTAACCATCTATTAGCTGAGTATGATTAAGAATAGGTACTGCTAGAGATTGTGAAACATGGAAACAATTTATCCAACCGCACAATTCAATACAAAAACGATGCCCGCGTGAAGAAGATCAGGCAAAATTAATAAAAAATACTAGCACATGCTAGCACGAATGAACCCGAGAGGCGCTGACACCCCGTCAGTCGTCACCGCCACTACAACAGCCGGGTACAGAACATTCGACAGTTTCTTTTAATCTCAATTCTCAAGTAATCGATTCGGTTTTTATAAAATACTTGTAAGTAATTTTGGCTCGAGTATTAATTATTATTATTAGTAGGGTAGTAGTGTGCAATAATTATTGTCTTAAATTAAACGATTCCTCCAAAATTGTCGACTGCGACAGGCAAACTATGCAAATACACTTTATAAATACTATTGAGATTTAATGCTCCTAGCATACCATATAAAGTTGTTATTACCTTAATAATTAAATGGAGTCGATAAAGTTAGCGACTTTCAGCACCCCACATTAAAGAAAGCAATATTATTTAACACCGATACGTGTCCAGCGGGGGTCCGTCGTAATCCTCAAACTGTATAACCGTAGTACATATGTATGTAAATTAAGGAAATACTACTACTAGTAAACTGGAGAGGCCCGCTCGTCGGTCGAATAAGCTATAAATTATAATATTGTGTAATTATAAATTTCAGGGAGACAAGGGCGACAAGGGCGAGCGAGGCTTCACGACGACGCTGAAAGGCGACGCGTTCCCCACCGGCATCATCGAGGGCCCCCCCGGCCCCCCCGGCCCGCCCGGTGAGTGCCCCCACTCCCTCCCCGCTCCCCCGCCGCGGCCGGCACCGACCGTCGGTCGCCGCAGTAGCTTAGCGCGGTGCAGTGTGGCTTACATTTTTTTTACTAACAGACGCATCGGTGTAGTAGTAGCTGTGTTTTTGTAACCCGCCTAGTATCCGCCTAGTATCGGGCATTCCGGTAGCTAGACTTAGACGCCGCTGCTAATAGAGCTACTAATTTAATAATTTTAATAGCTTCCGGTGCGGCCCATCGCGACGTACGAGGAGGCCTCCGGGCCGGGGAGGACCGACGTCGAACGACTAATATACAGCTTTTTTATCGCACTGCAAATTAAAAATACCCCACCCGGCCAAAATATCTGGGGCCTCGGCCGGCACACGGCCCGTCGTCGGTGCGCAGATATTTGGGCCGGGCGGAGACTCGCGCGCCGGCGGCTGCGGACGTCGGTGTGAGCGAGACGGATGTGTGTGTTGAAGGCGCGGAGGGCGCGCGGGGGGAGCGCGGCGCGGCGGGCGCGGCCGGCCCGCCCGGCGAGCGCGGCGCACGCGGCAAACGCGGCAAGCGGGTAACGAGCGCCCCCTGCCCGCGCCGCTCGCCGCCACCGCCGCCGCCCCCGGCCCCGAGCTTCGCCCCGCTCTCGGGTCACCCGTCTGCGAAATCTCTCCTACTCGGCTATCGAATAAGAAGCGTTTCGGTGGATACCGGATGAGATTCCTCCGCCGGGGCGAGGGGAGGCGGGGGCGCGGCGGGCGCGCGGCGCGGGCGGCGCGGCGCGGTGTCGGAGCACCTCCTACTGATACTCCACCTTCGTATCATGCTCCATCGCATCTCCTTCGCACGTTCCGAACGGAACGTTCTCTCCGAATCTATCCTCCGAGCCGACCGGGCCTCCGTCACGAACTTCTCTGTCTCTCGCTCTCTCTCTCTCGTTCGCCTATCTCTAGCGTATGCCTGCCTGTCCTACTCGTATCGCACGCCGCATGCTGCACGCTCTCGCACGGCTCCGTGTCCGCATCTAGGTGGTCGGGGGACGAGCGCCGAGCGCCGGCGGCGCGGCGGCGACGGCGGCGGCGACGTCGGGGCTCGCTCGACGCCGCTCGTGGGTAATGTCTCCATGCTTTTTAACTCTTCCGTTGTGTTTTCTGTGAAAAGTTTAGCTAGCGCCTTATTCGATTACCGAGTACCTACTGAGCTTCTCGAGGAGCGCAGATATATAAATTATTGTTGAGTTGATGAGCGATTGAAACATGTAAGACAGACAGACAGTTATTTTTTTCGTCCCTGTGGTGTGTGTGTATGTGTGTGTATGTGTGTCACAGATTACTGAATAGTTACTACGTAACCCCTGTTCCGAGTCACTCCTGGACAGCATCACCGGAACCTTATAATAACGTATCCGTTGACTCACAGAGACTCAGTCTAGCGACGCTATCCAGCTAAACATTTATATTATGTATTTGTAAGTAAATATAATACAAGAGTGTACTCGTGGCATTACAGGAGCGGCGGGCGCGGCGGGCCCGCGCGGACCGCCCGGCGCGGACGGCCGGCCCGGCGACGCCGGCGTGCCCGGCCCGCCCGGCAAACCGGTGAGAATTCCGCATATCATGCACTGAACTATAAAACTATAAAAATATATATGGGTACATATTTGAAAAGTGTGGCTATAAATTCTTATTCGAAGTTTTCTAAATGCGTCGGTAATAAACGATAGCTGAAATACTATTCTATCAATCTTTGTCCTGGATTTCGGCCTGGCATGCTATCTCGTTCGGTCGGAAGATCTACCTTCGGGGCGCCCGTACGTATCCCCGTAGACCGCAGTCCTAAAATAAAATAGTGCTGCACCTAGAAAGTAAAACGAATTGCCATTCATTTAATTTCAATGCAAAAACGACCCCGGAGCGAATAATTAACTCGAAACGTCCGCCCTCGTGACGATACTCAGAACGCTGCTAAAGTTTCTCGTCCTCCGATGTCATAATATCGCACGAATCAAAAGCGAGATCATCGGAGCACGACAAGAAGGGAAGCTAACGTGGAACCGCCGGTACATTGCAGGGCGACATCGGGCCCAAGGGCGAGAAGGGCGACTACGGCGACATGGGCTCGCCCGGCATGCTGGGCGCGCCCGGCCTACCCGGCCCGCCCGGCTACCCCGGCCTCAAGGGCGAGAAGGGCGACAAGGGAGACTCGGTGAGTGACCGCCCGATCTGACCTCCCCCGGCGTTCGCCCGCTTCACCGACTAATGATGACTTTTTTTTATATTTTCCGGTGGTGGCTGCAGAAGTACCGCAAGCTGAGGCGGCGGCAGGTAACTATCGACTCCGATCTCCGCGCGACGTCCGACCGCGCCCCGGAGCGGACGCCAGCCTGCCCGTTTTCGTGTTACTTCGATTAGCGTGAACTTCATCGCTTACGGTCACAATTTTGACGTTTTAGTTTTTTAAAACACAATTTAAAAAGTTGTGATGTCATGTGACCGTAAGCGGTGTAGGTCATGTTTATCGTAGCTACACGATAGGGGGGCAGGCTCCGGTCCGGCGCGCGGGCCGGGAAGCACGACGCGAGCAATATACGGCGAGCCCCGTCAGCGTCGGGTACTTTCAGTCGAACTGCTAATCTTTATGCCCCCCGTTGAACTTGCAGGGCGACGGCACGGGCTACGAGCTCTACGGACACGAAATTGTGAGTATCTATCTTTTATATTAGTATATTTTATTTTGGTGCAATTAGTGGTGATCGGAAACAAAACTCGAATTTAATTAAATTTTGTTGGATTTAGTGAAAATAAAAGTAATTTTATAGTGAAAACTTACGTTTTAATGCAAAGCGAACGACCACAGATGACAGAGAGAAAAAGCATAGATTACAAAAAGACATCTAGTGATGTACCATTAAACTAGTGATGTAAAAATAGATATTATGACCATAGATAATTCAACACTCTCACCAAATAGCATTCCTCATACTATCTCAAAGTCAAACTTTTTTTATTCAGAATAATTTTTGCAAATATTCTCTGAAAGTCTACATGATTCCTACCACTGGTTCGGGAAGTAGCCCGGCGTGAAGAACCGGCGTAAGAAACTCGCACGAGGCCCACTCTTTGACCAAAAAAAGTGAGAAAAAATTTATATTTTAAAATAAAGTTTACAATGCTGTAACTTAAAATTATACAATGTCAACATACATTACATAATTGTAAGTCATATAATAATGTAGAAGCAGCCTTGCAAGCAGCCATCCTACTCCTAAGATGTGCCATCGTTTATGAAATCATTGACCTTATAATTGGTTTAAAAGGCTTTGGCACACAAACGTTCTTTGACTACTTTTTTAAATTAATTAATGGAAATATTTTGAACGTTTTCTGGGATTTTATTGTAAAGGCGTATACATTGACCTTTAAAAGATTTACCAACTTTACTAAGTCTGATCACTGGTATTTCTAGTTTGTACGTATTTCTAGTGTTTCTTCCGTGACTGTCACTTTTGGTTGTAAATTTACTAAGATTCTTTCTAACATATAATACATTATCCAAAATGTATTGAGAAGCAACGGTTAGAATACCAATTTCTTTAAACTTTTCTCTCTTTCTATAATCTTGAAAACAAAAACTTAACTCAAAACACTATTTTTACAGTAGCATAAGAACGCAAAGACATAATATATAACACTAGATGTTCCGCGCGGCTTCGCCCGCGTAAATTAGATATTTCACAGAAAAATTAGTCCACAAAAAAGCCTATGATCCTTCACGTGGTCTACTTCTTATCTGACCCAAATAACAGAAAAAATGCTCTAGTAGTTCGTAAGATAAGCCCTTTCAAATAATTTCCGCCGTTTTTTTCCACATTTTCCTCTATTTCTTTGCTCCTATTAGTCTTAGCGTGATAAAATATAGCTTATAGCCTTTCTCGATAACTGGGCTATCTAACACTGAAAGAATTTTTCAAATCGGAGCAGTAGTTCCTGAGATTAGCGCGTTCAAATAAGCCCTTTCAAATAATTTCCCCCGTTTTTTCCACATTTTCCTCTATTTCTTAGCTCCTATTAGTCTTAGCGTGATAAAATATAGCCTATAGCCTTCCTCGATAATTGGGCTTGTTAGATATAACACTGAAATAATTTTTCAAATCGGACCAGTAGTTCCTGAGATAAGCGCGTTTAAATAAGCCATTTCAAATAATTTCCTCCCGTTTTTCCACATTTTCCTCTATTTCTTCGCTACTATTAGTCTTAGCGTGATAAAATATAGCCTATAGCCTTCCTCGATAAATGAGCTATCTAACACTGAAAGAATTTTTTAAATCGGACCAGTAGTTCCTGAGATTAGCGCGTTCAAACAAACAAACAAACAAACTAACAAACTCTTCCGCTCTATAATATTAGTATAGATTGGTATACAAAAACAGTCTCAATCATTTAAAATCTAAAAACATATTATAAGTTTTAGTATACTCTCACCCAATGAAAACTCTATTCAATAATTTTTGGACGGTTAGACATTACTTTTACTTAAAATGTTTAAACAGTAAGAACATCAATATTAATTTATGCACTTAGCTTGAGCTCGAAAAGGTGAAGCCCTATGCGTACCTACATTACGACGGATGGAGCGACTCGTCCCGGCCGTTTGTGTGATTTATTGTGCCGCACTACGCGGTACCGGTGACGCGCGCGGCGCGACGCGCGACGCCAGACAACACAAGTCGCGTCGCTCCGCTACAGTGTAGTGCCTGCGGTTTCACCTTTATCTTTTAGACGAAAGTTTGCCATTTATAGGGTTCCGTACCCAAAGGGTAAAAACGGCACCCTATTACTGAGACTTCGATGTCTGTCCGTCTGTCTGTCTGTCTGTCTGTCTCCAGGCTGTATCTCAAGAACCGCTATAGCTATACTTCTGAAATTTTCACAGATTGTATAATATTTGTGTTGCTGCTGTAAGTTGTAACAACAAATACTAAAAACAAAATAAAATTAATATTTAAGGGGGGCTCCCATGCAACAAACGTGTTTTTCGACCCTTTTTACTTGATATCAATAATGGTAACAAATAGACACTTGAAACCAGCCAACTTTATATGCACTTTAATAATGAATAATAAAAATATAAATATTTAAAGGGGACTCCCATACAAAAAATACAATTTTTGGCCTATTTTTTCTATATATATTAGTGCGCGAGTCCGACTGGGACTTGGCCGATTTTATTACATAATAGATAATATTATGTACATCGGCCGGTACTACTCACTGTGAGCACATGTAAACAGGAAGCGACCGCGGCGTCCTCAACGTTTTCTAGAATCTAGATCGTTCAGTCTCGTTTGAACTTCCCTCAGATTTATTTACAGTGTAGAGGCTCGGTGCTGGCGAAGTGCTCGCAGCTGACCTTCGGTGAGGGATTCTACCGCGGACGCGCTGATACTGTGTTATTTTTTAAGAAAATAAAGTTTTTTTTTTTGTAATGACTTCTTTGTATGGGCAAATTCATAAGCGCCGCAGCGTTATGATTTTGCCCATACAAAAGTTTTAAAAAAGTTTCAGCGCTGCTACTTTCACAGTGAACTTTGTACAGAGTTTATACTTTATACTCGGACTCGGACATAACGGATATCGTGTTGATAGAGAGGCCAGGAGGAATTCCGCTTCGATGCGCATATTTTCCTTTTGGCGGCGAAATGTCGAATTCCATTAGTGCGAGCTCCTAACGCGAGTCCCCGTGTGTTGCAGATGATGGGCCCGCCGGGCGCGCCGGGGCCGGCCGGGGCGCCGGGCGTGGCGGGACCGCCGGGCATCAAGGGCGACAAGGGCGACCCCGGAGCCCGGGGCAAGGCGGTACGTGGCCCTCGACCGGAACGACAATATTTTATCTTTTATCTATATGGACGCTTCACACTTCGTAAGTCTGGCCCCGTGCTAAGTACCTGAAGGACTTGTGTTACGGGTACCAGACAACGGAAATATATTTAATACTTTTATACTATACATATATTTAAGATTTTTATTATATGATACATATATTTAATACACATCCATGACCCAGGAACTTTTGAAAACTTTTTGTTCCGTAGGCGGGATTCGAACCCGCGACCCCCGGCTTGAGCTGCCACACACTCAACCAATTGAGCCACAGAGGTCGTCAATTATATTCCGTATGTTCACTGGGGCCGACCCAGTTCTAACTTCGGCGACTTTCTCCGTTTCAGGGCGAGCGCGGCGAGAAAGGCGACCCCGGGCCGATGGGACTGCCGGTGAGTGCCGCCCCTCCCTCCTCCCCCCGCTCCTCGTGGGTCCCCTCGGCAGTACGCCGCGCGACTGCAGCGGGTCGTCGTCGACGTCGGCCGCGGCCGCGGCCGCGCGCCGGGCGACGTCGACGGCCGACCGGCCCCTCAAAAGATTTAATTTTTCTCAGGGACCGGTGGGGCTGCCAGGCGAGACGGGCGCGCCGGGCCACCCGGGCGACGCCGGCCCCCGGGTAAGTAGCTTCCCGCCCCGACCCGTCACCCGACACGCCGCACGACACGCCGCACGACACGCCGCACGACACGCCGCACGACACGCCGCACGACACGTCACCCGACACGCGACACACACCCGCCGCCTCTAACCCACTAACACGCCGGCTCCCCGGCCGCACTAACACGCAGCCCGCGAGCCCGCCGCTAACCCCCCTACTAACCCGGTGTTGTGGCGCAGGAGAACCGCTGGCCGCCGGACTTCGCCTTCACGTAGTGACCCCGAGCCCAGCGTGCCGCGATCCGCCGCCCGCGCCCCGCGCGAGACCCGCCTCTGTAAATTGTACAATCTGTATGTAAATATTCAAAGTCGCTATGTACTTAAGATGTTACCAAATTTTAAACGTAAGTGTTACAAATTTGTAGTGTAAAGAAAATATTTTTGAATCGCTCGGTCGAAGCCGAGAGCCGGAGCCGCGGCGTATCGCCGGAGGCCGCGGTCCGCCGCCCGGGGCCGCGGCGTCCGCCGGTCTCGCGGCGTCGCCGCCGAATCCGATCGATCGTGAAGTTTGTTAGGGCTCGCGCTCCCCCGAGTTGCGGCAGTCCTGTCCGATTTTTGTACTGCGATTGTCTGTCTCGAGACTGCGGCGTCTCGAGCGAGCGGGAGTCCATATTCTCGTTCCGGTTGAACTTTGTCAAAGTCGGCGAACGGCAGAGGCGAAGGTCGTCGAGCGAGGTCGACGGGGCTCGATCCGCCGGCTCAGAGCCTTCGCGAGTTTTCTGCCCTCGATACGAAGTACCCGGTTCCGACTCGACTCGGGATCGCGACACTCGGTGTCAACTCTCTTTCGTCTCTGCCGGGAGCTCCGACCGCTTTTCCGAGCTTCCCGGAGAAGCTCGGAAAAGCGTCTCGTCGCGACTCGCGTTTCACCGCGTGGGTCGCCCGACGGTCGCGGCCTCCGCCCCGCCCCGCGCCGGGGGCGAGCACGATTCGAGTCTGTAGAATAAATCTAGATATAAGTACAAGTGTAAAATATATTAATATCGATACAGAGTGTCTATTTTTAAAGTATGTTAATGCTCGGACGTGTGGAGCGCCGCCCTCGTGACGCCTCCTTGCTCGGCGTGCCGGGCGAGAGCGATATTATTATAATTTGTAACGCCGCATCTAGTCGTCTTCTCCGGCCTCACGAGGGGGGCCCCCGTAAAAACGTTTCGTGAAAATATGTTAATATCATCGTTCTTCTAATATGTAGAAGTCTTTCGCTTTTCGTGACTTAAAATTGTATACTTGTCGTCTAATCGTATCTCATCGTTCGCTATCGTCGCCCCCGTTCCTAGGTTAAGAGAGTTATTCTCTAGTTAAGGTTTCGATCGGGAGCCGCCCCCGCCCCTCCCGCGCCCCCCTCGCCCGACCCCGGGCGGAGGCGGGGCGGGGCGGGGCGGGGGTCCCCGCTCGCTGTACATAGTGTCGTTGTCCCGAGTGCTCCGTCCGCACCGCCGCCGCCGACGTCGTCCCGGACGTCCACCTCGGCCCTCTCGACGTGTACCGTCTCGAATCACAGGCGGGACGGTATCCTCGAGGGTCCCTACTCTAAATATCGAATGTACAAAATTGTATCGACCCTAGTTTAAGCGGTCGAGTTCCGGAGGCGCCCGCCGCCGCGCGCCCGTCGCAAGCGGTTCGCGGCGCGTGACGGCCCCGCCTCCGGCCGCTCGACTACGATTAATGTATTTAACTTCGTACTTTTAAGGCTTAGTTTTTTAATCGAAAGTTGTCATTTGTACGATACTCGCGAGAGCATAAAATGATATTGTTGTTCACAAAATATTTTAAAATGAAAATAAACTATTGCATGCCGTGCACTCTCATCTTTCCTTTCGCCTCCCTACCCCCGCCCGGTCGCAGCTCTACGCTCTCTACTGCATGCGGGGCCGGGTCGCCTCCGGCATGCGCGTCCGGCCCGCCGGCCCGCCGCATGCGTGCACGATCATCACCGGGCGAGCGAGCACTCTCCTTTCCGTTTCCGCTCGCTCGGCCGCCTACGAGACGCTCGAATGTCAGTCGATAAATCTGATATGTGTCCCTTGCTGCAGGGCCCGCCCGGACTCGACGGCATGAAGGTGAGTGTCCTTTTCGTCGAATATAAACTCATTTTTTACGTGAATCGTATTATATTGTGTAATAAGTTAATAACAGAATACGTAATATACTATAATATTTACATTCTTTTTCTAATTGTGGAATCCGCTCCACCTTTAATCGAATTTTATTTCTCGCGGAATCCTTCATTTCGATAGCCTTCCGGTAAACCCACTCGTGGCCACGTTCTATCGAAGGTATAACGCTCCGAAACACGAGCGTCTACGAGCGGAGCTCCCGTTGCATCCAATACGATACTAACATTCGCTACACTCGTGCTATATTATTTTGCTACCCCTCTCTCGCGCCTTTTGGGGCGACGAGCGAGGCCGTAACGACGTGTGCGTTGTGTGTGCAGGGCGCGCAGGGCGAGCCGGGCGGCAAGGGCGAGCGCGGGGACCCCGGCCTGCCCGTGAGTACCCTCCACCGCCGCCTCCACCCCCCCTATCCACCCCGCCCCCCTCGACTCCGCTGTAACCCCCCTCGCGTTCTGTTCCAGGGCACGGACGGGATCCCGGGACAGGAGGTCAGTGATCGCGGCTTCCCGACTTGAACCCCCCCATGTTGTACTAAATACTGACGTAAGTTTTTGCTCGGTAGGGACCGAAAGGCGACAAGGGCTACAAGGGCGAACCGGTAAGCGACCTCATCCTTCTCCGCATGCGCTCGTAACCGACTCACCGGGGCGACCCGAGCATGACACGACACATTGCCGACACACCCGCACCCCCCTCCCCTCGCACGCGCGAGCGCGGCGGGGTGCGGTAACCACCGTGTGGTGTGCGCAGGGGCCGAGCGGCAAGCGCGGGCGCAAGGGCGACAAGGGCGACCGCGGCGAGCAGGGCGTGCCCGGCCTCGACGCGCCCTGCCCGCTGGGGCCCGACGGCCTGCCTCTGCCCGGCTGCGGCTGGCGACCCACCAAGGTTTGCGCCGTCCGTTCATAGCTCCCTCGGCTATCGTGCCGATCCTCGTCGCGCCGGGCGAGCGGCCCGGCGGCCTCCTCCCGCGGGTTTCCCCCCCGACTCCTACCGGCCGCTCGCCCGCCGCTAGAGGGCCCCATAAATTAACACATCTAAATCGACTAACCCCGTAAAATTTTGTGCTGCGATTTAAGTTTATATTGCACGAGCTTTTATTTTATTCGGGCTAACGATCGCTGTTCCTGCACCCATTACTAATGTATTATATTCGCTTTACAATAATAACACTACGCCCTCCCGCGATCGGCACGACGTTCGCGCTCCCCGCGTCCTCCCGCGGTCCGCTTGCGGGCGGCGGGAGGCGGCGGGGGGCGGCCGTCCGCGGTAGTAGCGGGGAGTAGATGTCGGTGTGGCAGGAGGCGACGCGCGAGGAGCGGCCGGCGGGCTCGGAGGAGCGCGAGGCGGGTGGCGCGGGGGAGGAGGAGGAGGGCGAGGACGAGGGCGAGTACGACGCGCGCGACGACCTCGACCCGCCGCGCGACTACGACGACTACAGCGACAACCACCGCGACCCGCCCGCGCCGCGCGACTGACCGCACCCGGTACGCCCCGCCCCCGTTCCTAGCCCGCCAGACCCCGGCCGCCCGGGATTCCCCGGTGAGGCGCATCCGTCGAGACCCGCGAGCGGGACCGACGTCGATTTCGATATCAGGTAACGAAGTATCTACCCCACCTACCGACACGATCGGAAATAGCGTACTCGCCGGGTCCTATTTAACAGCACGGAACCGCCTAACATGACTAACTCCGGTTTGGCCCGATGCTCCGCCCCCCCCTGACCGCTTCGGTGGTGGTGTTTCGCTTCGGACGGGGATCGCTCGTAAAAAACGCCGGATTCGCAGAGGCCTAGCGTTTAACCGACGGGGCGTCGCGTTGCAGGAGGCGATGCTGGCGTGGCTGCGGCACCGCCTGGAGCTGGACGCCGTCGACAACGACCTGCGCCCTGACGCCCGCCTGCCGTGAGCGCCGCGCCGCCGCCCGCCCCGCCGGGAGCGTCGCGCGCCGCATGCGCCTCGAGAGACCGTTCGTGCCGAGTTCTAAACGTCCAGTCGTCGTGTACTTGTATATATATAGTTTAGCTCGGGTGGCGACTGGCGATGTCGCCCGGCCGGATAGTCTACCGCCTCGATAGGAATATCGAGTTCCCCGGGCCGGTACCGCTCGGGGCTGGAACATTTTGGCTGTCAGTTCGAAAACCTAAACGGAGACTTAAACTGAATAAATTGAACGGATTCGATCGATCGGACGATTCGCGGGGCCGCAAACCGGCCGATCTGTTTAATTCAACCAAATTATGGATTCCTTAGCGGTGTCGTCTATTTTTGACTTCGACTCGACTCAACGGGGGCCTCGGGCATTCCCGGTACCCCGGGCTCGAGCCCATACTGCCATACGGTAGATTCGGCCCCGGCCCCGGCTACGCGGCCGCCCGCGCGCATGTACATATAGCGTAGGACGCGCGCGTGAGGCCCCGGCGCGGCGGCGGCCCGGCTCGAGCCCGACTCCGTTCCCTTCGACTTAAATCGTCTACCTAGCGTTATTATTTTGTAATATTCGAAAACACTAAAATGTTACCCTCTTACTAATAAAAAGTTACACAGGTGTTTAGAGGCTGCGTAATTTTTTTTCTACTAATAATATTTTTTTTTGACATATGGCCTGTATAATGCTGTTGTAACTTCCATACAAATTTACCCAACGCTTACACAAGGCCCTTGTATAGAGTGCGAATAAGATCAAGATGGCGGATTTTCAATAGATCAGCTGATTATATTTTATTTTGAATATGTAGTTTTGAGTGCGTTTGCTGATTTCTACCATCTTATTAGCAAAGAAACATAAAAAGAACTATTTAATATGTTTTATTTCTTTAATCAATTGAATGAAATAGATTTTCAATGTAAACGAAATATAACATACATCGCGATCGTTTTATTTAGGTGCGTTCCACTAAGCACCTACAACGATAACGCTCACGAGTCACGACCGTGGTTTTTGACGGTCCACTCGCATGATACAAATCGCGTCAATGATACAAACTCAAGTGGAATGGATTATTGAGAGTTTCTAGCGTTCATTTCAAATTATAATATTATCGCATTTTATATTGTTTTTGTCTAGGAACGGCTTTCAATAGTTTCTCGTTTTTATAGCCTTTTTTCAAGATATTATCGTATAGTTTTATTTTCCTTTTAAGTCATAATTATTTATTGTTACATATTTTATTTTATAAATTATGTATATTTATTTAGTTTTAATATTATCATTGTCATTCTTATTCCTTTTTTACCTCTTATTTTACTAACTTTATTATTATTATTTTATTATAATTTTTAAAATTTAAATTAAACCGCTTATTTTGCATATAAAAAGATGGCGGTTTTATTAAAACGTCCACTTCGACCCACCTTTAAGATGGGTCGTTTTTAGCTTTGCATTAGCGAAAATATACGTCATGAGTGACGCTTTTGCCGCGATCACAACAATCGCGGTCGACATGTAAAACGGCTGAAGGAGTATTTTCAGCGTTTGAGCGCTTAGTGGAACGCGCCCCTAACACGTCATAAGTGACAAAATATTTTTTTTTTCTTATTATGGCACTTCGGCTATTTAACCATGGCCAGTGTCGAGTATAAATATGGCGGGAAAACAATATTCTATAATACAATTTTCAGCTTCGTTTTTCTATATTGTCAGGTTGAAAGTCTAGTCAAAGTCTAACGGCCGTTCCCAATATTAAATCTATCTCTGGTTTGACATACGACCGATCGCAGCTAACATTGAATTGACATAAAATATATGTCTCTAATGTCTAATGAGAGCTATTCCTATCTCTAGTAGGGCAAAACCAGAGATAGATCAAATATTGGGAACGGCCGTAAGTAAAAGTCAATACAGTCAAGAAGTCAAGTCGGTCGATTCAGTAAGGTGGTAGACGTTTTACTGAAACTTTCGATGGAGTTTTGGAGGGAACACAAAATAGCACGTTTCTGGATATTGCATCACTTTCCTACACTTGTGCACGATAAGGAATATCTAATGGTTAATATCCTACCATTATTACACATTAAAAACCCAATTAACACAATTTTAGGAAAATAATACAAAAACACAACATCACTCTTTCACATTCCCGGCAAAACTCAAAATAATATTTTGACAATTTCAAATTTTATTAACTTTGACATTGGAGTTTTGCCAGGAATGTGAAAGAGTGATGTTGTGTTTTTGTATTATTTTCCTAAAATTGTGTTAACTGAGTTTTTAATGTGTAATATTGGTAGGATATTAATCATTAGATATTCATTATCGTGCACAAGTGTAGGAAAGTGATGCAATATCCAGAAACGTGCTATTTTGTGTTCCCTCCAAAACTCCATCGAAAGTTTCAGTAAAGCGTCCACCTACCACTTTACTGAATCGACCGACTTGACTTCTTGACTGTATTGACTTTTACTTAGACTTTGACTAGACTTTCGGCCTGAAAATATAGAAGAAACTAAGCTGAAAATTGTATTAAAGAATATTGTTTTCCCGCCATATTTATACTCGACACTGGCCATGGTTAAATAGCTGAAGTGCCATTATAAGAAAAAAAAAACTTTGACATTAGCGTTGCGTTCAAAAACTTTGAAAGTAAATGTCATAGTAGAACATTATAATATTATTTACAAAATTCACGTACTCTACTGATTAATATTTACTAAAAATGTTTAAATATTGTTACGTGCTAGGGTTCGAAGGATTTGGAGAAAAAGACCTGCTGACTCTTAAAAAGACTTTACTAGCTCACACAATTCACTAAGTCCAAACACTAAGCACTAAGTCCAAACACTAAGCACTAAGTCCAAACACTAAGCACTATTGATCACTTGTTTTCGCTCCGAAGTCGCCTCGAGGATCGCTCAGATAAAACTGAATTGCCGGGCCGTCTACCTGCGGCTATTTATATGGCGAGACGAATTCCAGAAAGTTCTTCCCCGATTAACGTAAACAAGTAAACAACTGTGGGATGTTTCTAGAAAATACGCGTAAGTAAACATACACCTAACGCCATCTAGTATAAAGTAGGGGATTTATGTTTTCTGTGTTTCCCTGATCAGTTTCGCTGGTTTGACGCTAGATGGCACTACGTGTCCGTATCACTACTCCCCTCTTAGAGATGCTCGTCCCGAGCATCGTTGTTACTGCCATGGTAACGCGTCACGCTGTCCCCAAGACTCCTGCTCTGTGGTTCCGTCACAGCAACGCAAGTAGTACATTTGAGGCACCAATCCTGCACATCATCTCGCCAATGCAACCAGAAGAATCGTTCTCGTACTTTTCTTAGCGTCCTCTTGACACCTAGATGACTCCCTGATACGCCCTCATGTACCTCGCGGAGAACATCTGGTACTTTCGCCCTTGGGACGATTATCTGAAAGTAGAACTCTCTGCCGTTAGCCTTCTCCCATTTCCGGTAGAGTATTCCGTCCTGAAGTATCAGACTGTCCCATTGCTCCCAGTACGCCTTAGTGACAGCGCCAGTGGGTGCAACCTCACTCCAGATTGGTTTCACGTCACCCCTTTTCTTCCATGTGATGATGTGCCGAAGGTCGTCATCTCTTTCTTGAGCCTTCCTCATAGCATCATTGTCCAATACTCGCCATCTAGTCTTGGATTCTATTCGTTTCCCCTTATTCCGGGCAGGGGACGAAACTGCTTGCTTCCTCAGCTCCTCTATTTGCTCCTCGATCCTTTCCATCCTTGCCATCTGGGTCTTCTTCTGCGGGCAGTTGAGCTGGAGATGGCCCCTCTCACCGCACTTATAGCACATGGCTTCAAATCTTTTCCTTGCAGGAGCCTTAACTTCCTTAACTTCCTCAGAGACCTTGTGGATCTTATGGGTCTGCCGTATGTCATGGCGAACAGCCTCGACCTCCAAAGCATGCGCCAATGCTTCTTTTAGCGAGGTATGGTGACCAAGCCTTACTGCAGCTCTGACCTCCAGGTCTTTGATTCCGTCGACAAATCCTTGAACAATATTTGTATCGACCATCTTGGTGTCGGCTCCTGGATATGCCTTCCTGACGAGTTTTTCAATTTCCAACGCCCATTGTTGAAGTCCTTCTTCTGAGCGTTGGACTCTGTCACGCAGTTGGGCACGAAACACGTGCTCCAGGTGTCGCTCCCCGTATCTGGATTCAAGTGCCTCCATCAGGTCTTGGAACCCATTTCCTGTATGTGCTTCCAGGACCGACAAAGCTTGCCCTCTAAGCGCAACAATGAGGGCGGTCAGGCATTGTTCTTCCGTCCATCCGTTGGCGGTAGCAACAGCCTGAAATTGCCGACGATATGCGTTCCATGAAGTAGTGCCGTCGTACGGCGGTACCTTGACTCTTGGCCCTTGCGTCACTCCCGTGGCTCCACTAGACACCGCAACTCCCGTAGTTTCAAGGCGCACTACTCTCTTCTGCAGTTCAGTGAAGCCGGTCTTCAAATTTTCCACAACCAACTCTAACCCGGATACTCGTTCTTTTACTACGTCGACATCTTTCCGAAGTTTAGTCACCGTGTCACTAACATCCTTTATAGCCAATAGCGCTTTTTCTTGGAGGTCCTTTTGTTGCTCTTGAGACTCCATCATTGCCCTTTGAGAATCTTGCAAAGCCTGAATTAACTCAATTATGCTTTCCAATTGAGGAGCCATTTGAGGGGCCGTAAAAACTACGGGCGTGGCAGGATGGATGGAGCTAGTCGACGGAGCCCAGTGGGCGGGGCCTGTGGGCGTGGCCTGGTGGGCGGAGCCAGTGGGCGTGGCCATGTCCAGAGTGGGCGGGGCCTGAGGGGCGTGGTCAGTGGGCGGGTCCCGGTGGGCGGAGCCAGTGGGCGTGGCTTCATCCGAAGTGGGTGGAGCCTGGTGGGCGTGGTCAGTGGGCGGAGCCTGGTGGGTGGGGGCAGAGGGTGGGGTCTGCCCCGCTGTGGGCGGAGCTTGGTCCCCAGTGGGTGTGGCCTCCGCAGCCCGTCGCGCCCTTGTCCTGACACGTCCCTTGAAGTCTTCTCTCGGAGTCAATGGCATCTCCAAATCCCACTTCTGACACCAGTTGTTACGTGCTAGGGTTCGAAGGATTTGGAGAAAAAGACCTGCTGACTCTTAAAAAGACTTTACTAGCTCACACAATTCACTAAGTCCAAACACTAAGCACTAAGTCCAAACACTAAGCACTAAGTCCAAACACTAAGCACTATTGATCACTTGTTTTCGCTCCGAAGTCGCCTCGAGGATCGCTCAGATAAAACTGAATTGCCGGGCCGTCTACCTGCGGCTATTTATATGGCGAGACGAATTCCAGAAAGTTCTTCCCCGATTAACGTAAACAAGTAAACAACTGTGGGATGTTTCTAGAAAATACGCGTAAGTAAACATACACCTAACGCCATCTAGTATAAAGTAGGGGATTTATGTTTTCTGTGTTTCCCTGATCAGTTTCGCTGGTTTGACGCTAGATGGCACTACGTGTCCGTATCAATATCAATCTTGTGTCCAATTATAATTACCAGGTTCATAAAAACATAACGTATATATCAATTTTTGTCATCAACACCCGAACATTATACGTGGGAGAGCCATGCTTCGGCACGAATGGGCAGGCTCGACCGGAGAAATACCACGTTCTCACAGAAAACCGGCGTGAAACAGCGCTTGCGCTGTGTTTCGCCGAGTGAGTGAGTTTACCGGAGGCCCAATCCCCTACCCTATTCCCTTCCTGTCCCTCCCCTATTCCCTTCTCTTCCCATCCCTACCTTCCCCTATTACCCTATTCCCTCTTAAAAGGCCGGCAACGCACCTGCAGCTCTTCTGATGCTGCGAGTGTCCATGGGCGACGGAAGTTGCTTTCCATCAGGTGACCCGTTTGCTCGTTTGCCCCCTTATTTCATAAAAAAAAAGAACATCAGATATTACTTAATTCCTGAACGTTTTCCTTTGAGTCTACAGTCTATGGTATATAACACGATTTTAGTTACACAAGTCATAAATGTCATTATCATTTGATTATTAGTAGAGTTCTGTATAAACCCTGTGTAAACACAACGACCGTGTTTAACTATTCATGCGTTACACGGATGTGTAAGAAGTTTTTATTAGTAAGGGGGTTAATGTTTTGGAAAATCAATTTTAAATCTATGGGCGTATATCTAAAATTCTTCTCTCTGAAATTTATATAAATGAGTATAATTAAAAATGAATAAAAATATTTGTTAGTCTCGCTAAAACTCGAAAATGGCTGAACTGATTTGGCTAATTTTAGTCTTGAAATGTTCGTAGAAGTCCAGGGAAGGAGGAAAGTGATATTCCTAAATCCTAAGTTATCGATTGTAAAAAGTCAGCGGACAGAGTTTAAATGTATAGATTTATAATATTATCTATATATCTATTAATACGTGAGCAAAAAACTTTGGACCCCTTTTGACGAAAAATGCGGAAACGTAGGTGCATGAAATTTCGCACAGAGTTTATATGGAGGAGTGCATCGAGCCAATATTGTTTTAAAATTATGCTTTTATCATGCCTTATTTTAATAAATAAAACATTACACACACTACAATGTGCACACTACGATATTTTGAATGACAAGCCTATACACACGAATTATCCTCTTTTATTTATGGTTGAAGTCTGTTGTCAAATTAAAAATGGATTGTTGTTTTTTTAATAAGTCTGAAATAGTCAATACTTTAAACGGGGAGCCAAAAGAAAAAGAAGAAAGTCATTATTTTGTACTAGAATTATATTAATAGCATTGAAACTTATAATTAAATTTAAGGTCGAATTTCGACTATTGGGCGATCTCTGGTTATGTTTAACTGGCCACGAAGGCAGCGCCGCGGGGAGCGGCGGCGGCGTGCCACTCGTGCCAGTCGGTTACCCGCGCCGCCGCCGCCCCCGCGCCGCCTTCTTACAAAGAAGAACAAAGAAACGACATAAGTAGTTATTTTTCTAATTAACAATTCCTTTCTACTTAATGATGTATATAAGTAACATTTCTAAATTCAAAGATTCTAACCTAAGTTCCAAATATATAGTAGAATAAAATAGCCTGCATCGATTGATACAAAAAAATCAATACCTTACCGACAAGTTGTGTGAAATAATTCATTTTAAAATTTCCATGTATCATACGTAATTTTTGCCGGGAGTGTTACAATTTTTGAGAATTCGTCAGAATTAGGAACTTTGTATCAAAGATAAACGGCTATCACTTTTTTTGTACGATTTGTGATTTTTAAGCCCAAAAAAAAAAGAGTTCACCGGTAATTCTGCGGAAATATTTCAAATTGAAATTGATAAAAACTTTCCTTCGAAAAATAATGGCGATACAGCTGTTAGATTAGACATATTTCTTTCATTTTCAATGCGCATGAGCAGCTTTCGCGCATGTGCAATAATAGAAATTAACATCAATTTCTGTCAGATTTTGGCACATGACATTAACACTGACACTAATTTTTAACATTGCGCATGCGAAACGAACACGACCATGATGACCATTGTGTTTGTAATTTATAGCGGTGGTCAAATTAGGTACATCTCATTTTTTTTCAATAATAATTAAATATCGAATAATTCCTTAAAAATCTATTATAAATAATCAATAATCATTATAATTAATAATAAGTGTCTGGGTGTCCAATTTTTTACATATTTAGTACTTGCATAATTTAATTGGATGTACTACGGAATTTGACCTTATCTATATACATCCTTAAATTTATCAGATCTAAAATGGCGAATTTAACATTTTTTCTTTAATAGTCAGACATGCCGGATATGATCTACAACTAAACTATTTATAGAACCGTAGTGAATAAAAAAAGTTTACTTGATTTACTGATATTATTTTGAAAACCCGGCAATAATATTCAAAATATGAATGAGATTAAATAAAGAATTATCAAATAATCTATGTCATTTCTTTACATATAAAAGAGTACAATTCGTGTGTATAGGCTTGTCAATCAAAATCTCCTAGTGTGTGTGTTGTAGTGTGTGTAATGTTTTATTTCATATTTGTTAAAAAAATGTAAGTATGATAAAAGCATAATTTCAAAACAATATTAGCTCGATGCACTCCTTCACCATATAAACTATAACTATGCAAAATTTCATTGAAATGAAATGAAATGAAAAATATTTATTTCTAAATAGGTTAACAAAGTTAACACTTTTAGAACGTCTACATGAGGCCTACCACCGGTTCGGGAACTAACCCGGCGAGAAGAACCGGCGCGGCGCGGGCGTAAGAAACTCGCACGGGGCCACCTTTTACCAAAAAGGTTGAACATTCACCTACGTTTCGGCATTTTTCGTCAAAAGGGACCCAAAGTTTTTATAATTATGTTTCGGAAAAAATTAAAACATGAATACAGTTAGTGGATATTTATCTAAGTTAACGCGAGAGAATGTGATGTTTTTCCTGTTTGTTACGCAAGTTCAAAACACTTGTTGTTTTACGATTTCCAAGAAAAATATATTATCTTTATCCTCTTGGATATTCTTTATATCATAATTAGGTCGTAGCCTGTACGTTGAGTTATTCTTGTAATATTGTAAAATATTCCATAAAAAAAAACTAATTTTTGCTCGAAATCAAGAAATGTTGACGATAACCTTCGTGCGCGAGTCAGTCTGGCACTCGGCCGACCGCCGATACTTTTGAAGTGATAGAATGTATATTGTGACAGATCTACTATTTTGGGAACCATTATTATTCTTTTGGGTGTCAAGTACCTACTGTAATTTTTAGGGGATTAATAATAATTTATATATCTAATTACAATGTGTCCCGAATCACGATGTATGGTATATTTTATCGACAAATTGGCTCTCAAATTTTTTCTTTCTCTCACGGTTGTAAAATGGCAGCCATTTTAGTTTTTCTTGGGCTTTTACACTAATCTTACAAATATTTCTCGTGTTTATAAATATCCTATGAAGATAAAAAAAAGTCTCATTTGATAACTAAACTTGTGAACTAGGCTTACACATACAATATGTTATAAAGTTTGTGGAATAAAACATAGAAAAACCAAAGTTTAAGGAAAAAAAAGTGTATTTTTTAATTAATGGATTTTTATGAAACTGGTTCTTTTTTATTTTAAAAAGATAGAATAGGTTTTCATCCTAAATAAATTCCTTTGCTTCTAAGCTCTAAGTCTGATAGTTTAGAAGTTATAACGATTTTCTTATGAAGTATTGGTCAGATTAGTATGAGAGCCAGAATTTTTTCGCTCGTGCTCGCACACCAGGGTCATTTGATCATCAACTATCAATCAATAAATCAAGTATCAAGTAAATCAAGTCAATCGTTTCATTATCAAGTAAAAGGAGTAGTCATTCCAGGACGCTACAGACGCTTAACCTCAAGTTTGTGGGGTCGCCACTCTTGTGCCCCGGCCGCCATCTTGGAAAAAGGGGTGACAACACTATTTTCGCGATATCTCGGAAACTATACGTCTCACAAAAAAATTGTGAAATCATAATTTGTTGCAAATTATTTTGCCTACAAATATGCTTATATAACTTTTTACCCTAAATTAAAAATTAAAAAAGTAAGCAAAAAAGTGAGAAAAATTTTATGTTACTGTGTGTTTTGCCAGAACAATAGAGGCATACTGTAGGGCATTTCTGCCATCTTTTCTGCAGCCACACATGCTTGCACAGTTGCCTTTGCATCTGCAGAAAATTAATTTCATGAGGTCGGGGGGTGCTGGAGGCTTGGAAGTTTGTATTGGCATCCAAATGTTTGCAGCATGCTTTCTCCAGCCCCAATCTTCAGGATTTTGATATATTCCGAGCCACGACTGGACCTGGTGATATACTCGGAGACTGTGAAAACGAGCACCATCTTGTGTTGGAGGCAGTGATGATAAATTAAATGAATTTTTAGTCACTGTCTTGGCAAATATTTTGTATCGCAAGCCGTCTAGTGAGTCGTCTTTATTACCGCCGTTTAAAGCTATGTAACAACGTTCACCAACAAGAGTGAGCAAAGATGGATCGACTTCCACTCTGAGGAATAGCGCGGTACCACTATTTATTCTTATTCAGGTCTGAGGTAATTTTTTTGTAAGTATAATATGTGCTTAAGTATATAACTTTTTTAATTTTTAATTTAGGGTAAAAAGTACGATAAACATATTTGTAGGCAAAATCATTTGCAACAAATTATGATTTTACAAATTTTTTGTAAGACGTATAGTTTCCAAAGTATCGCGCAAATAGTGCTGTCACCCCTTTTTTCAAGATGGCGGCCGGGGGACAAGGGTGACGACTGACGACCCCACAAACTTGAGGTTAAGCTTCTATTGACCCTCTCCACATGTCCCAAAAATAAAATTGCGTCATCTAAAAATGCAAAGCTCATGTAACATTTCAATAGACTAAAAGACATGACGACTTACTTAAATTTGACATAATCCGACCAAAAGTCGTAGGTCCGTCAACTGCCTATGAATAAATTTCTTCGATGGTACATTGTGCGTGTCCCTTATTATGGATAAGGGACACGCACTAGCTGCTCATATTATATTATGGATAATATAATATGAGCAGCTAGCAGCGGTGAATGAGTAACTGTTTGTAAATTATTATATTATAGTACATAGCTTTATGGCATTAGTTTTGGTGCACCCCGTATAATAATATTATGTCGGGCTGATGTGGCACACCGCACTTATCGACACGTCATTATACCACCTGCGGTCAGCGGTGGCCGGTGAGCCACATTGGCCCGACATGGTCACACTACTGTCTTCGAAACTCAAAAGGTTGTCTCCATTCAGGTTTATGTATTCCACGAGCCGATAATGTTAATAATTGTGAATGCGTTACATAATAATTATTAATAATGCTAGTAGGCATTATTATTGTTATTATGTAACGCATCAAATACATAATACCTACTAGGTACGTTGTACATAATACTAGGGTTTGTAAATGTTGTTGTAATTTATTGTGTAGGTCCTACTTTTAGGGGTGTAAAAGTTCTTAAACCGAGATTGCCAATAAATATAATTATTTTGTATCTTTTGTGTTGATTTTGCGACTGCTCCCTTTTCTCCCTACTCCCTACTCCTCCTTAATGAATACCTACGACGAGAAGACGACACTCGAGAGTCGAGTCGTCCTAAAATATGGATTGTTCTATTTATAGGACAATGTTACTCTTATGGTGGCACTTCACATGGCTATTGGTATTTGCTATTGGCTATTTGTTGCATTTGGCAAAATTATTGACGTATACCTACACAAGCAAATAAAGGCAAATACGACCTTCCACACATGGACGTCAAATACCAAATTTTACCTGATTTTGTTTACTTGCCTATTTGACTCTTTTGATGTGCGTCAAAAACCGACAAAGGTACGGATACGTGTATTTGGTATTGGTCATATTTGTCAAATAGGCAAATAAGGCCAATACTTTGTCAAACATATTACCGTCTACACATGGTGATTGTTCGGCTGTCACCTGTGCCCCGACAGGGACAATAAATTTAGAAAACTAAAAGAGATAAAAAAAATATTTAACAAATTGCAAATTTATTTAAAATTAAAAGAATATCCTAACCAACGGTAGAGCGGGAACGCAGGTCTTTGGAAACACTGAACTTAACTCGGGACAAACAGCGACAAACGGGACTCCAACTCCGATGGTCTCCGATGTCCTCGCAGAGAAGCGCAGGTGATGATGGCCAAGACGGTCGGGTCCCCGAAGGCGGTAGCAAGTTCAGCGTGTGGTCTAGGTTTGCCAATCAGTCGGCATCGGCAGACACGTGGCGAAGGTTATAGAACTTTTGACAATGAGAGCCATAACTAGGTCAGGGTCAATTTTGTTATGTCATCGAAAAAAACCATAAAAATAATATTAATTATTACCACGGTAAACAAAAAACCAATTTAGCAGATTTAATTATTAAAAGGGAAATTACACTTTTACCAAAATAAAGAATACTACAAAGAAAGTTAACAACCACGTGGTCTGTCACACAAGAGATTTTACAATTTTGACAAAATGAAATGATTTTCGCCACACAATAAAAGCGAAATACAGAATAAGAGTCAAATTATAAAATAAATAAATTAAAAGACAAATACCTAGTAAAATCTTCTACAAACACACAAATACAAATCACTCACCAATTTCAGGGGACGAGAAAAAAATGAAAAAGGATTTCGAACAAAGCCGGAAGGTTTATATACCCCCGGGCAAATATATTGTTACGTGCTAGGGTTCGAGGGATTTGGAGAAAAGACCTGCTGACTCTTATAAAGACTTTACTAGCACTGACACTAACTCACACAATTCACTAAGTCCAAACACTAAGCACTAAATCCAAATCACTGAGCACTAAGTCCAAACACTATCCTAGTTCGTAGCCAAGTCGTAGATTCACAGTGGTTCACTCACTATTGATCACTTGTTTTCGCTCCGAAGTCGCCTCGAGGATCGCTCAGATAAAACTGAATTGCCGGGCCGTCTACCTGCGGCTATTTATATGGCGAGACGAATTCTAGAAAGATCCTTCCCCCGATTCATGTAAACAAGTAAACAAGTGTGGGAACTTTCTAGCAAACACGCGTAAGTAAACATACACCTAACGCCATCTAGTATTAAGTAGGGGATTTATGTTTTCTGTGTTTCCCTGATCAGTTTCGCCGGTTTGACGCTAGATGGCACTACGTGTCCGTATCACTACTCCCCTCTTAGAGATGCTCGTCCCGAGCATCGTTGTTACTGCCATGGTAACGCGTCACGCTGTCCCCAAGACTCCTGCTCTGTGGTTCCGTCACAGCAACGCAAGTAGTACATTTGAGGCACCAATCCTGCACATCATCTCGCCAATGCAACCAGAAGAATCGTTCTCGTACTTTTCTTAGCGTCCTCTTGACACCTAGATGACTCCCTGATACGCCCTCATGTACCTCGCGGAGAACATCTGGTACTTTCGCCCTTGGGACGATTATCTGAAAGTAGAACTCTCTGCCGTTAGCCTTCTCCCATTTCCGGTAGAGTATTCCGTCCTGAAGTATCAGACTGTCCCATTGCTCCCAGTACGCCTTAGTGACAGCGCCAGTGGGTGCAACCTCACTCCAGATTGGTTTCACGTCACCCCTTTTCTTCCATGTGATGATGTGCCGAAGGTCGTCATCTCTTTCTTGAGCCTTCCTCATAGCATCATTGTCCAATACTCGCCATCTAGTCCTGGATTCTATTCGTTTCCCCTTATTCCGGACAGGGGACGAAACTGCTTGCTTCCTCAGCTCCTCTATTTGCTCCTCGATCCTTTCCATCCTTGCCATCTGGGTCTTCTTCTGCGGGCAGTTGAGCTGGAGGTGGCCCCTCTCCCCGCACTTATAGCACATGGCTTCAAATCTTTTCCTTGCAGGAGCCTTAACTTCTTTGACTTTCTCAGAGACCTTGCGGATTTCATAGGTCTGCCGTATGTCACGCCGAACAGCCTCGACCTCTAAAGCATGCGCCAACGCTTCCTTTAACGAGGTGTGGTGACGTAGCCTCACTGCAGCTCTGACTTCCAGGTCCCTGATTCCGTCGACAAATCCTTGAACAATATTTGTGTCGACCATCTTGGTGTCGGCTCCTGGATATGCCTTCCTGACGAGCTTTTCAATTTCCAACGCCCATTGTTGTAGTCCCTCTCCTGAGCGTTGGACTCTGTCACGAAGTTGAGCACGGAACACGTGCTCCAGGTGTCGCTCCCCGTATCTGGATTCAAGGGCCTCCATCAGGTCTTGGAACCCGTTTCCTGTATGTGCTTCCAGGACCGACAAAGCTTGCCCTCTAAGCGCAACAATGAGGGCGGTCAGGCATTGTTCCTCCGTCCATCCGTTGGCGGTAGCAACAGCCTGAAATTGCCGACGATATGCGTTCCATGAAGTAGTGCCGTCGTACGGCGGTACCTTGACTCTTGGCCCTTGCGCCACTCCCGTGGCTCCACTAGATACCGCAACTCCCGTAGTTTCAAGGCGCACTACTCTCTTCTGCAGTTCAGTGAAGCCGGTTTTCAAATTTTCCACAACCAACTCTAACCCGGATACTCGTTCTTTTACTACGTCGACATCTTTTCGAAGCTTAACCACCGCGTCACTGACATCCTTTATAGCCCCAAGCGCTTTTTCTTGGAGGTCCTTTTGTTGCTCTTGAGACTCCTGTAAAGCGCCGAGCTTGCGGTCTTGGGCATCTTGCAAAGCCTGACTTTCAGCTCTTTGAGACTTCTGCAAAGCCTGAATTAACCCAATTATGCTTTCCAATTGAGGAGCCATTTGAGGGGCCGTAGAAACTACGGGCGTGGCAGGATGGATGGAGCTAGTCGACGGAGCCCAGTGGGCGGGGCCTGTGGGCGTGGCCTGAGTGGGCGTGGCCTGGTGGGCGGAGCCAGTCGGCGTGGCCATGTCCAGAGTGGGCGGGGCCTGAGGGGCGTGGTCAGTGGGCGGGTCCCGGTGGGCGGAGCCAGTGGGCGTGGCTTCACCCGAAGTGGGTGGAGCCTGATGGGCGTGGTCAGTGGGCGGAGCCTGGTGGGCGGGGCCAGAGGGTGGGGCCTGCCCCGCCGTGGGCGGAGCTTGGTCCCCAGTGGGTGTGGTCTCCGCAGCCCGTCGCGCTCTTGTCCTGATACTTTCCTCGAAGTCTTCTCTCGGAGTCGATGGCACTGCGCCCTTGTCCTCACACTCCCCTTGAATTCCTCTCTCGGAGTCAATGGCAGCAGCTCGCTGTGCCCTTGTCCTGACACTCCCCTTGAAGTCCTCTCTCGGAGTCAATGGCATCTCCAAATCTCACTTCCGACACCAATTGTTACGTGCTAGGGTTCGAGGGATTTGGAGAAAAGACCTGCTGACTCTTATAAAGACTTTACTAGCACTGACACTAACTCACACAATTCACTAAGTCCAAACACTAAGCACTAAATCCAAATCACTGAGCACTAAGTCCAAACACTATCCTAGTTCGTAGCCAAGTCGTAGATTCACAGTGGTTCACTCACTATTGATCACTTGTTTTCGCTCCGAAGTCGCCTCGAGGATCGCTCAGATAAAACTGAATTGCCGGGCCGTCTACCTGCGGCTATTTATATGGCGAGACGAATTCTAGAAAGATCCTTCCCCCGATTCATGTAAACAAGTAAACAAGTGTGGGAACTTTCTAGCAAACACGCGTAAGTAAACATACACCTAACGCCATCTAGTATTAAGTAGGGGATTTATGTTTTCTGTGTTTCCCTGATCAGTTTCGCCGGTTTGACGCTAGATGGCACTACGTGTCCGTATCAATATATTTTTTTAAAGTTGCCAGTGGAAACCAAAGAATTAATATCCAGAAGGACATGTATTGTTAATATATTAAAAAAATACCTTTTTAACGATGTAATTTAAAAATCAATATTTTTATGTAAATAAAAATAAGATAATAAAAAGGGAAAATCTAATATATAAAAATAAGTCAGGTTTTCCTTCCTGACGCTATAACTCCAGAACGCACGAACCGATTTCCACGGTTTTGCATTCGTTGGAAAGGTCTTGGGCTCCGTGAGGTTCATAGAAAAAAAAATAAAAAAAAAACTTCAAGAGAAAAGCAGGAAAACAGGAAAAACAACGTTTGCCGGGACAGCTAGTATCTCATAAAAATATCAGATATTCCAATAGAGAAATATAATAGTTGCACCATTAGCCAGAAGATGGCGCTACTAACCTCATTTCAACGAACGTCATCGATTAGACGTAAAAGATTACAAAGACGCCTAATAGATGTCGCTATGCGACACGGCGAATACATCAAATACATCAAATATACAAATAGCCATGTGAAGTGCTACCATTAAAATATATAACTACTATCTGTCCCGGCAAACGTTGTTTTGCCATATAAAATATTTCGCCCATATTATTTTATTGAAGTGACTAAATAAGTATGGCGCTATGGCAACGTCCATCGCTATCCCGTCGCACAAACAATGGTCGCCGTCAGTCTCGAGTTGGAATAATTTACTATTATTTATTCAACAAAATATGCACTAATACCGACCGAAGAAATAAATATCTATGTAAATACTGACTGATCGTATGAATTCGCAATTTCCCCGTATGGTACTTACAGCAAAGTACATACTCTCGGGCAGTTACTATCATATTATCACAAAAGGGTGCAGTCGAGTAAGCAGCTCTTACACCGTTATTAAGCTAAATAAAGAAATTTAAAAACGACTCCCGCATTAAAAATGTTAAGTAGATAAACCCAAATCTTTCAGCACCGAGTTCGACCGATGGTGATGATCTATAATTCGGAACACTTTCGATAACGTCAGCTTCGAAACAAAAAAAAACTAGATCAAAATCGGTGTAATATATTTTATCGTCGCAGCTCGTGCTCCGGGGACGCGGAGTGCCCGGCGCGGCGTGTCCGCTCGCCGGTGCCGCCTGCCCCGAGCCTTGCCACTGCGCCGCCTCGCTCGACCGCACCGAGCAGCGCTGCGCCGGCACCGGGCTGGTGGCGCTGCCGCCCCCCCACCTGCCGCTCACCGCCCTGCACCTGGCCGACAACCGCATCGCCGACCTGCGCGCCCCACACCTCGCCGCCTTCCCCGACCTCACCGTGAGTCGCACCCGCACCCTTTCCGACTCGACTCGACTTCGGTCGGTCACTAACGGCCGTTTTCAATAACGTATCTACAGTTAAAGATAACTACATAGGTATACACCGTTTTAAATTTTTTTTAGATCAATTTTAAACTAAGATAGTTACTTAAGTAAAAAAATAGGAATTTTGTGCGATCTCGGCAACGCGTCAAATATATGGTCAAGGTCGTTTTCTCGGGGGATGGCCTTAAAGTAGACGTGGTCGAACTGTTACGTGTATGAAGGTAATAGGTTATGTAGGGGAGGCCAGCTCAAAGCGGCCATAGGAGGTAAAGCGGCCACGCTTAATATTTCGGTTATTTATAAAGGCAGAGCGACGTTTGAGCTCAGGCGCATAGTAAACATCCCGCCCAGCCCCACTCCGCGATGCAGTAGCGGTTGGGGAAGGCGTGCGCTTGTAGCGAATAAAATATTGGAATTGCACGTTTTATTAAAAAATATGCAAGGTAAATTCTTCCTGTTTGAATGTTTTTTTTTTGTATATTTGAATTGTCGTTGCTTATCTATTTAACGTTATCTATGTTGTTTTTATTCTGGAGTATGATAAAAAATGCGAAAGAAAATTATGTTTAAAACAGAAACCGGGCAAAGCGGCCAATAGGCCGCTGAGTTAAATGATAGATTTATATGATAATTACTTAAAAATATATTTTAGATGGTCAACAACTATAAAAGGAAAACTAACCAGGGGTCAATACTACTACCAAAAATCAAAATTACGTTTGCCTAATTTATATGGAGCCATAATATGAAGATACGCCTATAGAAGACTGGATTTACTGTAATGATTGCCAGATGTGGGCTCTTGATTCATGAAGCATGTACGAATACTCCGGCATTGGAGCTTATTTCTGTGACTTGATTAAGTATTTTTAAATTTACTGAGAAGAACAAAGGTTTATTGATATATTTTGACAATTTTTTATTTTTGAAGAGTTGATTATTTTTTATTAAAAAATGTTCTGATTGTTGGAAGGGGATTAAAAAAATTGTGTGATTGATTTGATTTAAATGTTATGAATAATAAGTTTAATTACTGCGTAAAAAAATACATTTAAGACTGAAGCTCTGAGTGATTTAGATAGCAGTTTAAGAATAGTTATGATAATTTGGAGACTGAGACCAACTTGTTGCTGCTATACATAACAGAAATGTAATAAATGCACTATCTGGTGGTAAATTTTTTCTTTATCAAAAAATACATTTATATATAAGAATAAAATACCATTTCGTGTGAACATTTGGGCCCGCCACGTTGCCCTTACCCCTATGGCCGCTTTAGGCGGGCCCTCGGGCAAAGCGGTTTTTTGACAGGTTGTCGTAATATGTGAATCATGAGCTAATTTTAAGATCTGGGTCAATATGAATTATACATAACAGAAATATAATAAATGCACTATCTGGTGGTAAATTTTTTATTTTTAAAAAACACATCACGGGGTCACATCACGCGCGGGCGACGCGTCGTGTCCATTAATTGTAGTGTTTTTTAAGATAACTTTCGGAAGCTATTTTTCAACATTTTAGTACTGAGTGATTATAAAAGAAAAAATACGTGTATTTTTATTTTTAACAAGAATTAATATATTATCAAAATTTGGCAGGAATGTTCAATTGCACCCTGTATAATATTTCGTCTTTTTTTTAAATTGACAGTTAAGGTGGCAACATTGAGCTGACCTCCCCAAGATATGTCGCAGTCATTTGGGTAAATCTGCTATTCGATTGAATGACTAGCACATTCATTGAATGACACCATTCAATTGAATGACTCGGCCGAACGTTAACTGAACAATCGTCACACAACGTCCAACTATTTGTAATATAGCTCTTTGAAGATAGCAGATATGAAATCAGTCATGTAATTGAATGAATTTCATCCTTTTCCTACTGCATCGCTAGTAGTCAACAAAACAAATATGGCGTCAAACAGATCGCACAGCTGATAGAACTGTGTTGATATTTTTAAATGATTTGACAGCGTGTATTTACCTTGAAGCAGCTAGGGCCTACCTAGCTACTTACGATAAGTAATATTAATTTACTAGAAATTTACTATTGACTCTAATTTAATTACTATTAGGAAAACTGTCAAAACTCAAAATTAACTATTTTAAATTAAAAAGGAAATAAAATAAAAGATGCCGAAAAACAATCACTCGATTTATTCGCTATTTAACAATTAATCGCGGTACGGACACAAAATTAATTAGCAAACCTAAAAATAGCGAATGTCAAAATACATTTCAAAATTCGCCTATTTATAACAAAAATTAATTAATAATAATTACAACTCCCACTTGACCGTTCCTACACAATGGCGGGGGTGCGTACCAACATGGCGTCTACGCGTAGACAATAGATACGCATGCGGCCATATTGAAGTGGGCGGCGCTAACGCAATGCGTAGTGTCATCCCCTGAATTTAGGTGATCGTGAGTAGGGATGTAAAGCGGTAAAATTACTTTCGTAAAATTCGGTAAATTACGATATTTTACGTAAAATATTATATTTTACGGTAAATTACGGTAAAATTGGGTAAAAAAAGATTTGATTTCGTGGCGTAATTTTCATTAAGAATGTGGATATAAACAATTAAACAGGTTACTTAATGCAAGTCTAGACTGCAGTAAGTCAAAACAACATAATAGCCAGCCTGCCGGCTTGCTGTATGCTCTGTCGAGTGTCGTCAACTGTCAACAAGTCGTAACAGCGCAAAATATTATGGAAAACAGCACTAATCGGCAACGTCACAACTCACACCGTGCGACGCGCACGCAGTACACAAATTACAACTTGCAACACGCTCGCCCCGCCCGCCGTCATACCACCATTCTGCATACATACGTAGCCGGTAATTTTACCGTAATTTATATAAATTACCGTAAAATACGCGTATTTTACCAGCGTTTTCGGTAAAATTACGTAATTTTGCAACCCTAATCGTGAGTCGCGACGTCAGGTGGCGTGATTCCTATGCTTCGTTTACATGCAAGTTGCAACTTGCACGACGACTCGCCACTAACTATTACTACCCCGACATTGGCTACTTAAAATAATTATAACATGACCAGGGCCGTCTCTAGCCCATGTGGCGCCCGTGTGCAAATATCACCCTAGCGCCCACTAGCAGCGCGCGGTCAAAATAAAATGGGTACAGACTACAGAGTACAAGTACAGTTTTTCCGGCCGCTTAAGGGTGAAGACCAGTGCCGGTCCTAGTCAAATTTTCAGGTGGTGCGAAAACCAAAAGTGGCGCCCTTCAAAAAAAAAATTGGGCACATGCGAGTCGGATTCGCGCACGAAGGGTTCCGTACGATTATAAAGCAAAGATAGGCAAAAAATAATGTTTTTTATGGGAGCCCCTTAAATGTTTATTTAAGTACAAATACAAATTAGTATTTTGTGAATATTTCAAGTGCCTACGTGTAGCCGTTATTGATATAGGTACTTAATGGCCAAAAAATCATATTTGTTGTATGGGATTGTAATTTGTATCCTTGAATATTCAATTTATTACGTTTTTAGTATTTTTTTTATAAAAGAGGCAACAGAAATACACAATCTGTAAACAACTCTCTATCATAGAGAATATAATGAATGCCATCTATGACCTGTCTATGACCAGAATAAAATATGAGGTGAGCCGTAAGCCCTTAAACTGCCTAAAAGTTAATACTTTTTTTAAGACCAGACCACCTCAAAGTTTGAAGTGGTAGCTTATCTGGTAGGGGTCTGTTCTTGGCTTTTTTCTGTGGAACATCGGCTACCATTGCATTCTGCGAGCGGCCCATCTTCGTGGGCTACGTTTGGTCTGCTATCCAGACGACACATACATGCTGGCCCACGGAGACATGTTTGAGGAGACAATACGCCTGGCGAGAGCGGGTGAGTCTCAGGTTGTGGCGCTTATATAAGACGTAGGCCATGTTTTTCTATGGGCCCCGGAAGCACCGCCCCCGTGGAAGCATCACTGCGCATCACAGAGATGTGGAGGAGAGTGGGCCGATTGGCGTTGAAATGCAGTACTTGGGTTGGTCCTGGATTCTGAATGGATCTTTACCCCTCATTTTCGTCGCTCAGCACTAAAATTGAAGAAAATGGTCATGTCCCTGAATCGCCTTCTGCGAAAATCTGTAGTCCAGGGCCCACTTGCAGACGGCTTTATACAGGGGTCCTGCAGTCCTGCTTGGGCGGAATACATACGCGCCCGGAATAGACAGCTGCTCGCAGCATGCTTTAGCACTGCGGTTACTACGCTGCTATCGAACCATTAGCTGGCGAAGCGGCGTTGGTGCTGACAGGGTCCCCTCCGTAGGATCTGGAGGCTCACGTGTTGTCGGAGGATGTATCAACACACAGCCGAGTTTAAAAAGCGAGGAGAACGGGTGCTACCAGAGCTGGTAACCCGATGGCGCCACCAGGCGCATGTTATTACAATACGCACCTGGCAAGACCAGATGGCGTCCCCAACTGCCGGCCGCCGAACTGTGAAAGCGATCCGGTCGAAACTACAACAGTGGATTTAAGGGGCACCCATACCTTCGGTCATTACCTGGACCATACGGACAGGAGGAAACCATCGCCTAGGTGCCACCACAGCCTGAGAAAAACGATACGGCGGAGCATACGCTCATTACGTGGGAGAGCCATGCTTCGGCACGAATGGGCCGGCTCGACCGGAGAAATACCACGTTCTCACAGAAAACCGGCGTGAAACAGCGCTTGCGCTTTGTTTCGCCGAGTGAGTGAGTTTACCGGAGGCCCAATCCCCTACCCTATTCCCTTCCCTACCCTCCCCTATTCCCTTCTCTTTCCATCCCTATCCCTTATTACCCTATTCCCTCTTAAAAGGCCGGCAACGCACTTGCAGCTCTTCTGATGATGCGAGTGTCCAAGGGCGACGGAAGTTGCTTTCCATCAGGTGACCCGTTTGCTCGTTTGCCCCCTTTATTTCATAAAAAAATATTGAACGCTCTGCTTGGGCTGAGCAACGGGCTGAGTTTCGCGTCGTCCTTGGATTGGAACTTACTACTTATTGGGAGGCAGTAGCATATACCCCCAGCGAAACTGTTATTACAACATGCAAACGGAGGCTGCATAAAGAGAGCGGGAAGCAATTAATACGCAGATCCCATGAGAAGGAGGCACGGAGAGCGTAGACTGCACGGCGCCCGGTGCGACCGCAAGGGCGCCGTCAAGAGTACATTTGCTTGCGATCTTGTGGTTTAGCTGCAAAACCGCGCTTACGCGCAGACGCATATAAAATATAAATCCAGTCTGACGTAAGCCGCGCGGCTCTCATTTTCGCGCCCATCTTGACGAAATATATAATCTTTATTTATGTGTTGAAAAATAAAGTTTATATAATTTCTATTGCAAAAGCCGAGCCGCTCGTGGTGCGCCTTGCTTTGCTGTAATACGACAAATATAAGAAGAGCTCCAGATGCTACACAAAATGTATGCAAACTGGAGTTCTTTTTACGTTGGTCATTAAAGCGCGGCGGCCGGCCAACGCGGGCGCGTGCCGAGTGGGGCTCCCTTGCGAGCGGCGCTCGGCGCCCCTAGGACCGCGGCGCGGCGCCCGTGTGCAACGCACACCCTGCACCTAAGGGAAAGACGCCCCTTAACATCCCATTTAACGACTTCACTATATGACTTTTAGTCAAGACGTTAAGACTGCCTTCACGTTATAGTCAACGTATTGACGAGTTGTCCTTAGTCATTCAATTAAATGGTGTCATTCAATGAACGCGCTAGTCATTCAATCGAATGGCAGATTAAACCAGATGACTGCGACAGATATACGACGCTATCGTACCGTAGCTTAGTGAGCGAGATGAGTCGGCGTTCCGAACTGAACAATAAAACACCGGGTACGTACAAAAATATATTTTTAATTTCTAAAACTTTGCGAAGATTAAAGCTTCATATAAGATTAATTACAACAGCCTTTTCGTCGGTTCTCGAATGCAGATTATATAAACCTGAAAAAAAAAACACAAATTTGAATACATTTTTGGTTCGCGCTTTGGCAAATGAAAATAAAGAAAATATTCCCGTACATTTTATGTAACTATAATATAGTATACGTTTTGCAGATTCCCACAAAAGTAGCCCTGGCTGAGTCACTGTTTCTGTCACTCCTAGATTACGCTGATGTCAGCTTCATTAACTTAACTGAGGACAAGCTTGACAAACTTGAGCGCCTTCAAAACTTGTCTCTAAGGTTCATCTTTGGCTTACGCTTTGATCATGTTTCGCAATAAGTCTCTGTCACGCAGTTGGAAATGGAACAAGTGCTCCAGGTGTCGCTCCCCATATCTGGATTCAAGTGCCTCCATCAGGTCTTGGAACCCATTTCCTGTATGTGCTTCCAGGACTGATAGAGATTGCCCTCTGAGCGCAACAGTGAGAGCGGTCAGGCATTGTTCCTCAGTCCATCCGTTAGCAGTAGCAACCGTCTGGAATTGCTGACGATAAGCGTTCCAAGATGTAGTACCGTCGTAAGGTGGCACTTTTAACTCTTGGTCCTTGTACCACTAATCCGGTAGTTCCACTAGACGTCGCAACTCCTGTGGTTTCCAAGCGCACTACGTTCTTCTGTAGTTCTGTGAGGCCGGTTTTAACATTTTCCACATCCACTCCTAACTCGGTAACACGTTCGTCCATTACGTCGACATCTTTACGAAGCTTAGTCACCGTGTCACTAACATCCTTAATAGCCCCAAGCGCTTTTTCTTGGAGGTCTTTTTGTTGCTCTTGTGATTCTCGAATCGCTCTGATTTCGGGTTTTTGAAACTCTTGCAAAGCGCCGAGCTTGCGTTCTTGCGACTCTTGTAAAGCGTCGAGCTTGCGTTCTTGTGACTCTTGTAAAGCGCCGAGCTGGCTTGAGCAGCCGGAGCCCGGTGGGCGGGGCCAGTGAGCGTGGCCTGGTGGGCGTGTCCACGCCCAAAGTGGGCGGAGCCTGAGGGGCGTGACCAGTGCACGGGTCCCGGTGGGCGGGGCCAGTGGGCGTGGCTTCACCCAAAGTGGGTGGAGCCTGAGGGCGTAGTCAGTAGGCGGAGCCTGGTGGGCGGGGCCGTAGGTGGGGCCTGTCCCTCAGTGGGCGGAGCTTGGTCCCCAGTGGCTGATGCCTCCGCAGCTCATTGCGCCCTTGTCCTGACACTCCCCTTGAAGTCCTCTCTCGGAGTCAATGGCATCTCCAAATCTCACTTCCGACACCAGTTATTACGTGCTAGCCTGCTAGGGTTCGAAGGATTTGGAGAGAAAGACCTGCTGACTCTCTTGAAGACTTTATTCACTAGTACTAGGTCCAAACACCAAGCACTATCACAGCTGTCCTAGGTCGTAGCCAAGTCGTAGGTTTCACTGGTTCACTCACTATTGATCACTTGTTTTCACTCCGAAGTCGCCTTGAAGATCGCTCGAACTGAACTGAATTGCCGGCCCGTCTGCCTGCGACTATTTATGTGGGCCGAGGCGAATCTCAGAATGTTCGAGAACATTCCTTTCCCGAATGTACAAGATTCGCGTAAACAAGTGTGGAATATTTCTGGAAGCCTAACGCCATCTAGTATCAAATAGCTGATTTACGCAGTCTGCGTTTCCTCGATAAGTTGCGCTGATTTGACGCTAGATGGCTCTGCGGACACACAGATCCGTAACAATATTATTTTAAACTTTGTGTATTGATTGTGCATCCTATTAATATCCTACTAATATTATAAAGGCAAAAGTTTGTATGTGTGGATGTATGTATGAATGTTTGTTACTCTTTCACGTAAAATCTACTAAATGGATTTTAACGAAACTTTACAATAATATAGCTTATACATCAGAATAACACAGGCTACAATTTTAACCGACTTTCAAAATGGAGGAGGTGTTATGTTCGTTTTTTTATGCTCAACGATTACTCCGCCGTTTGTGAACCGATTTCAAAATTTTTCTTTTGGTGTATAGATATCTTCATCATCCCAATTTGGTACCATGTTCACAAAAGTGGTGACTTGATGAAGGAATCCATAAGTAATCGAGGGAACTCCTCAAAATTTATATGGAAACATGTGCTGACTTCGGTTTCGTGAGAAGTATTCTAAGCATATGCTACCAACAAGTAAGATTTTGCACCGAGGTGTCCCTGGTATACCACTGGTTCGGAAGGTGCTGAAAGAACTCCTGACTCTTTATAGATACAAGTTTGGGAGTTTCGGCGTTGTTTTAAGAACGAAAAGCATATACTAATATTACATTCATCATCATCATCACCATCATCACTACCATAAACCATTATACCATGCATCGTCCCATTATGTTTTATGGGTATTATTGGTACTTTCCATAGTCTTTAAGGCGGGGAATATGTAGTTAGTGAAATTGTCTATCTATTGTCGTGTGTTTCAAATAAACGTAATTTGTAAATACTAGGGAGATGCTGAAAGTATGCTTCAATTTTAATAAATTGGTATTACTTTGGAAGCTAATATCATGAGTATAATAAACAAAAATAGAAGATTTAAAACGGGGAAAGTAACGTTGATATACTGAAGATTATTGCTGTATTTTTATTATACCTTTGTAGCTTTCAAATTATGAGTTTATAAGGCTCAAAATACGGTAAATTACGGAATCTCCGTAGGTGAAGGCCCTTAAATATTAACTTTATTTTATTTTTAGTGTTTGTTGTTATAGCCGCAACAGATATACACAATCTGTGAAAATTTCAGAAGTCTAGCTATAGCGGTTCTTGAGTTACAGCCTGGAGACAGACAGACAGGCAGACGGACGGACAGACAACGAAGTCTTAGTAATAGGGTCCCATTTTTACCCTTTGGGTACGGAACCCTAAAAAAAGCACTTTTTAGGGTTTTTATACATTTTAACAGCTAACTACGAAAGGAGACTAATCTATACTAATATTATAAAGCGGAAGAGTTTGTTAGTTTGTTTGTTTGTTTAATCTAAGGAACTACTGGTCTTATTTGAAAAATTATTTCAGTGTTAGATAGTCCATTTATCGAGGAAGGCTATAGGCTATATTTTATCACGCTAAGACTAATAGGAGCGAAGAAATAGAGGAAAATGTGCAAAAAAACGGGGGGAAATTATTTGAAAGGGCTTATTTGAACGCCCTAATCTCAGGAACTACTGTAGCCCTAGCACGGCGACCAGTGGAAATGCGAAAGTATAGACAATGTGTGTGTGGAGATAAACTAAAGGTGCCTTTCCGATCTTTTTTCGTTCCGAAAAATTCAATTAAAATGCCACTTTATGACAGACTATAGTCACAAACTGTGGAGATAAACTTAAGGTGCCCTTCCGATCTTTTTTCGTTCCGAAAAATTCAATTAAAATGCCACTTTATGACAGACTATAGTCCTAAAAATTCAAATAGTATCCTACTTTATGACATATACTATAGTCTGTCATAAAGTGGCATTTTAACTGAATTTTTGTCGGTCGCGATTAGCCGCGGTAAAGATCGGAACCGCACCTTAAGTTTATGTCCATAGTTTGTCTATACTTTCGCATTTCTACTGGTCGCCGTGCTAGGGCTACTGGTCCGATTTGAAAAATTCTTTCAGTGTTAGATAGTCCATTTATCGAGGAAGGCTATAGGCTATATTTTATCACGCTAAAACTAATAGGAGCGAAGAAATAGAAGGAAATGTGGAAAAAACGGGGGAAATTATTTGAAAGGAAACTACTAGAGCAATTTTTCTGTTATTTGGGTCAAAGAAGAAGTAGACCACGTGAAGAATCATAGGCTATTTTTTGTAGACTGATTTGTCTGTGAAATATCTAATTTACGCGGGCGAAGCCGCGCGGAACGTCTAGTTATACATAATTTAAATTTATGAAAGTCGTTAAAGAATGTTTGTGTGGCAAAATTTTATCGATTTCCTCAATTAACTTCTTTAATATGGTGATACTACTCGTATAGAGAATTCAATTGTTTCACATACTCGGAAGTTAGAATTTAGGCCCACCGTAAATTATAAGAAGAGTTTCTTACGCCGAACTACCTGAAGCGGTAGGAGGCCACGACGAGGACTATCCCGAAAGTGATTATTTATTTATTAGGACGTGGAACTCACTGCGGTAGTCGGCCGAAGGCAGGTGGAGTCTAGACGGGCGGGGCGGACGGCAGGGGGAGCGTCAGGCGCACCAGCGGCAGCGCCAGCGCCGCGCCCAGCAGCGGGCGGCAGTAGGAGGCCGCGCACTCCCACCCCGCCGCGTGCAGCGCCCCCCGCGCCCCGCCCTGCAGCGCGCTGCACTCCGCCCCCAGCGCGCCCAGCCGCCGCCGCGCCCCGCCCTCCCGCGCGCCCCCCGCCAGCGCGCGACCCACGCCGCGCCGCCGCCAACTGCACACGAACACTGCTAACTCGATCGCCCCTCGGGTTCAAGTACAAAGACAAATCACAAAACTAAACCTGCAGCGTTCGATTGTCGATCGCTCTAGCCGGGGGGCGAATAAACAAAAAATAATAATCGGCCAAGTGCGAGTCGGACTCGCGCACGGAGGGTTCCGTACTGTTATAGAGCAAAAATAGGCCAATAAAATGTGCCAAGTGCGAGTTGGACTCGCGCACGAAGGGTTCCGTACCATTATAGAGCAAAAATAGGTAAAATGTGTTTTTTGTATGGGAGCCCCCCTTAATTATTTATTTTATTTAAATATTATTATTAATTATTAAATTATAAATACAACTGAGTATTTTGTGAACATTTCAAGTGCCTACCTATTGCCATTATTGATATCGAGCAAAAATAGCAATAAAAATACGTTTGTTGTATGGGAGCCCCCCATAATAATTTAATTTATTTTGTTGTTAGTATTTGTTGTTATAGCGGCAATAGATATACACAATCTGTGAACATTTCAGAAATCTAGCTATAGCCGTTCTTGAGATACAGCCTTTGTTGTTATAGCGGCAATAGATATACACAATCTGTGAACATTTCAGAAATCTAGCTATAGCTGTTCTTGAGATACAGCCTGGAGACAGACAGACGGACAGACAGACATTGAAATCTTAGTTTAGTACCCTTTGGGTACGGAACCCTAAAAATTGTTTTTTGTATGAACCCTCAATTTTTTTTTATTTTAATATTATTATTAATTATTAAAGTACACATACAATCAAGGATTTTGTGAAAATTTCAAGGAGGCCACGACGGTCTACTTGTTACCATTATTGAAATCGAGCAAAAAGGTCAAAAAAATCACGTTTGTTGTATGGGATAATAGGAGCCCCCCCATAGTTATTAATTTTATTTTGTTTTTAGTATTTGTTGTTATAGCGGCAACATAAATACACAATCTGTGAAAATTTCAGAAATCTAGCTATAGCGGTTTTTGAGATACAGCCTGGAAACAGACAGACAGACAGACAGACAACGAAGTCTTAGTAATAAGGTCCCGTTTTTACCCTTTGGGTACGGAACCCTAAAAAATCACCCTACGTAGGAGCGCAGTGCAGCGGTCTGTGTGAAGTTATTGGGAGTAGAGGCCCCCTCGGTTTCGAACTCCGAGCCTGCCGACACCCGGGGCCGTAGTGAATGTCTCGCTGGCCTCTCGATCGTCAATAATCATGAGCCATTCCACGGGTTCACGGAGGAGGTCGGTTAATTTACAAGGAAATCGAAATTGTTGCACGACGGGCGTTCGACAGCAGGCCATTGCATAATATTGTTACGTGCTAGGGTTCGAAGGATTTGGAGAAAAAGACCTGCTGACTCTTAAAAAGACTTTACTAGCACTAAGTCTCACACAACTAAGCACTAGATCCAAATCACTAAGCACTATCACTGTCCTAGGTCGTAGCCAAGTCGTAGGTTCACTGGTTCACTCACTATTGATCACTTGTTTTCACTCCGAAGTTGCCTTGATGATAGCTCGTATCGAACTGAATTGATTGGCTCGTCTACCTGCGGCTATTTATATGGCCGAGGCGAACTCTAGAAAGTTCCTTGCCCGATTCGCGTAAACAAGTAAACAAGTGTGCAATGTTTCTAGAAAATACGCGTAAGTAAACATACACCTAACGCCATCAAGTATCGAGTAGGGGATTTATGTTGTCTGTGTTTCCCTGATCAGTTTCGCTGGGTTGACGCTTGATGGCACTACGTGTCCGTATCCGTAACAATATTATCTGCTGTCCGCCGAGCTGCCCGCTGCCCGCGCCGCTCGCCAGCTCCGGGAGCCCGGAGTCGCTCGGTGCCGGGAGCCGGCTCGCGCGGGGACCGATCCATCGAATTGTAAAGTACGAGCTCCGAGGAAGGTGCATTAGAATGTCGGACGGGCGACTGCGGCTACTGTGGTCGCATTAGAATTTTTAATTGCTACATAAGCTACTAACTTCAGTAGCTGACGTAGCAAAAAAAGCAAAACGATAAAACACTCACTCGGGATGGACGGCGAACGCGTGTAGCCAGCCGTCCTCTCGCGGACCCCACAACTCCGAAACGCTCACGGTTCCCACCACCTGGAAGTCAGGTGTAATAACTTAAAGATAGATCTGGAGTCCGCTCGATGCACGATCGTCGGCAGCCGTACACCATTCACCTGCGCGTACTCGGCGCGCGGGCGGTCACTCTCGGCGAGGGGGGCGGGGGCGGGGGGCGCGAGACGGTAGCGGATGTGCAGCGCTCGGCGGCGGTCGGAGCCCGACACCGGCGCGCCCCGCACTTCCGCTACAACACCAAATAACTCATTACTCACACTCTGGAAACAAATAACATCAAGTATTAGGGTTCGTGTTTGTGAGCTCCGCTGACCGCTCACCGCAGCGCATTGTTTATGTTTAAAACTAGTTGATGCCCGCGACTCTGTGCGCAGAAACTAGTTTATAGCGCGACAACTTGGCAAGAACCGGGATTACATTTTGCAGGGATAAAAAGTATCCTTTGCTCTACCCGGTGCTCGAAGTATCTCTATACCAAATTTCATGAAAATCAGTTCAGAAGTTTAAGCTTAAAGAGGTAACAGACCGACATACTTCCGCATTTATAACATTAGTTGGATATTATCATATTTTTGCAAGAGATATTCTTCTCAAGTTTAGTATCGAATTTAGACGAATTAATATATTTTAGTACTTATTTAAAAAAAAAATTGTTAGTATCACTAAAACTTGAGAACGACTGAACCGATTTGGCTAATTTTAGTCTTGAAATATTTAAGTCCTAGGAAGGTATAAAATATTAGAGGGAAGTGATACAAAGTTCACTGGGTAATCAAGTATTTCATAAAATATCGTATACAATATTATAATAGTGTATGTGTTACCGTTAATGTGCGTAATTCGTAAACCAGTCAGCCACCATTAAATTACATAAAACAGGTTCCCGTTTGAATAAAACATACTATTTAGTTGTAGAGAATTATTTAATTAAATTTTTGAACATAAACAAAGGAATAAACTATTAAATTTTAAGTAATATGTTACTCCACTAATGAAATAACAGATCGTATCAACTAGAAAAAAAAAAACAATCAAAACAGCAACAGTCTTAGGTTGACAAGCTTAAGTCAAAGTTTCTAGGACTTTTACGAAGGAAGAGAATGCAAACTAACTGGGTAAAGTGCAAATATTAGGCTTTTTTCATTTAATTTTCACACTTTAACGGATGGTATCAGGGTCCTGCAGATTACCTAGGTAATAATATGCACGTCAACGTATTTTGCATTCTAACGGTAACATATGTATATGTTACCGTTAATGTGCGTAAACCAGTTAGACTGCAGATTAACAAGGTATTCTGCAGATTATCTGGGTGAGTCAGTTAAAGTGCAAAACATTTAATCTATTCTCATTAAATTACATAAAACAGGTTCTTGTTTGAATGAAACATGTTATTTAGCTGTAGAGAATTAGTTAATATAATTTTTTGGACACAAAGGAATAAATTATAAAATTATAAGTAAAATGATAAAATATATAAAATATAACAGATCGTATCAACTAGAAAAAAAACAATCAAAACAACAACAGTCTTAGTAGACAAGCTTAAGTCAAAAGTTTTTAGGACTTTTACGAAGGAAGAGAATGCAAACTAACTAGGATAAATTGCAAATATTTTTTTTTTTATGAAATAAGGGGGCAAACGAGCAAACGGGTCACCTGATGGAAAGCAACTTCCGTCGCCCATGGACACTCGCAGCAGAGCTGCAGGTGCGTTGCCGGCCTTTTAAGAGGGAATAGGGTAATAGGGGAGGGAAGGGATGGGAAGAGAAGGGAATAGGGGAGGGAAAGGAAGGGAATAGGGTAGGGGATTGGGCCTCCGGTAAACTCACTCACTCGGCGAAACACAGCGCAAGCGCTGTTTCACGCCGGTTTCCTGTGAGAACGTGGTATTTCTCCGGTCGAGCCGGCCCATTCGTGCCGAAGCATGGCTCTCCCACGTATAAACTTTTTTTATTTAAAAATTTCATACTTTAACGGATGGTATCAGGGAATCTGCAGATTACCTAGGTAATGTGCACGTTAACGTATTATGCATTCTAACGGTAACATATATAATAATAAATGGCAATCAGCTGAATGAAAGTAGTAATTTTAAAAAGCAAGTCATTGACTGGTTACAAAAATAAAAAACCGGCAAAGTGGGTGTCGGGCCACGCGCAATATAGGGTTCCGTAGTAACGCTAGTTTTTTAAAAATTTTGTATGGTCAATGAATGTACATTTATAACGTGTTTTACACTACTAACAACATCATCTCAGTTACTTTCGAACGAATTAGAACGAAAAGTTCCTTTATAAGTACTTCGCCGAATACATTTTTTTTTAGTTGATTGACTGTTACTCAATAACTTATGAAGTCTTCTTAGCCGTGATAGTTTTCCTTTTAAATTCAGCATATTTCCTGCTCCCGTGAATTTTTTCACATTTCTAGAAGCTCCCGTTTAGTTGGTAGAAGGGGGGGACACTGACCTCTAACGATTTTTTCCACTTTAAAACTTAATATTTCACAAACGGATCCCTAAATCGGAAAGTGATCTATGAATACTCATATTGGAACATCCCAAACGATGGGGTGGACGCGAAAAAAAAATCATCCCCGCTTGATGTGTAGGGAAGGTACCGTAAAAAAAATATTTTTTTATGATTTCATGTACCATTTTGTCGGCATTATTAATATTATGTGCATTCATGCCAAATTACAGCTCTGTAGGTCCTATAGTATCTGAGCAAAACCGCGGACAGACAGACAGACAGATGGAAAGACAGACGGACAGACAGACGGACGGACAGACCGAAACTATAAGGGTTCCTTGTTGACTATGGAACCCTAAAAAGTCTAATTACACCCTAGTGCAGCTAGCTTATAAATGTTACTGTTAAAGTTTTAAGTTTACAACTTAAATCAGTTAATACTGATTATAAATGATAGTTGATTATTATTATGTAACTTATTATATTTTACTAGATGAATTCGTTTGTCGCGCAGGAATGGTACATTTTTCTGGGATAAAAAGTATCCTATGTCCCGGGACTCAAAGTCATGTACGAATTTTCAGCAAAATTGCTTCAGCGCTTTGAGCGTGAACAGACAGATGGACAGACAGACAGACATGCTTTCACTTTTATAATATTAGTATGGATATCCAAAGCCAGGCTTTTTGTGTTGTTAAAAAGTTTAAAGTGTACAGTTAATTATTTATTAGTATGATACCTGTGCATGTTTTTGAGCCATAGCCTCATGGGTAATGAGGATGCATGTAGCGACCACAGCTGCAGCTGCAGGCAACAGCAACAGGCAACCCGCTGCCGACACTCCACAGAATATGAACAGCACCGCCGCACCCAGCACGCAGCACTCCAGTGTTAGCTGACCACGACATACAGCAATTGTACACATCTACTAGTAGCAGTGTGCATACACAACATAAGCCTACAAAATGGGGCTGTTTATTAATTAAAGTAATCGGAAGCTATTAGACTTTAGAGCATGCTACTTTAGACTATTAATTCATCTGATCATGAAGGTGGATAATACAAATGAGACTTGCTCAGTTCAGTCGAAGGAAAACATAGGTCCATGTGTTTGGCCCCGAATTGGTGTTGTGAGAATGCAAAAATTATGTATTTGGGTAACTATAAATATACTATATTATACTATATCTACATTAAAACATTGATTATTACTAAAACTAATTTGGGGAAGTGGAAAATGGATATTAAAAACAATTTGTTCGGATAATCGAAATGTATTAGGTATGTTTGTTGAATTGCTAATATTAATATACTGTGTTTGGACAAAAATATTTAAGAAAACTAAAGATGCTTTAACGATAAAAACAACAATGTACTTACTTGGCATTCTTAACTACATAGGTATTATTTTACAATATGACTAGAGTCTAGACCACAAATAGGATCTTAAGACCGTTTTTTAGTAAATAGTACCACAAGGTTACGTTGAGTGTTTGGATAATCTAAGCCCCACAGCACCGTTATAACTATATTATTCTACTTTTTGTCCTGTGCTTGAAATAGTATGTAGTGTTCGGTCCTAATATATATAAATCTATAGAAGATCTAGATTCTAGATTATTATATATATATATCAATATAGAACACATAGTATTACCTCTTGTAATAGGAAAAACCAAAACGCGTCCCAAAAGTGAGCAGAGAATCCCTGTCGCACGAGCTCCATACGATGCCTCAGATCCTCTTGGCGGGCGAGACGTATTGTTACCTCGTAAGAGTCGTTGCTCATTATTCACACAATCGGATTACTCGACATACAAATACATTACCATTTACCGTACATATATTTTTATTTTGATAAAATTGTTTTTTTTTTCATAGAGTAACCTTTTTTTTTCTTCTTTTTTTTTCTTATTATGGCGCTCGGCTGACCATTGCGGCTGACAGTGGTCCGAAATCGCTAAGTAGTGAATATTCGCAAAAAAGTTGGATTTTGGCGTGGAAAAAAATACCATTCGATAGAATTAAAAACAAAATTAAGAAGACCATAATTACTTAACCCGGGCCGCACCTGCGTAGTGCTTCGTGAGCTTAAAACGATACCATTGGACGATCTGCGTATATCGTCCAATGGTATCATCTCATAGCACGAAGCTTCGTACGATAGACGCATGTGCGACCGCGCCATAACAATAAGTCATGTTCGTACTTCGTTTCGTTTTTCAATGCACATTGCGCATGCGCAGTGTTGCCACCTTAACTCTTTTAGAGCTAGATCTAGCACTTTTTGCTGTAGTCGAGCTCGTTTTTTGATGATTTAGCCCCAAAAGAGCAATCTAGCTCTTTTCGCTATGTGATACGAAATTTAGCTCCGTGCTTAACGAGTTACGAAACAATGCGCGCCATGTAGCATACATTTCGTCACTCATAACTCATAAGTCATAATAGGGATGATGACAAGGTCAAAGATTAGCGAATTTTGTAAATAAAATAAAGAAATCATGGTAAAAAATAAGTGTTCCCTTTCAGCTTGATAGCATTTGTATTTTTTTTTTGTTATGCGCCTTCAAAGTTGGATAATCAAGTAGATTTTTTTTTTCAATTAAATTTCTTAATATTTGTATACCATTCGAAAACTTATGCAATTAAAAGCATCTTTTGTTATAAAAACACTTTCATAAACGCAATATTTAATATGCGTACAAACTACGAAAGAGTGACGTCATTCTTTCGTAGTTCGTAGCACTTTGTATGGAGCGTTTCGGGCAGGTCTATTTTATGAGATGTTTGAATTGTCATATCTTGGTGAATTTTTAAGCTATCAGGGTCATTCTTTCAGCGATGTTTCTATTTTTATGGGTCTTTCAATTACCAATAAGAAAAAAAAATAGTCATCATGCCTATTATTCATTAGGTAAATTATTAGTTTTGTTCTGGTGACCCTACTGTTTCTCTACTAAGGAATCCCCCAATAATTCTCTATCTTAGTATAAACCGAGTAATTTAGAATGTAATCACAACTTGTTCATCGTAATATTATTTTAGTGTTTGTATTTTTCACAGTGTTATAATATTGACGAGAGATCGACTAGCGAACGAACATTTCTTTCATTCGTTTTCGTAACTTGTTGAAAAATTTAATTTAATTTCTTATGGCCCGAAACATATGCAAATACAACTGCGAGCACAGAATACTAACACAGTTTCCGCCACTGAATTTTTTCTTTAGCTCTTTCTAGCTCCTCTTTTGATAGCAAAAAATGCTAAATCTAGCTCTTTCTATCTTGTCGAGTTGCTCTTTTTCAAAAACCGAGGTGGCAACACTGCGCATGCGCAAAGTTAAAATTAGTGCCTATTGAGATCAACTAAAGTGCGCGCACGATAACTCTGCGCGCGACAGGTGGCGTGCCAGCGTAGGGATTCGTTTAAAAAAATGGGTAATCCCAATGATATTTTTTTAAATAACATTGGTAGTTTTACTTTGATATATTTATTTACTTATTTAAATTATGTATAGGAATAGGCGTATCGATTATCATGTAAACGTGGCAGCCCGACAATTAGTTCCGATTTCAGCCGCGCGCAAAGTTATCGTGCGCGCACTCTAGTGTAGAGAGCCTTAATATATCGGTGTATAAGCGTGAAAAGCGTGTCAAGTTAGGTCCGACCTACTCGGTCATAACAAAGGAGTCGGTCTACATATTTCATGTAATAAAAGTGTTAATAAAGGTTTTAAGCGAACATTTTATGCTAGATATTGTTGAGTTTTGTGGTTCCGCTAAAGAATAAAACTTAAGAAAGTCCAAAGAATGTCTCAAACACGTGGATTTAACATTAAATACGTAAGTTTTGAACAACTTTTTTTTGGAATTTTCAATCGGTATTTTTGTAAACTAAAAAGATAATTTACAAGTTTAATAATCCATTATTCGTGCTATATAGGGCATTAGTGCTAAAAATGTCATATCAAGTAATAATTTGGCTACAAAAATTGCATAGATTTTTACATGTGTTTAGGGATGCACTTTACTTGAACTAGTTTATCGATATCATGAACTAAAATGACTTTCTTTTAAGGATTATAATATGCTTCAAAATGACCGACAAATAGAAATATTCAAGAAAATACACACGCATTACTTCTATGAAAACAGGCACAAAATGGCCACGCGCTAGCAGGCTAAGAATCTGTGTTAGTGCCAGTTTGAGTCATTGAGATAGACTAATAGGAGAGAGCCTTATATCGGTGTATAAGCGTCAAAAGCGTGTAATGTTATGTCCTACTTCCTAGGACATAACAAAGGAGTCGGTCTGCATATTTCATGTAATAAAAGTGTTAATAAAGGATTTTAGCGAACATTTTATGCTAGATATTGTTGAGTTTTGTGGTTCCGCTAAATAATAAACCATAAGAACGGCCAAAGAATACCTCAAACATGTGGATTTGACATTAAATACGTAAGTTTTGAACAACGTTTTTTGGGTTTTTCAATCGGTATTTTTGTAAGCTAAAAAGATAATTTACAAGTTTAATAATCCCCTATTCCTGCTATACATATAAGGCATTAGTACTAAAAATGTCACATCAATAATTAATAATTTGGCTACAAAAATTGCATAGCTTTTTACGTGTGTTTACGGATTCTCATTACTTGAAACATAGTTTATCGATATCATGAACTAAATGACTTTCTTTTCTGGATTATAATGTGCTTCGAAATGATCGACAAATAGAAATATTCAAGAAAATACACGCACACTACTTGTATGAAAATAAGCACAAAATGGCCATGCGATGGCGGGCTAAGATTACATCTATACTATAATACTTTATCTATGGTGTGAGTGTCATTTTCTAAAATCTGACAGAAATTGACACAGATTAAGTTGTTGGGTATTATAATCTGTGATGTCATAGAGTAAAGACGGCGAGTAGGTACAAACGTCAATATACCTACGCCAATCAGCTGATCGATACGGGAACGTTAAATTTACGCGCGTACGTCAAGGTCGCTGATTGGCTAATTGTTCCCCAAATTTCCCGTTATCCATGACATTTGTAAATTTTAAAATATACGCTAAATTCTATCACTGAGGCTAGACGTATTATTTCTCTCTCCAAAAAATCACTATTTCTGCACTAAAAAATCAGTCTAAAATTAGCTTTCTTCGCGCATAACATTGCTGCTTATCACTGGCGGCAACAAAGTATTATAAATATATTGATAAGACTCAATCTATTTATAATACTTAATCTGTGTCAATTACTGTCAGATTTTAGAAAATGACACTCACACCATAGATAAAGTATTATAGTATAGATGTAATCTTAGCCCGTCATCGCCATAAAGTTAATATTATACCTAGCGGAATAGAGAAACAAAGGCCTGAGCAAGCGAGATGTCACTATCAGTAACACTGCGTGGTAAAAAGAGACGTGTGATACATGACAACAGAACTCCTTTTTTGACGTCCAGTCAGCACTTATCGGCACGTTGACAATTTAATTTCATAGAAAGATGCTTGTGTAAGTGTATACGTACACATATTTTAACACACAGATGTAAATAAATTTCGGTTTCGTTTGACAGCTCGAGATTGTTACTCTATTCCGCTAGGTATATTAACTTTATGTGAAGTCCTTACTTGGCTTAATATCTGTATAATAGCCGAATCCGAATAACCGAAATATCCGAATCATCTTCTGATGAACTATCTAGTAAATCTAATGGTCGATTTACACGGGTGACTAACGGGTCGATTTTAGTCACCCGGCAAGTCACCAGTCGAATCACCAGTCCAAGTCGAATCGCCACCCCATTTACAAAAATCGCCTGTGACTAGTTCATTCTGCGTGAAAATGTCGCGTCAAACAGTCGCAATAGGGGCATTGAAGGAATTGAAGCGATCGCTTGCGACTGAGCGTTTGCACGGTCGATTTTAGTCACCAGCCGCCAGCGGCCATTGGTCGCACGACTTTGGGGTTTGCGACTTTAGCCGCATGCGGCGTAGTCGAATTGCCATCTACACGGTCGATTTTCGCCGTGCGGCGTAAATCGTGCGACTTTAGTCACCCGTGTAAATCGGCCATAATAGCAAGTAATTCGAAGAGTCCATAGTATTACGATTTACGACATTAAAAATAAGAACATCCTGTATAACACCTCAGCAGCTGAAATGTGCGTCAAGCGGGGCGGCTACCATTGAAATGTAGGGAAAGATACATTACATTACCTGTTGTGTGTGTGTGATACATTAATATAATGTAAAGCTATACATACGTGGGAGAGCCATGCTTCGGCACGAATGGGCCGGCTCGACCGGAGAAATACCACGTTCTCACAGAAAACCGGCGTGAAACAGCGCTTGCGCTGTGTTTCGCCGAGTGAGTGAGTTTACCGGAGGCCGAATCCCCTACCCTATTCCCTTCCCTTCCCGTCCCTACCCTCCCCTATTACCCTATTCCCTCTTAAAAGGCCGGCAACGCACTTGCAGCTCTTCTGATGCTGCGAGTGTCCATGGGCGACAGAAGTTGCTTTCCATCAGGTGACCCGTTTGCTCGCTTGCCCCCTTATTTCATTAAAAAAAAAAAACCGGGATGTAATGTGTATTAATATACATTACCTGCTCTGTGTGTGAACCCCTTAAATATGCCGGGAAAACAATATTCTATATTAATTAATTTAAATATTAATATTTTCAGCTTCATTTTTCTATATTGTCAGGTCGAAAGTCTAGTCAAAGTCTAAGTAAAAGTCAATACAGTCATACATGATTTACAATCGCGCGCGAGCCGCGAGCCGAGCCACGAGACGCGCCACGAGCCGAGAGTGTAAACTCAAGCACGCGGCTCGACTCGCGGCGCGGCTCGCGTCGGGAGTTGTTTTCAAAGGAGCTCGAGGGGGACGCGAGCTTTGTGTTTGCACTCGCGCTTCAACCCAAGCCGCGAGACGCGCCGCGAGCCCAGCCACGAGACGCGAGTATAAATCTCGTATCAAGAAGTCAAGTCGGTCGATTCAGTAAAGTGGTAGACGCTTTACTGAAACTTTCGATGGAGTTTTGGAGGGAACACAAAATAGCACGTTTCTGGATATTGCATCACTTTCCTGCACTTGTGCACGATAACGAATATATTCTAATGGTTAATATCCTACCAATATTACACATTAAAAACCCAATTAACACAATTTTAGGAAAATAATACAAAAACACAACATCACTCTATCACATTCCCAGCAAAACTCCCGATAATATTTTAGAACACAAAGATGTACGGGTCTGTACACGTGACACGCTGATAATGATGATTGATAGAAACAGCCTTAAAATGATAACTGTTTTATTGATACAGAGATTACAAAGGTACAGTGATATAAGAAGTGATATAATAAGAAGTGATATAAGAAGAAGTGATAACATATTATAGCAGACACATTTTATATACAAAGTAAATGATGAGTTTAGCAAAAATTAAAACGTTACAAAATCGTAAAATTATTGAGATATAAATTTAATAAATTGATAATTATATTCATTATTATGCTGACCTAGGAATGTGCGATGCTTGCATCGTACATATTCCCGGCCGCGAGATGAAGATAAAAAAAAGAAAATCATTTTGAAAAATTAAATTAAGTGAGATCAAATTTAAATGAAATTAAATTAAATGCGATCAAATTCAAATGCTGTAGGGACGTTAACTGTAGCGTAGTGGCTTGTGTCCCGCTTGGTTCCTTGGTGATGCTGATGGTGATGAGATGAATGCCGTTGCTCGGAAGCGCGAGACCCACACGGCTGAGGCTCGCTGGATGATTTTGGGGGCGGTGTCGGCTGCCTGCTCTGTGCAGCTTCCCGCCCGAAGTGCAGAGGGGGAGGCGCGATCAACGCGCCGTCACGACGACGTTTCAAGCAGCGTCGTATGGAGAATGCTGCTATCATGACTAATATAGCAGCGACCACATAAATACCACGTAATGATGGATGTCATGATAGGATAATTGATCCACGAAGACACCGTCGGATTTCATCTGCTCTATTTGCTTCTTTATGTGCGTTACAAGCTTGTCGTTTGGCTTGTACTCTTCTACATCTTCTTTGTTCGGAATGGATAAATTAAAAACCTTGTTGATTGTAGGAATTTCGTAAAGTGGTACGTCTGCTTGAATCTTTAAGTCGCTTGATGGCGTTTTTTGGGAATACAGAGAAAAGGAGTCCCCCTTGATGACGCAGTTTTTTCCTATATTGAGTATTCCAGCTCCTTGAAGTTGTTCTACTTTTAATTCCGTGTCGCATATGATTTTTGTTGTACATTGATCACAACAAAAAAATAAGTATGTATTTCCCATACTTAATTGATTCCAACTGTTTTCACAGACTGCGGTGTCAGCTTTACACTTGTTCGTAATGTGATCCATAACGCACAGGTCAGTGTCTGCCTTCAATTGATATATGGGACCTTTAAGCTGACAAATGAGTGACGTAATGTCGAACGTCACACACTCGTGTGTCGTCACTGGAACATATGATTCCTTCTGTATATTAATGGCGATGTGAGTTGATATCGGAGTGATGCTGATGATGTTTCTTCCCTCTTGATGTGGAATTAGTACCAGGTGAAATAGTTCGTAAATGTCTCTATTTACCAATGGTATTTTCATTTCAAAGATAATAAATTGCTGATTCAGTCTTGTGCGCACCTTCATAATTTGGTATATTTTTGGTAAATCTTCATCTATATTGTCATAGGGTAGTGATAATTCCCTTTACATCTGTCCTGCAATAATGTTCAATTCTTCCTTCAGTTGTTTCGGCGTGATCAAATGTATATTAAATTTCCGATAAAATACATTCGTAATTGTGTCTAATAAGCTGTTTTGAATTGTTTTCAAATTTAATAAAATATTGTTGGCGATAATTGATGACATGGTGAATTCATTGTCTTCTGATAATATTTATATTTCGCCCTTAATTCTATTGACATTTTCCTCAAAATCATTTAAATGTTGATTGAAAACTTTGAACTGCTTGTCCATGGCATCGTCGATTCTTTGTAAGAGATTGTTCTCCGCCTCTATCACTGAAGTTTGATTTTTCCAGAGTGTAGCTAAATGCTTTTCGTTAGTTCTTATGAGTTCGATGTCCTTTTGATATTGTTTTGCGAAATCGTCATCTAACACGCCAAATAAGCTGTGAGCGATATTTTCAATGCCGTTAATGAGCCCGCGTCGTTTTCTTGAACTCGCCGAGTGGTGACCCAGTAGCATACTGTTGTAGTAATTTAACTCCGATTCGCCGTGATGTAATTGCGCCAATACAACTTCGCATTGTGATATTTTATTTTTATTATAATGACAAATATTTTCTAAGTGATTGATGTACTTAGAAAATAATGTTATTCCTTGCCAATAGGGCTCGATATCATAATAAACGATTAATTTCCACTCATCCCGTGCCAATTTCATATTTGATATTTTATCGAAGTAAATTCCTTGATTGTTATTGAAATATGATATGTTGTGAGCGCACTGAACTGGAGTAATGATCAACATCAACAACATTAGCGCCATTGATGTGATATTTATCTTCTTCGAACTTGATTTCTTCGGCACCTTTGATACAGTTTCGTTATCTTTACTTCGATTTGCTTCTAGATTTTCCGACACGGGTAGAATGGATATTTTTGTGATAGGTCTTTTGATGATTCCGTTTTTTGTCTTAAGTGATACGACCCTCACGAAACCATCATTTCTAGGATGGACTTCCGTCACTCTTCCCATGGCCCATTTTCCATTCCCATTTCCCATTTCAGTTTGGCTCATGAATTATTACGACATCGCCGACCTTGATGTTTGGTTTAGACATTGTCCACTTGCTTCTTGATTGTAGTTGAGATAGGTATTCTGATTGCCATCTTTTCCAAAGGTCGTGAAATATCTTCTGAGTCAATTTCCAGCGTGTTCTTTCGTCTTTTTCTGATTCGACGATGCTTAAAGTCGGACCGCTCGATAGGAAGTGTGATGGAGTCAGATAGTCGATATCCTCAGGATCCTCACTCAATGCGCATAGTGGGCGTGCGTTTAGACATCCCTCTATTTGAGCAAGGAGGGTTGAAAACTCCTCGAAGGTCAAATGCTGATCACCCAGCACTCGGCGGAGATGATGCTTCAGGCTTTTTACTGCAGCTTCCCAGAGTCCGCCGGCGCTAGGCCATGATGGTGCATTAAAATGCCACGTGATGTTCATATCGCTGATCGTGTTATAAAAATGCTGATCTAGGCTTGATTTTATGATATTAAACTCTTCCTGCAATATCTTGTTGGCGCCGACAAAGTTAGTCCCATTGTCGCTAAATATGTGTTGCGGAGTACCTCGTCGGGCTGCCATTCTTCTTAGAGCTGCTATAAATGATGCTGAGCTCAGGTCGGAGACTAGTTCTAAATGAACTGCTTTCGTGGCCATGCACACAAAAACGGCTATGTAGCCCCTTGTTGTCTTGATGCCTCGGCCCTTATTGGCCTTGACATTAACACAAAACCCGTGAAGTCAACACCCGTATTTAAGAATGGCCTTGAAGGGTTCGATCTTGATTCTGGTAGATCTCCCATTATTTGCATAGGTCTCTCGGGTTTATGTCGTCGACACGTTATGCACAATCGATTATGCTTTTTTGTAGCTCGATTACCGCCTATGATCCAGTAATCTTGCCTCAGGTAAGCTAAGGTAAGCCTCGCTCCACCGTGAAAGGTCTTCTTATGAGCTTGATCGATGAGCAAGTTTGTGAGATGACCACTGTGTGCAATGATGAGCGGATGTTTGCATTCCCAGCTGATATTTGCTTTATTTATTCTGCCGCCAACTCGAATAATTCCATCTTGGTCCAGAAAAGGTTTAAGGCTGAGTATTTTACTTTTCGAACTTAAATTTTGATTATTTTTAAGGTTCTTAATTTCATCCGAAAAATCGATCTCTTGTTGATATTTAATTATTATATTTCTTGCAGAATGTAATTCACTCGTAGTGAGGTAAGTAGGTTTGTGCTGACGGCGGAGCCGTAACCGGAGCATCCAGGCAATGACCCGAGTGGTGCGTGCTAAGCAACTTGTTCGAGATTGTATTTTCTGAAACAAGTGTTGTCGCCTGACATTGCTTTGATATTAATTTAATATCTTCATTTGTTTCAAACTGAATTTTTTCTTGTAGTGGTCCGAATGATGATAGCCATGTTGGCCCTTCCCACCACAAGGAAAAACTCTTTAGTTGTTCTGCCTTGATACCGCGACTAGCACAGTCCGCAGGATTTTCTTCTGATTTGATGTAGTTCCGGGAATCCGCAGGCATGATGTTTGTGATTTTTGTTACTCGATTGGCGACAAACGATTTGCATTTGCTCGGGTCGCCTTGTAGCCAGCCTAATACAGCAGTTGAATCCGACCAACCGTAGGTTTTGTATATATGGAATTCTGATAAGGCGTTTTTGACCTTTTCCATCAAACTTGATAAAAGCAACGCTGCACATAATTCCAGCCTGGGTAGCGTGATGTTTTTATTAGTGGGAACCAATCTTGATTTTGCCGCCACTATTATGGGTTTCGATGATTGACCCGTGTGATTAATAGTTCGGCAATATTATATTACACAGGCGTACGCTTTAGTTGATGCGTCAGCAAATCCGTGTAATTCTATTGATACGTTCTCACGAATATTTAACCATCTTGGTATTTTTATGTATTTGATATTTTGCAAGTCCAGCGACATTACGTGCCATTCCTTCTTGATATCCTCTGGAACTGGACTATCCCATTCTATTTTTTGTACAATAACCTTCTGAAATAGCAGCTTCAATTTCGTTGTAACTGGGGTTAGCCGACCTTCAGGATCATAGACCTTTGATATGTTAGATAGTAACGATCTCTTCGATATCCTCGCTGATATTGATGTAGAGTCAATTTTCAGTTGGAAAGATAAATAATCGCTGCTTGGGTGCCATCGTAATCCAAGTGTCTTCGTTGTTTCTTGATCTTTGAATTCGAATGTCGGTTGTTGATCTTGCACCGTGCTAACTCCTTCCAACATTTCAATTCGATTTGATGACCATTTTCGTAGAAGAAAACCACCAGATCTCATCATATCCATCAAATCTCTCTGTAATTTTCTTGCTGATTCTAGAGTGTAACATCCGTGAAGTAGATCATCCATATAGAAGCTGTCCTCTACTGCCTTAGCTGCCTCTGGATACCTGTCACGCTCATCTTGTGCCAACCGCCTAAACGTCATCATGGCTAAGAAGGGGGCTGCTTTCATTCCGTACGTGACGGTGGTAAGTGCGTATTCCTCGAGACGTTGATGAGGGGAATCGCGCCATATTATCCTTTGATATTGCTGATCTTGTTCCTGGATGTCGATCTGTCTGAACATTTTTTCAATGTCAGCAGTGAAAGCGATTTCGAATTGCATCCATCTAATGATGAGTGAGAACAACTCCTGCTGCAAATTGCAGACGACCTCTGTGGCTCAGTTGGTGGGCTGTTGGTAGCTCAAGCCGGGGGTCGCGGGTTCGAATCCCGCCGACGGAACAAAAAGTTTTCATAGTTCCTGGGTCATGGATGTGTATTAAATATGTGTATCATATAATAAAAATCTTAAGTATATGTATAGTATAAAAGTATTAAATATATTTCCGTTGTCTGGTACCTGTAACACAAGTCCTTCAGGTACTTAGCACGGGGCCAGACTGACGTGGTGTGAAGCGTCCATAGATATTATTATTATTATTATTATTATTAATTGGGTCCACTGTACATAATATCGTTTAAGCTCTTTCCATTGGATGTTTTTGTCGCGCCGTTAAATACGACTCGTAATGACGTAGTCGTAGGCTCTGCTCGACGCACACAATGATGCGGTAAGTAATAAGTTGTTTTGTCATTTAACACTTCGTGATTCGTACATCGGCGCATGTGACCCAGTTGCCTATATTCTTCAATAAATAATTTATAATCTTTTTCTAAATTTCTGTCCTTTTGGAATTTTCGCTCGAGTTGTAAAAATTGGGCTATGGCTATATTTCTTGAATTTCCCAAGGTCTCGTTCTCCATGATAGGTAGACGTACTGCATATCGACCATCATCTTGACGTAATGTAGTTTTGTTGTAAAAATCTAAGCAAAATTGATCTTGCGTAGACAATATAGATTTTTCTGATATATCTTCAATATTCCAGAAGCGTTGAATATCGTCGATGCTGTTGATGATGATATTGCATTGATGATATGTTGGCACACTTCTACAGAGGATCCATCCTAATTTAGTTAGCTGGGCGACTGGTTGATTTTCACCTTCCTTTATGATTCCACCCTGTATGATAGTGGCGTAAACGTCCGCTCCTAAAAGTACGTCTATAGGACGACTGACGTTGAAGTCTGGATCCGCTAGCTGAACTCCCTCGAGATACGACCATGATGGCTTATAAAATGATTTATTCGGCAAGTTGTTGATTAGATTTTTCATGATGTAGGCGTCACAATTAAACGAAAAATCTGAGTTTACTGCTGATGCGATAATTGTGACTGCACCATTGCAGTTGTTTCCTTTAGCGCCCACGCAGAAAATTACACCCTTACAACGCTGGCGGGGTAGCTTAAGGAGTTGTGCTGCATTCTCTGTGATCAAGGAAGCCTGTGATCCTTGGTCGATCAATGCCCTCATAGTGTGATATGTTCCATCTGAAGCTTGAACCTTGATAAGTGCGGTGGCTAGCAAAATTTCTAGAACATTGTTTTCTTGAGCCACATTAGCCGATATTTTTTGCTTGCGTGAGGTTTCCGGCATTACTTCCAATTTTGATGTATTGACAAATACGTCATGAACTAATGTATTGTGTTTATCATTACAATTGCGGCATCTCTTCTCTGAAAAACAGTTTTTATTATAATGATTATAAAGACAATTTTTACATAAGTTCATTTTTGATATGATTTTGCGTTTGACCTCAGGTTTTGAACTCAGAAAGGTTTCGCAATTGAATATTCCATGATTTTTGTCGCAGACTGGGCAGTTATTTTTCTGATAATAACTTGATTTTTTATATTTCGACTGCTGCTGATCTTTGATCCCAAATGATTTGATAAATGGTTTTCTGATAGGTTCCGATTGAAATGATTTCGGAGCGTCAATTTTTCGGCGGCTTGATTCGTATGAAGTAAACTTCATCTCCAGAAAATTGAGAAAATCTTTTAGAGTAGGCAAGTCTCGAGGTTTCTGCAATGATTCCACATATTCAGTGTGAGTCTCCGTGTCCAATTTTTGTGATAAAATATGAACGATGAGGGGATCCCATGAAGTGATGTCAACACCAAGATTCTTGATTGCGTTCAAGCATTCATTCGTAATGTCATGCAGCTTTTTGATTTGCGTATACGACTGATGTTGAACCGCCGGTACTGATAACAAGTTGTTAACATGGGCGCTGAATATGAGTTTTAAATTATTGTATCTGTGGTTTAGGATTTCCCAGCAGATCTCGTAATTTTCGGAGCTGATATTTAAGTGCTGTATTAATTTTTCAGCTTCGCCACGCACTTTATTTTTTAGGAATTGCATCTTCTGCGCATTGGACATTGACCTGTTGCTATGAATAGCTTCGGTAAAAAGATCTTTAAAGGAAATCCATTGATGAAAGTTCCCGTTAAAGGTAGGTATTTCCATTTGGGGAGTAGATTTTTCTCTGTTACTCATAGACCATTTTTTCGAATTGATTCGCCTTTTCATGTCCAAAAATTTTTGTTCGTAGTTGTAAAACGTCTGATTGTAGGTGTCATTCTCTTCTATCTGCTCGCTATCTATTTCCCAGTGCAACGCATCGATGATGTTCCAGCGTGACTTGATTGATTGTAGTGCATCCTCTAACTCCCATTGCTCGTCGATTTTGTCCAGAACGATATTGTGTAAAGTGCGTGCGAAGGCTTTAAAATTGCTTTGTTATTTTTTCAACATATCTTGGAGCTTATCGACATCCGAGCTTGATGATGATTGCTTGCCCGTCTGTAGATGGAATAGCTCAGCGCTCGATCCAGGTTTATCACCTCTTTTCTCCTTTGACATCGGCGTTAGCTTCGACTGCTCCGTGTGACCCTGAGAAGACCAGTCTCCGGCTGAAGACGGTGGCATTCCCTTTTCGACCTTATCGAGATCTTCTTTTAAAATGTTTCTCACTTCGGTGTAAAAAGATTTTGTTTTCTCATATTGTTGCTCCGAGAAGTAAGTATAGTCCTTGACCTTGAACTCCAATATTTTTTCATGATTGTTTAGGAAATCTTGCCAGTATCCATCCAGAGTGCATATCTTGCTTTTGATAACTTCGGCAGTCTTACGACTAGGCCCATCCTTTTTGTAGTTCCGATACAGCCTGTTCATATCCTCCATGATTTGTGATTGTTGATTGATAATTGATTCCATATTGATTGATTAAAATTTCAAGCTTGAATAAAATTGATAAAAATGATAATGATTGTGTACCTTTGTAAAAGTTGATAATGATATAAATTCCAACGTTGGTTATAAATGATATTATGATTGATAATCTTGATTGATTGCGTCGACGTCTTTCTTGATCCTTGATTCCTTCGGAAGCAGATGATTTCCAAAAGGCTGATGACGCGGTTCTGTGCTCTATGCGATATGATGCGCCTTCTCAATCTAGCCGGTGAGACCTGCTTGTGGGAGGCCGACCAAACCGATTCGCTACCGCACAAAACATCAAACCACTTGTTTTACTCGAAGGACCACAAAGATGTACGGGTCTGTACACCTTACACGCTGATAATGATGATTGATAGAAACAGCCTTAAAATGATAACTGTTTATTGATACAGAGATTACAAAGGTACAGTGATATAAGAAGTGATATAATAAGAAGTGATATAAGAAGAAGTGATAACGTATTATAGCAGACACATTTTATATACAAAGTAAATGATGAGTTTAGCAAAAATTAAAACGTTACAAAATCGTAAAATTATTGAGATATAAATTTAATAAATTGATAATTATATTCATTATTATGCTGACCTAGGAATGTGCGATGCTTGCATCGTACAATGATATTCTACTTATACAGATCTGTTACGTCCATACTATTTTCCGGCTTAAATCTCTTCCGAACAATTTTCAAATTCAAAATTGCAAACATTGACAAATTTGACAAAGTTACTAGAGATGCAGTCAGGTTTTAGAAGGGATCGCAGTACAGTAACAGCATTGCTTGATGTAACTGATAATATCCTTAGTGCGCAAGACAATGGTTACTGCACCCTGCTTGTCTTACTAGATTTCTCCCGGGCTTTCGAGACATTAAATATAAATATTTTGCTTGCAATACTGGTGAGGATGGCTGCGCCTTGGTAGTCTTCGGAATGAAAACGCGGTAATCTGCTTATCGTTTATTGTCTTGAATTATTATTATTATTTTTATAATGCTCTTGTCCCTGATTTTTATTCGAGGGATTTATGTTCTGAATACAATTTATAATGTCCTATGTCTACACATTGTCTTGAATTACATTAGTCAAGTTGAATTGAAGAGATGAAAAAGTAATATGGCGACCCCGCGCGCCGGCGCCGGCGTTCGGAATGCGAGGGGGAAACGTTCGTGTGTTTGACGACAGAGGGCGCTCGTCGTTTGGATAGTTGTAGTAGCAATCTTCGGCGCGTGATCGGATTCTTGCTTCAACAGCCTCCCCGGGTTGGAACACTCTGTTCCAAAAAGTGTATAGCAGGAAAGGGCATAGACGATTGTAAGCCCTTCTTATTGTCCCTGCTGTTGTCTTCACCTCGGCGACACGTGCAATTCCGTCTGCTCCGGGATGTAGGTGGGTATTCGTCCTAACAGCCAGCGGTTGGGCGGGAGATGGTCATCCTTCACCAGCACCATGTCACCGACATGGAGTTGACGCTTGTCCTTGTGTTGCCACTTCACGCGTTTCTGCAATTCTGAAATATATTCCTTGTAGTAACGATTCCAGAAATGTGCTGTGAGTACTTGAGCTCTTTGATAGCGAGGCAGAGTGCAAATCTGTGCTTCTCTCTCGATATCAACCTGTGAAGAAGGCAACATTGTTATTGTTCGTCCAATTAAAAATTGAGATGGTGTTAAAGGAATAAGATCATTAGGATCTGAAGATAGTGGGGTCAGTGGCCGAGAATTAAGAATTCCTTCTATTTGGACTAGGACAGTATACATTTCATCGTAAGTTAGATGAGTTAAAGATAATACTCTTTTTAAATGGTATTTAATTGATTTTACGGAGCCTTCGGCTAAACCGTTGAAATGGGGACTGTATGCAGGGGAAAATCTAAAATTTATTGCCTGTTCTGCCGTGTACGAACTTATATTATTGCATTTAGTTTTTAAGAAAGTTGAGAGTTCATTATAAGCTCCTACAAAATTTGTGCCGTTATCTGAATATATGTTAGCGGGCTTGCCTCTGCGAGAAACAAATCTATTCAATGCAGCAAGGAAAGCCTCTGTACTTAAATTAGTGACAAGTTCAATGTGTACTGCTCTAACAACCAAGCAAACAAATACACAAATATATGATTTGATAAGTTTACATCCTCTACCTTTTCTGTCAGCGAGTAAAATAGGACCAGCATAGTCAACTGCTGTATTGATAAAGTAAAGGGTATTCACTATGGAGACGTTCCTTTGGAAGATCTGCCATTATAGGTTGAATGGTTTTACCTGTATACCTAAAACAAGTATGACAAGCATGTGTTACCTTGCGGGCCAGATCGCGTCCCCTTATTGGCCAATATTTGTGTCTTAAAGTTGCTAGTAATAATTGAGGTCCTGCATGCATTAAGAGAATATGATAGTATTTAAATAAAAGCAGAGTGATATGATGTGCCGCATGGAGGAGAATGGGATGTTTTGTGTTATAGTCATAATTTGAATTAGATAATCGACCACCTACTCTAATCAAGTTATCGTCCGATAAAAAAGGGTTTAAATTGAGTAATTTACTCTTAGGTGGTAGTTGTTTTTTATTGCTTAAGCTTGTATATTCCTTAGGAAACATATCCCTTTGAACAATTTTACATAATGCATGAGAAGCAGAGTTTAGTTCTGTAGTCCTTAAGTAAGAAGTGAATTTATTAGCAGGAGATCTACAATTATGAATGAAGCGTAAAATATATGATGTAATACGAAGTAATTTACTGTAACTGGAGTATTTAAAAACATAATTCTCTTCCAAAAGTGTCGTGTTACATTTTAATCTAGTTTCAGGTAAGTCAAATCAAATCAAATCAAATCAAATGAAATCATTTATTTTGCATATGTGTGTAGGATATAGTTCTTACATTCAGTTTAGTTGCAGCACATAGGCCACTTGGGGCATGCAAAAGTTATTAATATTAATTACAATTGATTGTTGGTAGAACTAATTGATTAAGTACATTTAAATTCACATTATAATCTAAATCTATTAAATAACATTTTATAAATATCATTTTTAGACTAGGTACTAGGTAGGTACATATTATACGCATGCATTAAAATAACAATCTAGAGCAATTTCGTATATAGAATTTACATAACAGCAGTCAATACAATAATATAAAATATTATGTTAGTAATTGTCCAGCAAATTAATTTAATTAATAATATCACCATTAATTACATGTCATCGATAATAATTAAATAGTAGGGAATGTCAACATACTTAAAAAATAACAATTAATAATATTATATCTAATCCGTTATTAATACATCATTCAATAATAAAAGCGTTATCATTTAAATATTCATCAATGTCATAATAAGCTTTTTCGAGCAGAGTTGTCTTAATCGTATTTTTAAATAATTGTAGCGAATTTATCTCTAGTATAAATTTTGGTAGTTTATTGTAAAGACGAATTGCCATGCCTAAGTAACTCTTATTAAGTAAGGCAGTTTTGCTACTTGGAAAACATACCTTATGGCGATTTCTAATGCTTTTAAAAGTCTCATACTCCTGTAAATTGGTTTTTACAAATGTTACGCTTTCTAAGATATATAGGCATGGAATGTCAAAAGTTTAAGTTTTTGAAAATGTGGCTTACAGCTGTCCGTTAATCTTATTCTACTTATAGCTCTTATACATTTCTTTTGGGCTTTAAATACTGTATATTTTTCAGAAGAGTTGCCCCAAAATAGTATTCCATATCGCAACAAAGCCTCTACTTGAGCTTGATATGCAGTTATAATTGTATTTAATCCTACATTTTTTGGAGCATATATAGGGCATACGACAACTTATTAATTTTCCACGAATATAGTAACAGTGCTCTTTCCAATTCAGTTCACTATCCACATATATTCCTAAGAACTTAGAGACATATACTTGCTTAATTTTAGTATTCATATATTCCACCTCTATATTTACACTAGGCTGCTTAAAATTTTTAAAATACATAATACTGGTTTTATCTAAATTAATTTTTAAATTATTCATGTTTAGCCATTTTATAATTTTGTCAAGGGAGTTCAGTATATCATTTTCCAGATGATTTTTATTTTTTCCAATATATAATATTGTGCCATCGTCAGCAAAGAGTACAATTTTTTCGTCTATTACTTTCGGTAAGTCGTTTATGTATATTAAGAACATAAGTGGCGCTAGAACACCGCCTTGTGGCACGCCATCATCGACTTCTTGAGTTGGTGATAGGTAACAAATTTCCATAAGACTCTTCGAACATAGTTTTTTTATTTGAGTAACTTGTTTTCTATCAGTTAGGTATGATTTAATTAATTTAAGTACGTTACCTCTAATTCCATATGATTCCAGTTTATCAATTAAAATTTTGTGATTAACAAAATCAAATGCTTTAGAAAGGTCCATGTAGAGTGCACACATATTATTTTTCTCATTTAAATTTGTTAATATATTTTTTAAGAAGTCGTGTATTGCACAGTTTATCGATTTGTTTTTCCTAAAACCCATTTGTTCTTTGCATATTATGTTGTGTTTTTCAAAATAATTGTATAAGTTTTCATTGATAAGCTTTTCAAAAATTTTTGAGAAAATTGGTATTAATGCTATAGGTCTATAATTATTTGGCATTTCTGGTTCACCCTTTTTAAATAGGGGTGTTATTATTGTAAGTTTTAGCTTATCTGGATATACTCCCTTTTCTACGCATAAATTATAGACGTGGCATAGTATCGGTGATATAGTAGTAGACACTTTTTTAATAATATTTGTTGTTATTCCATCATAACCTACGCTACTAGTATTTTTGAGAGAGTTAATTGTACGATAAATGTCACTTGGAGTTGCGGGCGGCATGAACATAGAATTACAATGATTTGATAATGGTTTGTAATTGGAGTTATTTTGACTGTACCTACAGTTTGTGTCTGTAGTGCCAGTTGAAAAAAATGTATTTAGAGTTGTAGCTATCTTCGATGGGTCCGATATATACTCACCATTTAGGTGTAACTTGTGTATTTCACATTTGCAAGGTTTTTTATTTCTATTAATGACGGCCCACATTGCTTTGGACTTATTATGAGATCTATTAATTGCATAGTTATTTTGGGCTTTCTGTGTAAGTTTGATTATTTGTTGAAGTCTTAATGAATATGTCTTAAGATATTGTTTAGTTACCCCTTTATTTTTACGATACTGCCATAGTAAGTATCTTTTACGTCTACAGCATTTTCTTATACCTTTTGATATCCATTGCATTCGTTTGTTTGCATATATTTTCACTTTTATGAATGGGAAACATAAAGAATAAAATAACAGGAATAGCTCGTGGAATACGTTAAATGCATTATTCGCGTCATTACAGTCATATACTTCGGAGAAAGATAGTGCATTTAAGCAATTTATGAACTTACGAATGTTATCTGTACCGTAGTCACACTTTTGAACATACCAGTATTTATGGTAGATTTGTTTTTCAATAGGACAAGAGAAAATCTGTGCCGTGTGATCCGAGAGTGCTAATTCAGTAACATTGCATTCAAAATCACTAAAATTACAAATAAAATGATCGATGCAAGTTTTGCTGGAGAGACGAGTTGCTTCATTTAGCGCTAGTTTGAGGTTATAAGTTTCAAGCAAGTTTTTAAATTCAAGTGATTGTTTGGTTTTTTTTAAAGTGTCAATATTATTATTTTTTTCCGACCAAAGCAGATTTTCTTTAGCAGATTATCAAAATTTTCTAGAAAGAGATTATAAAATGTTTCACTCGCACCGGGTGATCTATAAATGCATATTAAAAATATATTAAGCTTTACTATCTCTAGACCGCAACACTCAAAGATCCTTTCTTGACTTATTGTCTTTAAAACTTGTAGTTCCGTTATTTCAAACTGTGATTTTACTAATATGCACGAGCCACCACGACGTGTATTTCGGGTAAAGTATGCTCCCATTTTGTAGTTCGGCAGGTTTAGTAATTTGGTGTCTTCATGTGTCATGTTATGTTCAGTAATACATAGAGCATCAATATTTTGGTTTATTCTATTAAGTGTAACAGTTAGCATGTCGGATTTACTTATTAGGCCATTGATATTTTGATGCAGTATACTAATGTTATTGGTCACGAAAAAAACTTTTTTTTAATGTAGAGTTTGATTGCTGTGTGTTATTTATTTCAGTACTACTGTTATCGTTAATAGATTCTGTTTGTGTAGATTTATTGTGCATGGTAGAGCCCAGAGTAAGCTTTTTATTCTTTTTATTTTTAGCGTACTCGCAAGAATTACTTTTGTACTCTACATGGAGAATTTCCCTAAGCAAATATCGACATAAATTAAGACGAAAGTTTTTATACATAGATGGAAAATATGTTTCATAGTTCATAGGAACATAGGTAGAGTTGGGATAACTGTAACAGGCAAACCTTAGTTCGTAATTTAATTTAGTTTCGCGAAGATTCTTACAGTATGGGATTGGAGATATTAGTACATTCGTGTTTTTCGTTTCAGACAACCATTTGTTAATTGACAATTTAAATTGTAGAGGGTTCTTTTCATTCGTACCACCTATCAAAATTACAAAGTCTTTCATTGTAAGGTCTGTTATATCAATTGAATTAACTATCTTATTAAGGCTAGCCCCCGATTTCCAGTAACAAGTTACAGTGTATTTATTACCTACTAATTTTTGTAGCACTTTTTGTACGCCTCGTCCTTGCTGGTCAGCTAATATAATAATCCTATGTTTTTCTTGTTTTTCTTCGGAAGTCTTGGGGTTCTTATATAACGTGTTTTCAGAACGTATTTCATCGACATTATCAGGCTTTGAGAGTAGATTTGAATTACTATGTTTCTTGATACTGCTGTTTGGCGAATCGTGAAGAGATTGTAGAGAAGTAGAGAAATTGGTTATTTTTGTATCAAGTGAATTTGGTGAGTTTGGAGTCCGAAACAATCCTCGTGACATTACTTTTACTCGTTTAATAGTTGGTGTATAGAATTTATTTGTTTTTCTACTTGTGTTTGGTGTAGCGTCTGACCTTAGCGTAGTGATGACATCCTTATATATATTGTTTTGCTTTTCGTACTCTATTAATTTTGATTTGAGACTTGCATTTTCATAATTAATGTTAGCGATTTCTTCATGAGCGCTTTCCAGTTGCATTTTTAGATTCAATATTTCTTCTTTAAGTGTAGTAATTTCATAAGCGTCCGTCGATAAATTGGGGAGGCTGTGTGAGCTGCCATCTAATATATTGTCAAGGGTTGATATAGGTTGATCTCCACTGTCATCTGAGATAATAGTCTCATGACTGCCTAAACTACTCCTCCTTTTCTTACGAAAAGTAATGTTATCCAAAAAATTCATCTTAATCACTGTTCAATATGTCTGTAGATGGACAGTATAGGAGCGCCCTCTTTTGTCGAGTAGGAAGTCAGCAATAAGGTAGTGACATCTATGGTAGTTTGTGAGAAGCTAGAATAATTAAAAGCGACATCTATGGTTAGTTGACGGAACTTTTATGAGATTTAGTTAGCTATCAGATGATCCATATAAATATCTAACAGATCTGTTTTAGTGGCTCCATCTTTTGCTGAGTAGTATGCAAGTTTCCTGTTGTCCGTTTAACTAAGTGGATTCAAATTTCCTTTGTTCTTAAATATATTTTTTGAACTTTCCTGATTGTTTCTTTAGACGGGATAAATTATTCCCATTACGTCACTTACAGTCACATGAATGTGGAGCACAAGATTCAAGTACGTGTAGACTGCTTTTAACACTTTTTACTTTACAAATATATCTTAGAGATGTCTTTTTTGCAGATCTTCCTTATTCACAATTGTTTTTTTTAAAGATAACACTGTCACAGAGTCTTTATCAGTTTTTGATCACAACACAACTTCTTTTTCATATATATAGTCACTTTTCCCACTTTTATACAATTTTTATTACGGAGACGATCTGAATCTGATTAGCGCCCTCTGGTGGTTCAGTAGGTGTAATTCCTGGATTCTGGGGCCACATAGACTGGGGCAAAGTCAAAAAGTTTGGTCCGTGCCACCATAGAGAAGAGTGTTTCAATTGGGCTGCATTACAGCCTCTTGACCCAATATCGCTAGAATTTAAATGTGTTGGTACATAGTTCCACGAGTTAGATTCAGAGTTTTCAGTAATTTCAAATACTCTATTAGCAACAAAGGTATGTAAATTGGATTTTGGTGTTTTAATCCACCCAAGGACAATTGTGGAATCACACCAATATATGCAATTATGAACATTGAGTCTTAACGCAGATTTTACCTTATTTGCTAAACGTGTTGCCAAAACAGCGCCAAGAAGTTCTAAGCGAGGCACGGTGTGACCGGTTCCCTTTAATGGAGCCACCTTGGATTTAGCCATAACAAGATGTATCGATATGTCGCCTTCCATGTTTATAGAACGAATATAAACACATGCACTATAAGCATGTAAAGAGGCATCACTAAAAGTGTGAAGTTCAATTGTTATGGGTGAGTCGCATATGACTCTGCGAGGAATAGTCAGGCTACTTAACTGCGAAAAGAGTTTTAAAAAATTTAACCACTGAGTTTCTATTTCTGGCGGTAATGATTCGTCCCAAGATATTTTCGATGCCCACAGTTTTTGTAAAATAATTTTAGCTTGCAGTATACAAGGATTTACAATACCTAGTGGGTCGAATACTTGGCCTATAGTAGACAGTATTGAACGCTTGTTCACTAATGTGTGTGGTGGACGGGAGCCCTCGGAAAAATGAAGTGTGTCTGAACTACAACACCAGCGGAGACCTAATGTCTTAGCGTGATCATCATTGACAAGTTTACGTAAGTTATCGTTATTACCATTTTCATCTATGCCTTCCAAAATTTTTGGATTATTTGAGCGCCATTTCCTTAAATAAAATTGGCCCTTTTTAAGCTCAGCTATTACACCTAAGCAGATACGTGACAATTCATGTTCTGAGTCATGGCCACTTATATAATCATCTACATAGGTATCGTGGATTTTAGTTTCACGGATTAAGGGGTCTTTGCATTCTTTACCAAGTTGCACAAGACATCGAGTGGCTAAGTATGGTGCCGATGCTGTGCCATATGTAACAGTATTTAGTTTGTATTTTTTAAGTTGATGAGAAGGTTCAGAACGCCACAGTATTTGTTGTAGGCATCTCTGGTCCTCCACCAAAAGAACACAACGATACATTTTTACACAATCGGATGTTACTACATATTTATGTTGTCTAAAACGTATGAGTATACTAATTAAATCATCTTGAACCGTGGGGCCTACACACTGAATGTTATTGAATGATAATCCTGAAGTTGTGTGAGCTGACGCGTCCAAGACAACTCTTAATTTTGTAGTGAGACTAGATTCTCGTAAAATGCCATGATGTGGCAAGAAATAGCTGTATTTGTCATCACTATTTTTGTTTACAGACATATGACCAAGATCAATATATTCTTGCATGAACTCGCAATATTTTTGTTTAAATAAAGGATCTCTTTTGAACTTACGTTCTAATGAAAGAAATCTATTTAGTGCTTGCTGATATGAGTCACCTAATGTGTCAGGTGATTGTTCTAATGGAATCTTTACTACAAAACGACCATCTTCCTGACGAACTGTTGTTTGTATGAAATGCTGTTCTATTTCGTTGTCCTCCTTTTTAATTGATTTATAAGGTGAAGGGATAGATTCTAATTCGAAATTTATTTAATCTGTGATCTAAATCAAAATTATTTGAAAAATGGCAATGGACTGTGTTATTAAGATAAGACTGCTTACTGTAATTTTTGGGCGTGTTTAGTACACCTGAAACTAAACAACTTAGTTTAGTTTCACTGATTGTTGGCTTATTTTCCCCTAAGGAAATACGGTTATGACCTAATATTTCCCAAAAAATATCAGCACTCAAAAGAATGTCAACATCAGCAGGGATATTAAACTCTGGGTCAGCTAATGTTATATTTTTATTTATATTTAAAGACAAAATACTAAATTTAGTAGTAGGTATAAATTGTGTAATGTGAGGGACCACAAAACAGTTAATGTTTCTTGTATAATTTTCAGTTCGGGAAGAAAATATTAATGAACAACGTTTTGTAATATGTAATAAGTTACGGCTTAACCCTTCAACGGATATTGAGGTAGAACTAACAGGTAAGTTTAATTTTTTAATTAATTTTTCTGTAATGAAACTTGATGTACTTCCGTTATCAAGTAAGGCTCGTGCTATATGTTTATTTCCATCACAATCAAAAACATAAATTAATGCTGTAGATAATAAAACACTACTGTGGTGAGTAGAAGATAAGACAATATTACTGAAAGATGTTTTGGCATTGTCATCAGTGATTTCCTGTGTTTTAGCGACATTAACAGCATGAGCTGTGATTGTCATACATTTACCATAAGTAATTGTGGAAGAAGAGTTGGAAACCTGCTGCGGTTCATCAACATGAAGCATAGTATTGTGCCACTTAGCACACACCTTACACGGTCCTAGTCTACATTTACTAACTTCATGACCCTGGCGTAAACTGTTAATGCAAAGTTTTAATTGTTTGACCTTATGTAATTTGTTTTGACTTGATAATGACTTGAATTTAGAACAAGAATAAATAGGATGATTTTCCTTACAAAAATGACATTTATATTTGTATGTCGAGGGACTAGTAGTTAAGAGTGTTCGCGGACGGTTGTAGATAGGTCTAATATGCTGTGTTTGATTTAATGTTTCCAGTAGTTCAGCACGATTTTTTATGAATGAAATAAAAGTTTTTAAATCTGGTAAGTTTTTTGATAAATTCATGTGTTCCTTCCAATTTCTACTAGTTACGACATCTAGTTTACTAGAAGCAATGTGAATGAGCAAAATGTCCCAGTTCTCTGTATTTATGTTAAGGGTTTGCAGAGATCAAAGGTTTTTCTTTAATTTGTCAATCATGTTTCGTAAAGCAACAGACGACTCTTTATGAATATGCTCAAAATCTAAAATTGCTTGTATATGATTACTAATGAGTAACTTGTTATTGTGATAACGTTCACACAGAAGTTGCCATGGAATATCATAATTATTGGCAGAAAAATCTAAAGAGCTGATAACATTGGCAGCACCTTCCTTTAAAGCGGAACGCAGATAATGAAATTTACTTATTTTAGGTATGCTGTCATTGGAATGTATCAGCGAATGGTAAGTATCGTGAAACTCTAACCAGTTATCGTACCGTCCAGAAAAGGTAGGTAATTGAATAATAGGTAATTTTACGCTTGGTCCACCTGTTAGAACAGAACCTTGTAATGAACCTTTCTCTGATGCGGCTCCATCGTTGTGGCCCGCAGAGGCATGCTCGTTCAGCAGGCTGCGCGAACGAGCCACTGTGGTAAAGTAGCAGCTCTCGAAAGTTTCACGATCCTTGTAGGCTTCTTGGCAATCAGCATCTGTAATGTCCGGCAAACTTTCTATTTCAATCTGTATTGAATCATATTCATTGTAACTTTCTTCAATTTTAGTTAACCTACTGTTAAGTTCGTTAAGTTGTATGCTACTAGGCTTTTCACAAGTTTCAAATACATCTAAATAGTTTTTGAATTGAGTTACTTTTGTTTTATATGAGCTACGCTTTTTCTTAAGTTCTTTGTAGTTTAAAAACATTGTTGTAATAAAGTTAAACTTTGTAAATTGTAAAAAAGGGAATACTTAAGTATGTATTTGTTCGTAAGCGTGCAGAACGGCAAGTTCACGGCCGTCGGCCAAGATCGCAGGTGCGCAAGCTCTGAGATTGAAATACAACAGTTTCAGAATTGAGGTAATATAAAGACAATGCAATGTTTTTTCAGACTATGAATTATGTTAATATAAAGATTGAATAAAGGGATTTCTTTAGTTTAAAGAGTAAAGAACTAAAGACTGAATGAGAAAAATGCACTTATAAAGCGGAAAGTGAAATTTAGGGAATATGGTTTACTACTTGATTCAAAACTTGTAAATAATAAAAGTAAAATAATTTCTCTTTCCCCTTTTTTAGATGAGAATAATCTTATTCGGGTTGGAGGTCGACTCGAGGCATCTGTTTGTTCTTATGAAAAAAGACATCCTATCTTACTTCATGCTAATCATAAACTAACTAAATTAATATTTTACAGGGAACATATCAACCCCTTACCGGACGCCGTACGTCGGTGGAGGGACCGAGCTGAGGAAGTGGCAATCGAGCTCTGGGAGGAGCGACTCCTGGAGCCACAAGTCAGCGTCGACTTGGTGCAGGCTATCCGCCCGGTACTGAGAGAGTGGTTATCAAGAAAGTACGGCGAGCTCTCGTTCCGACTCACGCAGGTGTTGACCGGGCACAAGTTGCTGCCGGACGCCGAGTAACAGTCCTCGCTGTCACGATCGGTGGAGTAGTCACGAAGCGGACGGCCAAAGACGAACTCCAAGTAGTCGCGTCTTATGCCGTCCGTATCGCCCCCCGCAAAGTTCTTATCGATTAATGCTCCGAGCCGTTTTACCGCATTGGGCTGCGGCACGGAGAAATCGGTGTCTTCATCGGTAAATTGTTCCTTGGCCGGTGCGGTTAGGGGCACCGGCTTAGAACTTTCGCGCGTCTTCGCGCCTCCCTTTCTCCCTTCCCTCCTCGCAGAAAGTGGCCCCTCCGTATACACGGACCGCCCGCCGCCCGAAGGCGACGTATGGGATTCTCCGGCCCCATCGGGACCGGGACCCACCCGGAGATTCTTTTCCTTGCTGCGACTACTCATCATTAACAAAACTCCGACACCCCGGGTCGCGGGCCCGTTCGTCACACTGCGGGCGCAGCCAAACACACACACACTCGCCCATACCGGCGTTCAGCCACCCCTCCCGTGTCACCGTGAAAAGGCTCACGATGGCACGGGGGAGGTGCCCAGGGACACGACGTGGACGGACCGGTATCGCCCCCAACCTAACCTAACCTTTTTTTTTTTTTTTTTTTTACGCAGAGAAATGCTGTGACGCATTCGACGCAGGGGGGGGATGGGGACTCCCACTGCGGATATGTGGGGCTCGCCGCGGCGAATTTGGTGAGTGCCGCGGCCCTACCCACTAAAACCCGTCGGTATTCTTCTTCATACCATGCAGGGTTGCGAGCACGCGTGAGCCTTCATCCGTGGCCCTACATGTTTATGCCTGCTTTTTGCAGGCCCCTCTTCTTTGAAGCGCTGGGCTTCTAAAAGCCGAACAGAGGCCCTCCCGGAGCTTGCATAGGCCTAACTCTCCAGGGTGTCGCGATGCGCGAAGAATACGCAGCGCATCGCGACCCACTTGGGGACTCGACTCGTTGGACGACAGCATCCCCATGCCGCCGTCCCGAGCCCCCCGGCTAAGGCGGCAAGTTGTCATCCTGTATGACTCGTCGACGTCTCGGCCGTCTTCTTCGGCGGGGGTCGAGCGCCTCCAACTCTCGCACTCGCTCGGCCTCCTCCTTTTCAGCGACCACTTCCTCGCAGAAAGTCTGCACTAAGTCCCATCCGGTTTCACCGCTCAGCATGGCGCGAACCAACGCTGGCAGTGAGGTGTCGAGTCCAATGGCGGCCGTTAGGGCCGCTCGTTGTCTAGTCCAAGCGGGACAGGCAGAAACGGTGTGTTCCGCCGTGTCCCGGTCACAGTCACAGTGGTGACAGCGCGTGCTCTCTTCTCGGTTCGCGATCTCACACAGGTAGCGGCCGAAGCAGCCGTGCCCGGTAAACACCTGCGTGAGTCGGAACGAGAGCGCGCCGTACTTTCTTGATAACCACTCTCTCAGTACCGGGCGGATAGCCTGCACCAAGTCGACGCTGACTTGTGGCTCCAGGAGTCGCTCCTCCCAGAGCTCGATTCCCACTTCCTCAGCTCGGTCCCTCCACCGACGTACGGCGTCCGGTAAGGGGTTGCTTCCCCCCGCGCGGACCGCTGCGCCACGCCAGTACACTTCGGCGAGGGTTAGAGCATCCAGGTCCCATGGGACGCTACCAGCAAGGAGGCATGACGCATCGCGGGAGATAGTGCGGTATCCACGCACTGCTCGCGTCGCCATCACTTGCTGCAGCCGTCCCAGGGCTAGCCTATTCTCGGGCAGCAGGTTCTCCGCCCAGATCGGCGCCCCGTACATGACCATATATCGAACTACACCCATGTAGAGACGCCGACAAGTCAAGCTCGGGCCCCCGAGATTCGGGAGCAACGAAGCCAGGGCACCTGCGGACTTCTTCACCTTCTCTGATAGCCGGCGGAAGTGTTCCTTAAAAGACCACCGGCTATCGAGAACCAGGCCGAGGTAGGTCATTGTCGGGGCCACCTGTATTCTGGTCCCGCTCACTATCACCGCCAGGTCCGGCGGAGGCGCGTTTCTGGGCCCGTGGAACAACAGGGCCTCCGATTTGTTCAGAGCCACCGTCAGTCCCAACGCCTGAATCCTACGTACCACCTGTGCGACTGCTGCCGTCGCCAGGATTTTCGCTTCACGGTGCGTTTTGGCGCGACACACGACTGCCGTGTCGTCAGCGTACGCGACGAGTTCCACACCCGGAAGAGTGGCGCCGCGGAGCACATGGTCATATCCTAAGTCCCACAGTTCCGGACCGAGAGACGAACCCTGTGGGACGCCACAATCTACCTCCAGCTCCTCCCAGTCCTCTTCGGTTGGGTACTGGACCGAGCGCTCCGACAGATAATTGCCGATCGTTCGGCGAAGATATCTGGGCACTCGGTGGTACCGAAGTCCTTCCTTGATAGTCTCCCAGGGCAGGGTGTTGAACGCGTTGGTGATGTCCAACGAGACAACCAGCACCACCCTACCCCGGGAGATCTCCTCCTCCGAGATTTGCCGTACACGCGCCACCGCGTCCATCGTCGATCGACGGGATCTGAACCCGAACTGAGCATCACTCAAGTTCGGGCCGACGCCTTCCAGATGTTGAGTGAGGCGCCTTACAATAACCCTTTCCAGGGTTTTGCAGATTTCGTCGATCAGGACGATAGGGCGGTAGGCTGACGGCTGGTCCTCCGGTCGTCCGAGCTTGCGGAGCAAAACGAGCTTCCCCGTCTTCCAGCGGCGTGGGACACGCCCCTGCACCAGGCACTTGGTGAAGAGCTCGAGCACATGCGCTTCCATGTGCCGCATTGCCAGCACCCAAACGCGACCGGGAACCCCATCCAATTCGGGAGCTTTGTTCTTAAGGCTCATCTTTTGAACCGCGGCTGCCAGCTCTCCAGCCGCCACGGGCGGCACATCCTCCTCATCGTCTGACTCCGCACTTAGTGGCCGCATTAATGGAGGGGACCACTCGGCCCCAGATGGAAATAGGGCCGAGAGTACGGAGCGACTCCATATGTTGGGTCAGCGGTGGGGCAGCGGGGCGAAGCTTTTGCCTCACCCATTTGTACGGCTTGCCCCACGGGTCCTGTTTCAGGGTGTTCAAGAACTCTTCCCAAGCCTCCTTCTTTGCCGCCTTTATGGCTTCGCGCATAGCGTGCCGCGCCTGACGGTAGCCGTCAAATATGGCTTCCTCCTCGGCCTCTTCCCTGTTCCGCCGCCTGCGGTACCTCAGATATCGGCGTCGGGCTGCCACACAATCCTCGCGGAGTCGTCTGAGTTCTGGGCGCCACCAATAAGTCTGGCGCCTGGGCACGACGGGTCCAACGCGGGGCACAGAGGCATCGCAAATGTTGCGAGCTGCCTCGTTGAGTCACTCCGCGCACTCCTCGACGTCGTCCGACGGAAGAGGTGCCCACGACGCGACGATAGCAGCCTCTTCGAGAAGGTCTCGATCCAGACCTCTCAAGGACCACCTTGGGCCGCCACCGGATGGAATTCGGCGGCCAGTATCTGACATAGGAGACAAGTCGAAACTGATGTAAAGGTGGTCCGAGAGGGTCTCGACCTCTTCGAGGACCCTCCAGCCGCTCATTCGGCGAGCAATTGATGGACTGACTAAAGTCAAGTCCACAATTGACTCGCCCTGCCGCCGGACACAGGTGCTAGCGGCGCCTCTATTTGCCACGACCAGGCCAGTGACTGTGAGCCAGTCCGCCACAACTCTGCCTCTCGCGTCCATCGCCGGGGAGCCCCAACGCGTGGATTTGGCGTTGAAGTCTCCGGCGATTACAACAGGATTGGCTGCCCCATTCACGACGGATGTTTGCCGGAGGAGGAAAACCTCAAAGTCAGCGATGGGTGGATTTGGAGAATCTGTCTGATGTCTTTGATTCCTTTTCTGCCTCCGGTACTTGTGGAGGGTTGGCTGGCTTCTGGTTCGGCCCTTGGTGTTCCATTTGTGTCGGGTATCATTGTCGCAGGTAGCTGCTGTTGTAGTGGGTGTCGCTGGGGTGGGGGGTATTTCTATTTGAGGGGGGGTTGTTGTTGGCATGGGTATAACTGGGGTCTGTAGCCTTGTTGATGCAGAGCTGAGTGCGTACAATACTTCGAGGTTTATTATGAAGTTGGATGAGTCGTTGTTGGGGTTAGCGGGCGTTGGTGGTGGTCTGTGTATTATTCCGCTTGCATTAGTGGTGATGTGGTTGCTAGTTCCGTCGTCAGTTCTTCCGATTTTCGTGTGTCCTCCCGTGATGTATTGCGTGAGGTAATTTATAATTTGTGTGAGGTTCCTAATGGTGGCCATTGCTTCTTCTAACGATCTGCCGCATGTCTGCAGCGCCTCCTCCTTTTTCCTGCAGCATTCGTTGGTCATATTGTAGTATTATAGCTAGTGGTTAGTGGTTAGTTCTTAATTACTAGGGTTTTTTTTTCTGTCTTCTGGGTTACAGTTTCTTTTACCTGGAATATATTTATTTACACTGTGATAGTAGTAATATAGTTATAAAGGAAATGAATTGATTATAGTTTGTTTATTAATCTTTCGAAATCGTTCCCCCCCCCCCTCTTGACGGGTAACTGGGAGGGTTTGCCAGAGCCCGAAAGGTACCCGATTAATGGTATGTACTAATTTGTTTCTCCTAACAAACACTGGAATGGGGCATTTTTTATTTTTTTAATTTGATTGTCAAACAGTTTCCATTTTAGTAACTAGATGGCGTATGGGTAGACAACTATCGGTAATACCATCAATAATTGCTACAAAACTGGGCAAAAGAATGTAAAACTTGATACATTTCAATTTGAAAAAGACAATGATATTCCAACGAATAGAATAATAAAGTTATTATAACGATATTTTAGTCAAAACTCACGGAAGAAATAGCCCTATTTATCGTTATTCACACCATATGTCACAGGAATTATAAATTTTGGTTTTAAAAACATCTTACCTGCACTTGTGCACGATAACGGATATTTAATGGCCAATATTTTACCAATAATGAACATTAAAAACCCAAATAACACAATTTAGGAAAAAATAATAAAAACCACACCAACAATAAAAAGTAGAAGAAGTTTCAAAGTAACATGGCCGCCAAAACTTTTTCAGTTGTCAGTTTTCAGTTTAATAATAATAATAATAATAATAATAATAATAATAATAAGTTTATTTATTTGCAACTACATACATGGTGCAGATTTACATAAAATATAATAATACAACTCCAATTAGCAGCCGCAAATTGGCTCATACTCGGCATGTGCTGGTATACCCAGAGGCATATTCAGCGCCGGTCTTCCGCAAGAGCCATTTGTGACGACATGGATGTCATTATCAACTAATTAAGTACAACTAAAATAACATATTTAAACATACAACAACAATAAATATATATATATATATATATATATATATATATATATATATATATATATATATATATCTATATATATATATATCTATATATATATATATATATATATATATATATATATATATATATATATATATAACTAAAATTGGCGAGACAGCCCACGACTGATTCTGTCGCGTCGCGACAAATATCTGTCGCGCGCCGTCGCCACAGGTGATTATATTGGCAACACACAAGATGTCTTATCTATAGTTAAGAATTCCGTCACTTGTCAAAAATAATTAACTGTGACAATTGACAAAAATAAATTAATGTTTTTGTTTTACTGTACCTACATACATTCGGAAATTAAGATGATATCAAATATCAAATAAATAAAATAAGACATAAACTAAAGATAACTAAAACTTAAAAGTACCCAACACCATTGACATTAATTATTAATCAAAAATAAAAAGTTCCGAATTCGAAACGTAAAAGTATACATAGGTACTGAGGATGCCGGCTGTTTATTTTTAAGTTAATACTATAATAGATTTATTTACTATTATTAAAACAAATAACTTGAACTACACAATGACACGTGCATATTAGATCACGGATATATCATGGTAGAGGCTTTCTTGTGACAACTGCTGATCTAAAAGGAACCGTCGCAGCTTGCTTTTAAATGATTTCAGACTTTTGGCATTTCTAATGGGAGACGGTATGTTATTCCAGCATTTAAAGTTTGACAAGTTTTTATTATGTCAGCGTGTTCCTAAACTATTACCAGTATACTGGCTTAATCGCTTAGGCCAATGATCGCTTAGGTTTAAGATATTTTTATCTATGTCACACTTGACAGTACAATGAAATTTTTAGAAACACAACCAATATGTAGTCCAATGACTACATATTGGTTGTGTTTCTAAAAATCCCCACTGATCTGAAATTATCTGCAGGATAATTTCAGATCAGTGGGGAACCAATAGGAAATCTAGAAGTGTCTACCGTCGCGCCGTCTGGTGGAGATTTAAAAAAGAAAACAACCCATTATTCAGAGAAACAATAATAATCTTGGTCTTATATTGAGACAAGACTTATCGAGTCTGAGTGTTATAGGTTTCCGTTACGAAGTTGTCTTGTCTGATAATATATTATCTGATAAGTCTGATAATAATTAATATCGAGATAAGTCAGATAATATCGAGACTTTGTCAGGTGAAATTTATAATGATAATAATAATTGATCGAAATGGAATCGATTTGCAACGCTTATTATCAGTAATGTTTTATAAGCAGTAGCTTATCTTAATTGTTTTTGGGATCCTTTAAAACCATAATCTGGCGAATCCAGAGGGCTCACCTAACGTCAGTAGGAGCCCTGGATCTATCCGGATCTGGTCCGGTTCTATCGGTGCCGGTACTCAGAATTGACCGTTGGTACCTGGTTTAGGAGTGGGAAAGCTTCGGGTTCATTCATAACCTGATCGACCCGTATATCGGTCACTTCTAGTGATATTGAAATGGGCTTTCCGATTCCACCGGCCGGTCTGGGCACACAGGTGTCTATTCCGTTGGCCACTGGTTGTGGCTGAGGTCATCAACTCGGATGCCATCTGCTTGACGGGGCTGTCATCGATGGCTTGATCTTGCCTCGCGGTGTCATCTGCTTCTGTCCATCGTGGGGCTGTTGCCTGCCGGATGCAAGGGCCCGGTTCTTGATAGCCTAACGTATTTCCACGATGGACTGGTTGGTAAGCGCAGCCCTTGGAGAGGACGGGAGCTGGCAGAGGCACTGTGTTGCTGCGCCTTCGCCACTCAACCGTCTAGGGCCAGGCTGCGGTTATCATATCCGGTATTTGTCTTCATTATCAGTGTTTCCAGTCATTCCTCAGTTTTATCGCCATCATGGGGCTTTCACCGAGACCAGTTTTTTGATGGTGGTGTGGTCCCGGTTCTTAATTGCCATCTTGGCGTTGTGGTCCATGATGTCCTTCGCTGGTGTTTCCATCACTCCCTTTATAAGTTTGCCTAGCGCGTCATCTGTGTCGTCGGTGTAGTAGACAAGATGTTCCGTGTGACGCGTCAGGGCGACCACCGCGTGTGATGCACTGTGATGTAGCTGTAACTTCCTCTTCTGGTGTTTGATGACGTATACTCTCTTGTAGCACAATCCCTGGGCCTCGTGAATGGTTAGTACTTTTGAGGCCTCTCCGGTTCCGTAACCTGACTTTCTCAGCGTTGACTTCTCCAGCTGTGTATAAGTCAGGTACAAGGTGTTGTTGTCGGATTTAGGGATCTCCGTCCCGGTCATGGGTGCTATTGCCAGGGACTTGACGATGTTGCTTGAGGAGTAGATGCCCTTGTGTATTTGCTTGAGCGCCATGGCGACATCTTGCGGGCACCTATGTGTACAGAGAAGATCTTCGGTGACGTCTGCGATGTGATGCGGGCGATGGTAATACAGCTCGAAGAGATTATCACGGTCAATGTAGGGGAGCTGGTTTACGTCCCCAATTAATAGCAGGCTCTCGGCTTTGGTGATCTGTGCCATCAGTATTATGGATCCGAAGTGACTCATGATTGCTTCATCTACAAGCAGCCTCTTGCGTTTCAGGTCTTCAAGTCCCTTCGGTCCATTTACTAGGAGAGATGCAGCTGTGCGCACCCTCTTTGTAGCTTCGTGGCCTGCCTTTTCCCGGATTCTCTCCACGAGGTCTTTCTTGGCCTCGATCGTTGTCGTTACAACTACATCCTCTTCGGCGTTGAAGTTTCGAACAATCCACGTCGTTTTCCCGCAACCCGGGACTCCATTTATCCAGGTTATTGCTGGGATCGTCCATTCGTCGGGGGGCTCTAGCTCGGACAGGATCTGGGATGTTTGTAGGATCCTGTCCTCCAGCCATATTTCTGTCCCCCTGGTGGTAACGACGATGGGGTCGCGAGATGGGATGTTATAGACTGGTTGTCCTCTTCTTTTGGACCGGTCCTCGTCCAGGAGGACTATTCCTGAGGTGGCGCTGTATGCCGCCATATGGGTAGTCATGTCCTGTCCCCTAAGGACGGTCGCCGTGTTGTTATTATAGACCGTGGCCTGGGCCTCCTCTAGTTGGATTTGTAGGAGGCCATCTTTGCCTTGTTGGTACGACTTCATGATGTCTTCGCATTCCTTGATCCTAATGGTCTTGTTGGCCTCTAGTACGGCTATGTATTCAAGGAATGCGTTGATCATATGGTCTTCGTGTCGTACCACTTTCCTTAGGGTTGGACTCTTGACCAGACCTATCTGTGCCTTTGTTGCTTGTTTGCTTATTGGTGTTCTCTGCGGTGATTTTGGGGCTTTGGTGAATCTGCTGAGCGCGTTCGCTTGAGTATCTGGGCTTCGGAATGTATCCGGTCGTAGGGGCAGCTGATCCTCGAGACCTTCTTGAGGCTCCCTCCTAAAGTGTTGGCTCTCCTTGGTGACCAGCCGATGGATTGGCTGGTCAACTTTGGCGGCGGATGTTTGTTGTTTGGCCGCCATGACAGTCTCTTTTTGTTTTTCAGCCGCCCTTAGTTTCCTTAGTTCCTTTTCCTTTTCAGCCCAGATTTCTGCGTTTGATTTCGGCGTCTCAGTAGATGGCCCTGGGAGTGATGGTTCGTTTAGCTCTGGAGACTTGGTTGTTGGGGATGTTTTCCAACTTGTGAGCTGGGAAATCTTATTTTTTATTTTATTGATGACGTTTTTTCTTGACTTTGGGTTAAGAGTCTGTTCTACTGCTAGATTTGTGTCGGGTGACTCTTCTGTCTGGGGAGTTACGTGGCTTATTTGTGCGGCAGTGATCTGTGATGTTTTCTCGGGTGGTTTGTTGGGCACGAGGAAGCTAAGGTCTTGGGTTCTTCCCTCGTACACAACGATTTCATGTTTTTCCGCTGCTTTAACGCACCCGAGATAGTCCGCCACTTCTCCTCTGTATAAGTCAGCTGTCATCACGCCAACGCTGATGGTTTTTGGTCCGATAAAAGTATTTTCTGATTCTGCAATTTGTAACAAGAGCGAGCAAGCTCGGGCGAATTGGGATTTTTCAGGTGTTTTGTCGAATAGCAGCACTGTCTTGTTTTTGGCGCGTACTACTCGACAATTTTGTCCGTCTATGGCCTCTTCGCCCAGCTCCTCGAACTTCTTTCTTTTCATCGTCGCTCTTGTTGTGCTGCCTTTGAGAATGAGTGCCAGCCCTGGTGATATGGCGACACTCTTTTTACCGAATGTCGAGCAGAAACATATGCCTTCATAAACAGAACCACTTTCCTCGTTCTGATAGATGGTGTTCCGCTTTCTCCCTCGCTCAGCCACCGAGGTATGCTGAATAGGGGAGTGGCTGTTGGTTGAAGTGGGGCGACGAGGGCAGTAGGTTCTGTTCTTTCTATGTTGGTTGTTGCACTGTCCGCTTCTTGATTTTCTTTGAAACGTTGTTTAGCGATAGTGAATATTGTTTGTATGTAAGTCAGGAACGTGTTTTTGGTTTGCTTGTCCTCCAGGTATTTATGTAGGTCCGCTTCCTGTAAGTTGACATTTAGTTGGTGTTCTACGTCATGTCTCTGGAGCTGGAAGCGGGGACAGTCGAAGATTATGTGCCATACCGTTTCTTCTACTTCTTGGTCACACTCACATCCTGGGCTATTTATGAGCTTGAAACGGTGCAAATATTGTGCGAAGGCACCGTGGCCTGTCATGGCTTGGATGTGAGTGGGGGTGAGGGTTGTTGTTCTTATAAAACGGTATGACCTCTCGATGTTGGGCAGGAATTTCTTGGTGGTGCTTCCGGTGTCCGCGTTCGTGTATCTGTCCTGCCATCTTAGGATTGATTCTCTTCTGATTTTCCTTTTGATGTAGGACAGTGGGACTTGGTTGTAATCCGGGACTTCTTTGGGGGCAAGTGCTGCTTGTTTTGCCAGTTCGTCGGCCCTTTCATTCCCGGATGTCCCTACGTGTGCGCGGAGCCAGAAGAATCGTAGCTTCCTGCCTTGGTCTTCGATGTCCTTGACACTTCTTTTGATGTCCGCCACTAGTTGAATTCTTGGTTTTGGGTTCCGAATTAGCTCTAGCGAAGATCTGGAGTCGCTAAGGATGTTTACTTCTTTATGTTCGGTTCCCTTTACCATCTCTATTGCTTTATAGAGGGCGAACATCTCTGACTGAAACACTGAGCAGTTTTGATCGAGCGACAGTCTGGCGTAAGTTATTTCTTGCCCGTTCTCCCACCATGATATTGCTGCCCCCGTTTTGCCCTCTATCTTGCTGCCGTCTGTGTAGATCTGAGGGCCTCGGATGTTATACTTTTCTATTGTCGAGGGCTCCATATCTTCCAACTTTTCGAAGGTGGTGACGGTGTAGTCGGAAGGGTGGGGTAACGTTAGTACGTCGCAGGTCTTTTGCAGCGTTTTACCGGGCGGGACGTAGTCGCTCGATATTCCTTTCTTGGTCTTGTAAAGGGCTGCCGCTTCGTGTATTCTTATGTCCAGCGGCAGCAATCCTGCCAGTGCCAGTGTTGATGTCAAGGAGGCTGTCCTGTAGGCTTTGCAGATTTTGATGGCAAAGCTCCTCTGGATGGAGTCAAGCAGCGTCTTGGTCTTATTTAGGTCTGCGGCGGGTGCCCAGACGCTCGCAGCGTACAGGATGATCGGCTCGATAACTGAGATATATATCGTTCTAATAATCTCTCCGTTTAACCCCCACGTCACCTTGGCGGAGTGTGCTATCTGCTTGTATATACTAGCGGCTTTCTTGCAGACTGCCGCCACATGCGAGGTGAAGGTGAGTGATCGGTTGATTGTGACGCCTAGAAGTTTAATTTCGTCCACGAGTTTGATTTCGGTTTCGGACATCTTTATTTGGGGAGCGGTGAGTTTCAGCTTACGGGTGAGCAGCATTGCGTTAGTCTTGTGAGCTGCAAACCTCAGCTTGTTATGGGCTCCCCACCTTTCGACGATCCGGAGCACGCGGTTCGCTTTTTCCTCTATGGCGTCGGCAGTCTCTTCGGAGAAGATTAGTGTGATATCGTCGGCAAAAGCTTTGAAGTTTACTCGACATCTGGATAGCTGGTCGAGTAGCGGGTTCAATAAGATGTTCCAGAAGGTTGGTCCACCTGTTGATCCTTGGACACAACCTTTACTTGTCCCTTTTGCACTCTTTTTGCCGGCGTAGTTGACCTCGATACCACGGTCTTCGAGGTATGAGCAGATCATCTTGTATATATTGGAGGGGCATCCTTTCCTTATTAGCTGGTGCTTCAGTGCCGGCCACCACGCATTGTCGAATGCGCCTTCTATATCAAGTGAGATTAGGAGGACGATCTTCTTGTTCTGTACCTCCTCCTTGATGTGGTCTACTAGGCTGAATAGCGCATCCTCTGTGTTTCTTTGCGGGATGAAGCCGAACTGATTCTTGTTTATTGAGGGGAGTATATGCCATTGGACTCTGGTGATCATGAGTTTCTCGACTATCTTTCCCAAGATGGGGAGTAGTCCAATGGGTCTGTACGACTTGGGGTGAGTGTAATCTTCTTTACCCGGTTTTTTCAGGATGACCACGTGTGCTTTCTTCCATTGTTTCGGAAAGTGTCCTAATTGTAGGCATTTGTTCGCCAGTTCTAAAAACACCTCCGGTGCACACATAATGGCCTCGCTACAGATGTCCGATGTGAGGCCATCGGGGCCTGGAGCTTTCCCTGGGTTCAGTGATGATAGGATTAACTCCAGTTCCGCTATGGTGAATGGTGGGTCATCCTCTGCCAGTTGTTCTACCGGGTAGTTCCCCCTTAAGTGTTGGTGGTATTGTGAGTCGGTTTCTTCGGAATCATCGGGATGTTTCGGCTAGGAGGTCCGCGGATCTTTGCGGACTTAGCGTCTTGCCCTGTGTGTCTCTCAGTAGCACGTTCTCCTGGTTTGCTGCTGTCTTCCCGATGATCCTGTATATACCGTCCCACATACTTTCTTTCTCTTGAGTCGCACAGAACTCCTTCCAGCTTGCTGTTTGTGCCTCCTCCATTTTCTGTTTGTACTCTTGTCTTGTGGTCCTATATTCTTCGATGACGTGTTCTTTCCTCGATGGTGCCGCGTTTTTTATCCGTCTTTTCTTCCTCAGGACGTCCTTTTTTAGGTCTTCTAAGGACTTGTTCCACCACGGCGGCACTGGTTTGCCTTTGTAAGTACCCATCTTCGGAATCGTTTCTACACATGCTTCCTGGATATTATTTATATAGGTACTTACGGCTTCTTCCAAGTCATTTGCTGTCTTTATTGACTCCTTTAAGGCATCCTTGCTCAAGTTGGTATCCACCAGAGACTTGTTGAATTTATCCCTGAACGCTGACCACTTCGCTTTTTTGGTGTTGTATCTCCGGGTTGTTGGTCGCGGGAGTGGTTGAAGTTTTCCCTCGACCCTGATCCGGAAGGTGATTGCGTTGTGGTCTGATGTTGTAGCGTCCCGGGTGACTGTCCAGTTCTCTACCTTCGCTAGCATCGGCAGGCTGCACGCTGTCACATTGACTATACTCGTGTACATCCTGCCGTTCCTCTCCGTTTCGAAGGTGGGTGTGTCTCCGGTGTTAAGGATGTGGAAGTCCATTTCATCGAGGAACGTGGAGTAGGCGTGGCCCCTCTGATCTTCTGTGGCGCTTCCCCACCAATGACTCCACGCGTTCACGTCACCTGCCACTAAGACATTTTGGGTGGAAAGTTTAGGTTAGGTTAGGTTAGGTTAGGTTAGGTTAGGTTAGGTTAGGTTTTTTTTTTTTTTTTTTTTTTTTTTTTTTTTTTTTTTTCCACCCCCCCTAACGTTATTAGGGCTTGTTATTATTCTTTTCATTTATATCTTTTTTCTTTTCTTTCTATTTCTTTTCTTTTTCATTTATTTCTTTTCTTTTTTAAAAACATTTCTTACATAGCTATTACATCAAGTCATTTCTTTTCCATTTCATTTCTTAATTCTTATCATTCTTATTATTCTTATATTCTTATACACTTTCCAGTTTTTTGTTTTACATATTGTTATTGTTCACATATTTTTAAGTCCTATATATTTATAACATTTTATTACAGTTGTAACGTGTCACTTTATAATTATTCAAAATATATAATGTCAGTTTTTTATACTTTAGCCTATGTAAGGTCCTTCATACACTATGGTTCCATATAATTTTCACAATTTTTCTTTCCTCATGAATATTGAAGTACATAAGTACATGTCGATTGATTATTAAAACCATAAAATAAATTAATCCAGTTAAAAATACAATAAGCAAGTTACATTCAATAAAATCAATAAAATTCAATAAAAATACAATAATCCAATATGTCAATGAAAAGATAAAACTACGGCACAAACATTCAACTAACCTACTATCACAGCTTTAATCACATCTAGAGCCTACAACTAATATCACACCAATTTATCACAGTTTTTGTTATTAACATATTCTACTATTCTTTTACAGTAGGAGAGAAATACATCCCTCTTTTTTCCCCCCAGGATGGAAGGCAGGCTCTCACCCGTCATCGATGTGCCCAATCTTTGCTCAATATCATATCTATTGCTAGCAAAGATTGGACACTCGAGTAACAGGTGAGGAACCGTCTCCTCAACTCCGGGCTGACACGAGCACGACGGATCCTCCTTCAGCTTGAATCTGTTCAAGTAGAAGGCGAATCCGCCGTGACCAGTCAGTATTTGTGTTGTGTGGTGTGTTATGTCTATTTTCTTGACTATTTTGTGTGCAGCAGCAGCGCTTGGGAAAAAGAGCTTCGTGACTCCGGCCGTCCCTCCCACTTCATATCTCCTGTCCCATTCCCCAACCGTATCCTCTCTTAAGATACGCTTGACGAATGAAACAGGACACAGATCGTAGTCGGGTTTCCTTTTCGATCCCAGAGCGGCTTCCTTGGCTAACTCGTCTACTCTCTCATTCCCCCTCAACCCTGCGTGCGCCTTGATCCAAAACAAGGAGACCTCCCGCCTCTGCGATGCAGCTTTTCGGAGGGCCGCCCTTGTTTGCACTGCCAGGGGATGTGGGGAACTAAGAGTAACAGCCTGGAGAGCCGATCTGGAGTCGCTAAGGATACCAACCTTCGCCATTCCACTCTTGCAGGCTATAGTTACAGCTCTTTGGAGCGCTAGAAGTTCGGCTTGGTAGACGGTGCAATACGGCGGCAATGCAAGCTTGACGGTCTTCGTCTCGGCCTCACCCTTCCATACGGAGAGTGCGGCTCCGACTAGACCCTCAATCTTGCTGCCGTCCGTATAGATCCTATGGACGTGGCTGTTAACCACGTCTACATATGAGTCCTCATCTACCAACCCGAACCTCAGCTCTACCTGCTCTGCCGGATGTGGGTCCTCAATCGCAGGAGCCATTCGCTCCACCTCCCTGTCTCTCAACACCGGGTGTGGTACTCCCTTCTTGATCTCATAAAGTCTCGATGCTTCGAGTATTCTGAGGTCAAGAGGGAGTATCCCAGCCAGCAGCATTGCAGAGTTCAGGGAGACGGTTCGATATGCTCTGCAGATCTTCTGGGCAAAACCCCGTTGAACGGAGTTGAGCCTTTTTTGGACCCCCATCTTTTCCGCGGTGGGTGCCCACGCTGCTGATGCATACAAAATAGTCGGCTCTATTACGGCTATATATATGGTTCTAACTATCTGGGGGTTAAGCCCCCATCCTACTCTAGCAGCTTTGGCTAACTGCTTGTAGCGTGCTATAGCCTTCTTACAAATGTTTGTGACATGGGCGTTAAATGTCAGGCCGCTATCAATCGTAAGGCCCAGTATTTTCACGTTATCGTGATATTGTATCTCAACACCCCCCATTACGAGTCGCGGTACGTCGAATTTTAATTTTCGCGTGGACAATAACGCACATGTTTTATGGGGGGCAAATTTCAGTTTGTTATGCTCCCCCCATTTCCTAATCTTTTCTAACACCTTGTTAGCTCTTAATTCGATATCGAGGGCCGTTTTTCCTTCGAAGACTAGGACGATGTCATCCGCAAATGCCTGGTTAAACACATTCATCTCCTCTAACATTTGTAGCAGGGGGTCCAACAAGAGGTTCCACAGGATAGGTCCACCAATAGACCCCTGTACGCACCCCTTGTCGGTCCCCCTGTTCACTTCCACACCAGCATATCTGACATTCACACTCCTTCCGCTCAAGTAGCTACTGAACACCCGCCTGAGGTTACCCGGACACCCAACTTAAGCCAACCGAACCTTTATGGCCGGCCACCAAGCACTATCGAAGGCCCCCTCTATGTCCAGCGATACCACAACAGAAATTTTCTTCTCCTCCCTCAGCTTTCTGATGTGGTTCACTAACCTATAGAGGGCGTCTTCGGTGCTCCTTTGGGGCATGAAGCCATACTGGTTGGGGCTTATTTTGGGCAACAGGTAGAACCTAAGTCGGGCAACCAGCATCTTCTCGAAGATTTTGCCGAGAACAGGTAGGAGGCCGATCGGTCGATAGGCTTTTGGTACCCGGTATGATTCCTTGCCCGGCTTTCTCAGCACCACCACTGTCGCCTGCTTCCACTTTTCGGGAAAGTAGCCGACAGTGAGGCACTTATTCAACAGAGCAAGGAACCATTCCGGTTTACAATCTACAGCGTGCTGGCAGATGTCGGACGTGAGACCATCCGCCCCGGGGGCCTTTTTGGGGTTGAAGGACCTTACGGCTCTCTTCAACTCCTCCATGATGAAAGGAGGGTCGTCCGGACCCGTCGGGTGTTCGGAGTCCAAGGACTCCGCACGCCGGCGCGTTCGTCGATGTTCCTCACTATCATCACTTTCCAGGTCCGCGGGGTAGAAGGTCTCCGCCAACAGTTCTGCGGAGCTTCGGGCGTCGAGGGTTTCACCGCCCCTTGTTAGGGGCAGATCCTCCTCCCTCCCTCTGACTCTGTTCAGCACTCTGTAGATGCCCTCCCAGACCCCCTCCCTATCCTGTTTTCGGCAAAACTCCTTCCAGCTCGCTACTTGAGCCTCTTTCACTGCCTTTTCATACTTCTCTTTCGCTTCCAGGTACAACCCAACTACGCGGTTTCTGCGATCAGGCGCTGCGTTTCGGATCCTGCGTTTCCTCGTGGCGACCTCCTTCTTCATCTGCGCGAGCTCATCATTCCACCACGACAAGGTGAATTTCTGCGTGTGTTTTTTGGTCGGCATAGTGTCTCTGCATGTCTGTGTTATGGCTTGTGTGTAACTGTCTATTGCGTCATCTATTTGTTGTGTGCTGTGTATTGAATCCATCGCTTGTACAGTCAATTGTCTGTCTGACATCTGCTGGGTCAGTTTCTCACGAAACTGAGCCCAGTTTGCCTTATGAGTGTTGAAGGTGCGTGTGGTACGTATTATGTTCGTGCCTGTGGATTTCTGTTGTCTGATGCCGAATGATATGCCGTTGTGGTCCGAGCTCGTCAGACTCTCCTCCACCCTCCAGTCGCCCACTCGGTCCAGCAGATCGTCGGAGCACGCTGTCACATCCACATAGCTGGTGTACCTTTTACCCCCTCTGACGGTATCGAAGGTTGGGATGTCTCCGGTGTTGAGTATATGTAAGCTCATTGCTTCCAGTACAGCAGACATTTCCCTTCCTCGCGGGTCTTCCGTATCGCCACCCCACCACGGGCTCTTCGCGTTGGCGTCGCCTCCCAAGACCATCTTATCAGATCCCAGCTCTCTTCCTATCCGCATAAGATGGTCCAGGTAAGGCCCCACAGGCTTATCGGGCTCGAAGTAGAAGGACACTACAACCGTCTCCCAGGCTTTGGTTCGGAGGGTGGCCACAACAATGTTGTTGTTGCTGAGGCGTGTGTGTAGCTCAACGTCCAACGTGTCGTCGAATACCACAACACACGCCTTGACAACACCGCCCCCTTCCCCATCGCTCTGGTAGACCCTCATTCCGTTGTGTGTCCTCATACTCCGGGCCCCACCTATGTAGGGCTCTTGCAGCAGCGCTACGCTAGCCTTACGCTTGGTGGCCTCGAGTAATAACTCCCTTGTGGCGATTTGGCTCCGCTGAAGGTTGGCCTGCAATATTCGGTACTGGAAGTACTCACCGGGGACAACCCTAGCAGTACGATACCGCCGATCTGGCTAAGGCGTCCCACCTCTTCCTTTCCGTACATCCTCTATCGAAAGCACTGTGCTCCTCATTGCCTTTCCTAGCCCTCATGCAATTAATGCATTTGGGCTTTTCTCCCCGCAGCCACTTGTCGCATTCAGTCCTCAGATGAGGACCGGCGCAGTGGCTGCATCTTACCTCTCCTTCCTTGCAGTACCTCCTGGTATGCCCATACCCAAGGCAACGGGAGCACTGCACTAATGGACTATGGTCCTCAACTTTCACTCTGAATAGCCCTATGCGGGCGTATCCTTCATCTACACACCTCTTCCATACTTGTGGGCTCGTCCTAACCACTAGGTGGTTCTGTAGGGAGTTCCTTGCACGCATCGTGTGCACTACCTCTACCTTTCTCTCTTCCCCCTTCAGGCCTTCAAGGATGTCCGCGTTCTGGTTAGAGAACGCGGTGACGAAGTCGGGTATGTCATACTTCATCATGTCCCTGAATGTCAGAAGGGGTTTTTTGTTCTTCACATCTTCCACTATTAAATCCTCACTCTTTCTCAATCTGTCCCTCACCTTGCTTCTTTCTTCCTCATTCATACATCCTATTACGACTTTTCTATTTTTAACCTTCCTAACCCTCTCCACCTTTACCCAGCCGTCCTTTGCGTCTACAGCTTTCCTAATCTTTTCTAGCACCTCTTCTCCAGTCTCTTGCCCGTCCCTGGAGGACACCATGACTGAGTGCAGTGCCCTTGCCTCAGGAGGTTTCTCTACGATGCCTCTCGAGGCAACGCACGCATAACTCGCCGGTTTGGCGACAGTCGTGTTGTTCTCCAGTAACGAGCTCAACTTCCCCATTTTTTCCTCATTTTCCTTTAGGCTTGCCTTCATTTCCTCCATTTTTATCATCATTTCCTTCATTCCCTGTGTCATATTTTCTCTAACTAATATATTTTCTTTTTGCAGGTTTCTCATCAGTGTGCTGTCGTCTGCGTCGGCTGACCGGGGGGGATGTATAGGGTCCTTCCCCGGCCCTCCGCCGCTCCGGGTTCCGGCACTGGTGAGCTCCTCTTCTAATTCTTTTACGATATGGTAAAGCCTCTCTAATGCGGCGAAAGCTTGATCTTTGAGCTCCTTTTTAAAAATTTTTGAGCAGTTTATACTGCTTTTCGCTCGCATTAGACAGGCTTTACCTTCGTTTGTTCTAGGTTTGTTGGGGTGGTTGGGGCTATTGGGTATTACTAATATAGTAGCATTTTTATTCGCTTTAGGTTTAGGTGCTGGCGGTTCTGGGTTGGGTTTATCTATTTTAGCGGGGGGTGTTACACTTTTAGTTATTTTTAATGCTTCATATTTGTCTACGCTTTTCCGCACTACAGAGGCTTTTGCTGGTTGTGACTGGGCTCTGCCCACGTCAGCTTCATCGTTCCTTTGTGGCGATACTGTGAACGTGTCACTGGCTCGCTGTAATTGGGGGGTGCGTGGCATCATTTTGTTAGGGGGGGTTTGTCAATTTCAATTAAAATAAAATTCAAATAATATGTGTAGAATAAGTAAAATTAAATTGAATTATTAATAAATTAAATGTCAAAGTGTAAAATGTCAATAAAATAAATGTCAAAATTTCCTACTCTAACAGTTTCCCCAATAGGGGGATAACTGACCTATTCTAGCTAAATAAAAATATAATGTTGTGTTAAGGGTTTCCCTAAGCGCACATTACAACAATGCTTAACCTAGCAACTACCCAAAAAAGGTGTAGTTGGTCCTTATAAACTAAAAATACAACTAGTCAGTAGCTCCAATAGGGGCTACTGGTCAATTTTACTTATAACAATGTTAAGTACCTTAGTCTTAGTTTCTTTTTAGGTGATGCAGCTCTCCAGTTCCCGATGTGGTGGCCTCTTCCAGGTAAGTTCGAGTTTTTCTTCTTTTTCAGGTGCTGCAGGCGTTCCAGGTGTTCCGGGCTTGCAGGTGTGGCGTCTTAAACCTCGCCCAGATCCGGTCCCCGAAAACTGCAGCTTCCTGCGATGTCCCGAAGCTTACAGGTGAGATTTTCTTTTTCCAGGTGTTGACCCCTTTTTCCAGGTGTTCGGAGTCAACGTGGCAGGATAGAGCTTTGGTCGCCTGTGCCAATGGTGAAAACCACGTCTCTCTACGAGGTGTAGGAGCGGAGTTATCGGCGTTTTAAAATTTCCAAGATGGCGGCCAAATTTCGGTCTGGAAATTAGATTTTCTGCTGCTTCCTCGTCCTTCAGAGTAATTCCCCCGAGTTTGGGCTTGTTTTTCAGGGTTTTTCAAGCCCTTCCTGGATATCTGGGTCTCTTTCCCAGATTCGACCTTGAAATTTTTGTGGCCCCGATTTGGTTCAGATTCGGGGAGGGGGTAGCTGAAAAGCTGCCTTTACTAGCAAAAGAAACCCCGTCTTCCTAGGCCTTCTAGGAGTGAAGTTATGCTCACTTTTGTGCCGAGTTTGACAGATGTCAAGCTGTCAATGTCACACTTTGAAGGCTTATATCTCGTCAGCTATTGGTCGCAGGTAGGGGGTTCTTGGGCTTGTTCTGCTTAGATTTTTTCCCTCTGTCTGGTTCTGGCCTTTATTTGACGAAAAAATTTTTGAAAATTTTTTTCGTCTTTTCCGGGTTTTCCGGGTTACGACCCCTCGGAATATGTAGCCGGTCCCTTGTACTGCTCGGGGTAGAAAACCGCGTCCTTCCCCGGCTTCTGGTTGCGGAGTAATTGGCGTTAGAACTTTTCCAAGATGGCGGTCGAAATGTCAGTCGATGGTTTTTTGCCAATTACTCCGTCAGTTTTTGTTTGCCCGGATCGCGGTTTCCTCCTAGGGGGGATATCAGTACCTTGTGCTTTTGATGGGGGGTGAATTTGGGGGGGTTCTATTTTCCCAAATTTTCCTCGATTTTTCTGTCTCGTCCGATTCTCCGCCTCAGGCCCTTTCTAATGACCCGTCGCTCGCCGCTGTCTGCCAACTGGTTTGGGAGCTATATCAGTTTAAGTTTTTCCAAAATGGCCGTCAAAATGGCGGCCAAATGGTTTTTTCCCTCTAACTCCCGTTCTAGTGGTCGTAGAAGGTCGAGCGAGGTATCGCTAGATTCGTCTCGTCGTCCGCCGTCTATTTCCGGTGCCTTGTTCCTGGTTTTTCCAGCCGCTCCCTTTTTATCCTGGATTTTTACCTTTTTTACGGTTTTTCCCGTTCTGGAGCAGCTGAAGACACGCGGTTTTTTGTGTTGTGTTGGGGGTGAGTGCGGGCAGCCTGTGGTGGGATTTTAACGTGCGTGGCCGGCCCTTGCGTGGTGTGATTGCAGCTTTTATGGAAAAGTGGTTTTTCCGGATTTCCACTGGGTTGTAGTTCCGGACCACCTACCTTTTTGTTGCTGGCTGCCAAGAACCTTGTTTGTGCCGGCCTATTTCAGTGTCAAAACCCACGCGTCTCTATGGGCGCCTCCGCTATAAGAATTCAAATTTCCAATTTTCTAATTTCAATAACTCACCCCTGGTATGTCCAAAAATTTTTCTTTTTCCGGAAAATTGCTATTCTTTGTGATGCCTTCCTGACCCACTTTTTACTAATTCACTGGGACCTTTATTTCGGTGACCTCGTGGTGACGCCAAAAACTTTACCACAAGGTCAAAGGTACTTCCCGTGGGTCTATAATTACAAAAATTTGCACACACTTAAAGGTCACTGTCCTGCACAATGTCTGATTACTTTCACTAATAACGGTTTATATTTGCGTCTTTATTCGCACTTTGAAATTTAAAAATTTTTTCACTTTCGGTTTTTCCGATTTTTCACGGTTTTTCCGGAGTTTTTTAAGGGTCGCTCGAATCACCCGCGTGTAGGTGGTACCGAGACGCGTCGTTTGGTACCAAAATCTTTAAAATACGTTCACTTTTTACCACTTTTTTTCGATTTTTTTTAAGCGGAGCAATTGCGAAAAACATGTGCTCTCGAGCGCGATCGGCACGAAACTGGTTAGGTTAGGTTAGGTTAGGTTAGGTTAGGTTAGGTTAGGTTAGGTTAGGTTAGGTTAGGTTAGGTTAGGTTAGGTTAGGTTAGGTTAGGTTAGGTTAGGTTAGGTTAGGTTAGGTTAGGTTAGGTTAGGTTAGGTTAGGTTAGGTTAGGTTAGGTTAGGTTAGGTTAGGTTAGGTTAGGTTAGGTTAGGTTAGGTTAGGTTAGGTTAGGTTAGGTTAGGTTAGGTTAGGTTAGGTTAGGTTAGGTTAGGTTAGGTTAGGTTAGGTTAGGTTAGGTTAGGTTAGGTTAGGTTAGGTTAGGTTAGGTTAGGTTAGGTTAGGTTAGGTTAGGTTAGGTTAGGTTAGGTTAGGTTAGGTTAGGTTAGGTTAGGTTAGGTTAGGTTAGGTTAGGTTAGGTTAGGTTAGGTTAGGTTAGGTTAGGTTAGGTTAGGTTAGGTTAGGTTAGGTTAGGTTAGGTTAGGTTAGGTTAGGTTAGGTTAGGTTAGGTTAGGTTAGGTTAGGTTAGGTTAGGTTAGGTTAGGTTAGGTTAGGTTAGGTTAGGTTAGGTTAGGTTAGGTTAGGTTAGGTTAGGTTAGGTTAGGTTAGGTTAGGTTAGGTTAGGTTAGGTTAGGTTAGGTTAGGTTAGGTTAGGTTAGGTTAGGTTAGGTTAGGTTAGGTTAGGTTAGGTTAGGTTAGGTTAGGTTAGGTTAGGTTAGGTTAGGTTAGGTTAGGTTAGGTTAGGTTAGGTTAGGTTAGGTTAGGTTAGGTTAGGTTAGGTTAGGTTAGGTTAGGTTAGGTTAGGTTAGGTTAGGTTTTTTTTTTTTTTTTTTTTTTTTTTTTTTTTTTTTCGTCCCCCTAACTTTATCAGGGCTTGTTTTGTTCTTTTACTTTTTTATTTTCTCATTTTTCTTTTTCTTTTCTTTTTTATATGAACTTTCTTAATTACTAATACAATTTTTATTTTTCGGTTTTTATACATTTCGTTACATACTTTTTTATTTTCTCATTTTTCTTTGGTTTTTATATGAATTTTCTTAATTACTATTACAATTTTATTTTTCGGTTTTTATACATTTCATTCTTTCATTTTTAATTTTCAGTTTTAATATGTCCCTTTTCCATTTTTTACATTTCAGACCTTTTTAACAGCTCATGACTCTAATTTACAATAAAACAAAAATAATACAATTCAAAATACAATTCCATAATAATTAAAATACAATACAATAATAAAATTCCAATAAAAATTCAAAATTATGATTCAATTTAAAAACAATACAATTCAATAAAAACACAACTATATACACGGCACAACTAATCTAATATCACAGAACGTTCATCACTCAAAATATCACAATTTCTCCTGTTTGCTACACCCACTATCAGCTTACAAAAAGCGAGGAGAAAATCCCGCTTTTTGCCCCCCAGGATGGAAGGTAGGCTCTCACCCGTCATCGATGTGCCCAATTTCTGCTCGAGATCATGTCGAGGTTAGGTTAGGTTAGGTTAGGTTAGGTTAGGTTAGGTTAGGTTAGGTTAGGTTAGGTTAGGTTAGGTTAGGTTAGGTTAGGTTAGGTTAGGTTAGGTTAGGTTAGGTTAGGTTAGGTTAGGTTAGGTTAGGTTAGGTTAGGTTAGGTTAGGTTAGGTTAGGTTAGGTTAGGTTAGGTTAGGTTAGGTTAGGTTAGGTTAGGTTAGGTTAGGTTAGGTTAGGTTAGGTTAGGTTAGGTTAGGTTAGGTTAGGTTAGGTTAGGTTAGGTTAGGTTAGGTTAGGTTAGGTTAGGTTAGGTTAGGTTAGGTTAGGTTAGGTTAGGTTAGGTTAGGTTAGGTTAGGTTGAACTTGAATTTTCTGAGGCGGAGCCTATGCTTGCGGAGGAATTTTTAAGTTCATGGTGGCTATCAATGCGCCTATTGTTGGTGAATTTTTTGGTGGTTACTGCGTTTCAAAAACCCCAGTGGTTTTTGAGATATTTCATTTTTGGTGTTTTTTCTGTTTTGTATGGAAATTGTTAGTAGATCATCAAAGTAAAAGTTCACTGGTTGACGAGTTTGTCCCAGTATTCTTTTGCGGGGGTGATCCCTAACTGGGGTTGAAAATTTGTAAATATAGGGTTTAGTTTTTCTTTGTTATTTGGTGTTGGTTTTATTATTTTATTAGGTTTAATTTTTTAGTTTTAAGTTAAATCTATAATTTTTTAAAACTTGTTGGTATCCCCAGTCGATTTCGGCCCGAGTCATCGGGTAGATTATACTGGGTATGCCTAAGGGAGGTGGAAGAAAACAGGGGGGAGTGGAAGGAGATGAAGGGGGGGGATCTGATGAGGGGGGGGATAGGTCTTCTGATGGGGAGTTTTTAGTTTTTTATGGGGATGATAGATCTGGAGGTGAACAGATTCTGGAGGAAGTTAGGAATGATGGGGGGACTCGTAGGAAGGACAAGGAGGGGGAAAATCTAACGAGAGGTCCCACCAGGAGTAATTTCCGTGCGGGTATTAGTTTGGAGGAGATTTTGGGGACGGAGTCCATACCCTCCATGTCGGAGTCGGAGTTGGTCGCGACTAAGCGGCTTTTCTCGGAGCTTTCCGGCTCCGATACGGAGGGGGTTGGTGTGGGGTCTGACAAGACGGTTAAGCCCCAAATCGCCAAACGAGGGAAAACTCGTGGCTCTGCGAGCAGAATCTCTGCTGCTCGTATGGAGCTCAGAGATAGAGCGAAGGAGGCGAAAGAGGCGGATTTTCTTGCCTCCCTTGATAGGAGGTCCAGAAAAGAGGTTGTGATTGCGGCGGAACCTACTCCACCAGGTCCCCTCGACATAGATGTCGAGGCCATGGGGCCAGAGGATTTGATACGCGCTGCCGAGAGTAATCTCCAGGAAATTCTCGGCATTGCGAACAAATCCTCCAATCTGAAGGGTGGCTACGCCAATAAAATAAAGCGGGCTACGTCTACAGTGAGGCTGGTGTTGGACGCGCTTGGGGCGCGCACTGAAGCGGAGGAGACTCGCCGTCTTAAAGCCGATAATAGTCGGCTTCAAAGAGAGTTGGCGAATCTCAGGGAGGAAGTGCGCGCCTACAAGCGCGAATTTGAAGAGAGCCGGACGGAGGCGGCAAAGGATAAGCGCTCTCCGATGTCCAGCGAGCAGCTGGCCGTCCTGGAGCGGAATGTTGCTCGTTTAGTGGGCAATTTAGTGGACAGGCGCTTGGCGGCATTGGAGGAGCGGTTGCCTCCTCTTGCTCCCATGCGTCCACCCCTGGCGGCTGACAAAATGAGGGCTGCCCAGGAAAAGAGGGCTACTCCACAGGCTGATAATCCAGCGCCAGTTGCCCTGCCGTCTCGAGACGTCTCACCGGTGATGTCGATACCTGCGTCTCACCGCGTGATACGTGAGGATTTTCCGGCGCTCCCGGTGCGTCCGGAGGTGCGTTCGGCCCCTGCCCCTGGTAGGCCTAAAAAAGGCAAGGGTAAGGTTAAGGGGTTGAAGTCTCGGGAGCAATCCGGTCCGTCTGCTTCGTCAACGGCAGCTGCGGTGTCATTGAGTGCCTCGTTCGAGGTACCAAGAACCGCAGCAACAGCAGGTAATCCTGCGGAGGAGTCCTCGGGCAATTGGACTGCGGTCGTTCGCCGAAAGTTGCCAAAGAAGACGGCACCGGTGCCTCCCCCGAAATCTGTGAAGAAGGCGCCCAAGGTCGTTATGCCCCGCTCTACGGCCGTTGTTGTTAAGCTGAAGCCGGAAGCGGTCAGCAGCGGCTCGACCTACAGCTCTGTCTTGCAAAAGGCGGAGCTGTCCATCAAGCTGGACGACTTGGGTATCGGCCCCCTTCGAATTCGACAGGCAGCTACGGGAGCCAGGGTCATTGAGATCCCTGGCTCCACCAGCCACGAAAGGGCGGACGCGTTGGCGGCCCGCCTTTCCGAGGTCCTCGCGGAGGAGGTGGACGTTTCCAGGCCCGTGAAATGTGCCGATTTTAAAATCACGGGCCTGTCTGACGCTGCGACGGTGGAGTCGGTTAAGTCCGCCGTCGCTAGGGAGGGGGGATGTCTCTCCACTCAGATATGGGTGGGAGCGATCCAACGGGGTACGATGGGCACTGGCTTTGCCCGCATGAGTTGCCCTGTGACAGCGGCTAAAAAGCTGGTATCACTGGGCAGCATTTCTGTTGGGTGGAGCAAAGTCGTGCTCCATCTTGTTGACGCACGTCCCAAGCACTGTTTCAGATGCTTGGGAATGGGACACTTCGCCGCGTTGTGTCCTCCAACAATGAAAGACCGCAGCAATTTGTGTTATCGCTGCGGTCTACCCGGACACAACATGTCCGAGTGTCAAGTTGCCAAGCCGAAGTGTGCGGTCTGTACAGATACAGGCCGCCCTTCGGATCATGTAATGGGGGGTAGATCATGCAACCCCCCACCTGCCCGTGGTAAATTCTCCTCCACCCCGAGATCAACGGGGAGAGGAGCGGCGTCGCCTGAGGCCCAAATGTCCGACTAATGACAGGACATTTGGGTTTTCTTCAGGGGAATTGTAACCACTCCGCCGCGGCTCAGGATCTCTTCCTGCAGTCGATAGCGGAGTGGAACATTGACGTGGCGGTGTTGGCGGAGCCCTATTGTGTCCCTCCTCAGCCTCATTGGGCTGGGGATGATCAGGACTCCGTCTCCATATTGGTAAGGCCAGGTGCTGGCCCCCCCCTCATACCTAGAATGAGGGGTCCCGGGTACGTGGTGGCGGTTTGGGGAGAGTACGCCATAATTGGGGTCTACTTCTCCCCAAACCGTAGCTTAGCCGCCCTAGAGCAGTTCCTCGATGCTCTAGGGCCGCTAATCAGAAGGCTAGCCCCCCTCCCCGTAATAGTGGCAGGGGACTTTAACGCTAAGTCCTCGGCGTGGGGTTCCCCTGTCACTGACCCGAAGGGGAGAGAGGTGGAGGAGTGGGCTCTGGCCTCGGGACTGTCTCTACTCAATACAGGGACAGTCCCGACCTGCGTGCGTCGGACGGGGGGTTCAGTGGTGGACCTGTCGTTCGCCACTCCTGCCATCGCGCGCAGGGTGGAGAGGTGGAGGGTGGTGACGGAGGTGGAGACACTCTCGGACCATCGCTACATACGGTTCGAGGTGTCTTCGACCTCCGCATCGAGTCCAGCATCGCGCTTCGGGGGACGTAGTGTGTTCCCGCGTTGGGCTCTCTCAAAGCTCAACCGGGAACTGGCGGAGGAGGCGGCCATTGTCGGCCGCTGGAGTTTTCCGTCCTCTGAAGGAATGGGGGTTGACGAATTGGCTGGCTGTTTCGGCAACGTGCTCACTAGCGTTTGCCGAGCGGCCATGCCTAGAGTGTGGGGTCCCCCCCCGCCTCGGAGGGCTGTCTACTGGTGGTCGACGGAGTTGGCCGACCTTCGCGCCGCCTGCAATGCTGCGCGTCGCGCATACACTCGCAGCAGGCGGCGCCGTCCCCAGGATGAGGAGCGCGATGGCCGGTTGTACAGGGTCTACAGGGCGAAAAGGGAGACCCTGCAGCTGGCCATCAGTCAGGCCAAGGAGCGAGCGTGGCTGGAGTTGGTGGAGGGGATCGACAACGACCCCTGGGGCCGACCGTATAAAAGGGCGCGAGACAAACTTCGCGCCCAGTCGGCCCCTTTGACGGAGACACTCCAGCCACATCTGCTGGGGAGCATTGTCCGGGAACTGTTCCCGGACCCCCCAGTAGGATTCGCTCCGCCGCGAATGGCACCGCTGATGCTGGACTCGGTGGTGGAGGATGTTCCGCCACCCGTCACTGACGCAGAAATGGAGGCGGTTCTGTCCCGCCTCCGTAGTAAGAAGAGGGCGCCCGGTCCGGACGGGGTGCACGGGAGAGTTTTGGCGATAGCCCTCGTGCACCTCGAAGACAGACTCCGGGAGCTGTTTAACCGCTGCCTTCAGAGCGGACAGTTCCCGGAGGTATGGAAGGAGGGTCGGCTCGTCCTTATTCCGAAGGACGGGCGACCACCAGACTGCGCGTCGGCGGTGCGACCGATCGTGTTGCTGAACGAGGTGGGTAAGGCGTTTGAGCATATTCTTGCCTCCCGCCTCGTTCAGCATTTGGAGGAAGGACCTGGACCCAAGCTGTCTGACAGTCAGTTTGGGTTCCGGGCCGGTCGGTCGACCGTCGACGCTATAGGGCGCATAAAGTCAGTGACGGGTGAAGCGGAACGTCGAGGGGAGGTGGTGGTGGCGGTGTCGTTCGACATCGCCAACGCATTCAACAGCCTCCCTCACAGCGTAATACGGGAGGCACTGATTTACTTCGGAGTGCCCCCGTATCTCGGGAGGCTGTTGAATGTGTATCTCTCCGATAGGGAGATCGTCTACGAGGACGGGTCGGGGTCCTTAGTGAGGAGGAAGGTCGATTGCGGCGTCCCCCAGGGTTCGCGTCTAGGTCCGGACCTTTGGGACGTCGGCTTCGACTGGGTCCTGCGGTGTGCTCTTCTCTCGGGCATGGTGCTCGTCTGTTACTGCGACGACACCTATGCTTTATTCCGAGAGAAGACCTTCGAGGAGGCCGCGCGGCTGGCTGAGGTGGGAGCATCCCTCATTGTCAGTCGCATAGAGCGGCTTGGGCTTCGGGTACGCCTAGGCAAGACCGAAGCCCTCCTCTTCCGCGGACCCGGGAGGAGAGGGCCCCCACCCGGAGCACGACTCCTTATCGGAGAGACGGAGGTCAGGATGAGTCCGACGCTTAAATGTCTTGGACTCATCCTGGACGGGAGGTGGACCTTCGGCCCACATTTCCAACAGTTGGGACCGAAGGTCGTGAGGGCGGCATCAGCGCTGGGCCGACTCCTGCCTAATATAGGAGGGCCCAGCGAAGCCTGCAGGCGGCTGTACTCTGGAGTCTGTCGGAGTATAGCCCTGTACGGTGCCCCAATTTGGGCGGATTCCCTCACCGCTCGTAATAAGGCCCAGCTGCGAAAAGCGCAGCGGGTCATAGCGGTGAGGGTGATCAGGGGGTACCGTACGGTCTCCTGGACGGCAGCTACTGCCCTGGCGGGAGACCCGCCGTGGGAGCTTATTGCGACGGTCTTTGCCGAGTTGCACCTCCTTGTTTCAGAGAGGAGGTCGCGGGGCGAAGACCTGCAATGGGAGGAGCTCCGGCGGGTCCGAAGGCTGGGAGAGCAGTGGCTGCTGAGGAGGTGGGGTGAGGACCTGGCGCAGGCCCAGTACGGGCAACGTACTGCTCAGGCTCTGCGACCAGTTCTTGCGGCGTGGATGCGCCGCAAGAAAAAACCCCTCACCTTCCGCCTTGCACAGGTGCTCACCGGACACGGATGTTTCGGTGCGTATTTGTGTAAGGTCGCCAGGAGGGAGCCTACGCCAGCCTGCCATGAGTGTGGCGCTGCGGAGGACACGGCCCAGCACACCCTTGAGGTGTGCGATCGTTGGGCCGTGCAGCGCCATGATCTCATGGCGGTGCTTGGGCGGGACCTCTCACTCTCGGGCATGGTTCGCTGCATGCTCGAGAGTGATGAGGCTTGGCAGGCGGCGGTCTCTTTCTGTGAAACCGTCCTTTCACAGAAAGAGGCCGCGGAGCGGAACAGAGAGGATGACCCTTCCTCCGTTCCGCTCCGCCGGCGTAGGACGGGAGTGCGGAGGCGTCGCTATGCGAACCTCCAATAACTTCCGTCCCACGGGGCTCCGGGTCAGGATGGGAACCTGCCCGGCTTTGCTAGTCCCGGCGCCGAGGGGAACGCTTTAGTTTGCCTAAGCGTTCCCTAACTTTGGTGGAAGTCCGGTCCCTTGTGAGGTAGACCGGCCGGTCGTGGAGGGAGTCCTGTGTTAGACAGATCCAGGACATCCCTCCGTATACGGCTGAAGGCAAACCGCAGGTGGTTTTAGTGGGTAGGAGTCCCACATACCCCCGGGGTGCTTCAGCTAACTGAGGCACTTCCCCAACCCGGGGCACCCATGATGGGTTTCCCCTGCGCATCAAAAAAAAAAAAAAAAAAAAAGGTTAGGTTAGGTTAGGTTAGGTTAGGTTAGGTTAGGTTAGGTTAGGTTAGGTTAGGTTAGGTTAGGTTAGGTTAGGTTAGGTTAGGTTAGGTTAGGTTAGGTTAGGTTAGGTTAGGTTAGGTTAGGTTAGGTTAGGTTAGGTTAGGTTAGGTTAGGTTAGGTTAGGTTAGGTTAGGTTAGGTTAGGTTAGGTTAGGTTAGGTTAGGTTAGGTTAGGTTAGGTTAGGTTAGGTTAGGTTAGGTTAGGTTAGGTTAGGTTAGGTTAGGTTAGGTTAGGTTAGGTTAGGTTAGGTTAGGTTAGGTTAGGTTAGGTTAGGTTAGGTTAGGTTAGGTTAGGTTAGGTTAGGTTAGGTTAGGTTAGGTTAGGTTAGGTTAGGTTAGGTTAGGTTAGGTTAGGTTAGGTTGAGCTTAAATTTTCCGAGGCGAAGCCTATGCCAGCTGACGGATTTTTAAGTTCAGGGTGTCTATCGATGCGCCTATCGGTGGCCGATTTTTTGGTGTGCTTTGTGTCTCAAAAACCCAAGTGGTTTTTGAGATATTTAATTTTTGGTGTTTTTTGTATAAGTAGGGAGATTGTTAGTAGGTCATCCAAGTAAAGTTCACTGGTTGACGAGTTTGTCCCAGCGTTCCTTTGCTAGGGTGACCTCTAGCCGGGGGGGAATTGTTCCTGTAAATATAGTTTTAGGTTTTTCTTTTTTATGGTGGTAGTTTTGTCTTATATTTTGGTGTTGGTCTTAGTCTTAATTTAGTTTTTTAAGATTAGACTTAAGTTTTCAAAACTTGGTGGAAACCCTGGTCGCTGTCAGCCTGTGTCATTAGGCGGCGGAGAGACTGGAGATGTCGAAAGGAGGTGAAAAAATGCAGGGGGGAATAGGGGATGAAAAGGGGGGATTTGATGGGGGTGGGGATAAATATTCCTCTGGTGGTTTTGAGACTTTCTATGGAGATGACAGGAGGTCTGAGGACGAGGAGCTTCTTGCCATGGACAAGAGCATTGGGAAGGTTCTTGGGAAGAAGAATAGGAAGGAGAAAGAAAAGAAGGAGAAGAGTAGTGCTCGTGCGGGCATTACCGTGGAAGAACTGTTGGGAACAGAATCGATTCCCTCAATGTCGGAGTCGGAGGTGGTCGCGGCAAAGCGACTTTTCTCGGAGCTGTCTGGCTCCGACATGGAGGAGATCTCTGACGGAGTAAGGTCTGACAGGACCTTGAAAACCCAGACGGCCAAGCGTGGAAAAACAAGGGGGGTGTCAGCGGCTCGCCAGGAGCTACGAGAACGGATCGAGGTGGCAAGGGAGGCAGATTTCGTTGCGTCCCTCGAAAAGAGGACTTACAGAAAGGAGACTGTCCCGGAGGATCCTACTCCCCCGGGACCACTGGACATCGATGTGGAGACGATGGGGCCGGACGACTTGATGCGCGCCGCGGAAAGCAATCTACAAGAGATTCTTGGCATCGCAAACAGGTCGTCCAACCTTAAGGGCGGATACGCTAATAAAATCAAGCGTGCCACCTCGGTCGTCAGGATGATCTTAGACGCGCTTGGAGCGCGTACAGAAGCAGAGGAGACTCGCCGTCTCAAAGCCGACAATAGTCGGCTTCAGCGAGAACTGGCGAATCTCCGCGAAGAAGTGCGCGCCTACAAACGCGAGTTTGAAGAGTGCAGGAGCCAGGCGGTAAAGGAGAGGTGCTCTCCGATGTCCAGTGAGCAACTGAGCATCCTGGAAAAAAGCATCGCTCGCCTCGTGGGTAATCTGGTGGACGGACGGCTTGCGGCTTTGGAGGATCGGTTGCTGCCCCGTCCTATAGTTCGTCCGCCTTTGGCGGCGGACAAGAAGAGGGCGGCCCAGGAACATGGGCCCATCAAACCATCTACGGTGGACACTGATGTTCCGTCCCGGATTACTTCCACCCGCCGTGTTATCCGGGAGGAGTTTCCCTCGCTGCCGGTTTGCTCAGAGGTTCGTCCTCTCCCAACTGCAGCTAAAACTAAGAAGGGGAAGGAGGCGAAAACAATAGAGTGGTCGAGCTTTGGTCCGTCCACCTCGAAGCAGGCGCTTGCTTCAGCAGCGGGCGCTGAAAAGGAGATACCTGCATCTGCACCGATTGTTGCAAAAGAAGGGCCCTCGTCGGAGTGGACCGAAGTCGTTCGGAAGAAGGCCTCCTCGAAGAAGCCGGCGCCTAAACCGCAACCTGTTAAGGCGCCGAAGGTTGTGATGCCACGCTCCACGGCTGTGGTCGTCAAGTTGAGGCCGGATGCGGTCCTCAACGGTATGACCTACAGCTCGGCCCTACAAAAGGCAGAGAGGGCCATAGATTTGAAGGAGTTGGGGATTGGTCCCCTGCGTATAAGACAGGCGGCTACAGGAGCCAGGGTTATTGAAATTCCTGGCTCCACCAGCCATGAGAAGGCCGACTCACTAGCGGCTCGTCTCATGGTGGTTCTGGCGGAACAAGCCGACGTTTCTAGGCCCGTGAAATGTTCCGATTTTAAAATCACGGGCCTATCTGATGCTGTGACCGCGGAATCTCTTAAGTCCGCGGTCGCTAAGGAAGGTGGTTGTTTCCCCTCTCAGGTGTGGGTAGGGGAGATCCATAGGGGTATTGTCGGAACGGGCTTTGCTCGCATGAGCTGCCCAGTGACGGCAGCCAAAAAATTGGTGTCGCTGGGCAGTATCGCTGTGGGGTGGAGCAAGGCCACGCTCCGTCTAATAAACGCTCGTCCCAAGCACTGCTTCCGTTGCTTGGGCATGGGGCACTTTGCGGCATTGTGCTCGCCGTCGAATAAAGACCGCAGCAATTTATGTTACCGCTGCGGTCTGCCCGGACATAATTCGTCCGAGTGCTCGGCTAAAAAGCCAAAATGTGCAGTATGCACGGATGCAGGTCGTCCAGCAGAGCATGTGATGGGGGGCATGTCTTGCAACCCCCCACCCGTTCGTGGGAAATTTCGCTCCTCCCTAATAGAAGGGAGGAGATCGGCGTCGCCTGAGGCCCAAATGTCCGACTAATGCCTGGACATTTGGGTTTCCTTCAAGGCAATGGAAACCACTCCGCCGCGGCCCAGGATCTCTTCCTGCAGTCGATGGCGGAGTGGCATGTCGATGTGGCGGTGTTGGCGGAGCCCTATTGTGTCCCCCCTCAGCCTCATTGGGCTGGGGATGATCAGGGCTCCGTCGCCATTTTGGTGAGGCCCGGCGCTGGCCCCCCCCTCATACCCAGAACGAGGGGTCGCGGGTACGTGGTGGCGGTTTGGGGAGAGTACGCCATAATCGGGGTCTACTTCTCCCCAAACCGTAATTTAGCCGCCCTAGAGCAGTTCCTCGATGCTCTAGGGCCGCTAATCAGAAGGCTAGCCCCCCTCCCAGTGATAGTGGCAGGGGACTTCAACGCCAAGTCCTCGGCGTGGGGTTCCCCTGTCACTGACCCGAAGGGGAGAGAGGTGGAGGAGTGGGCTTTGGCCTCGGGACTGTCCCTTCTCAATACAGGAACAGTCCCGACCTGCGTGCGTCGGACGGGCGGTTCAGTGGTGGACCTGTCGTTCGCCACTCCCGCCGTCGCGCGCAGGGTGGAGAGGTGGAGGGTGGTGACGGAGGTGGAGACACTCTCGGATCATCGCTACATTCGGTTCGAGGTGTCTTCGGCCTCCGCATCGAGTCCAGCATCGCGCTTCGGGGGACGTAGTGAGTTCCCGCGTTGGGCTCTCTCAAAGCTCAACCGGGAACTGGCGGAGGAGGCGGCCATCGTCGGCCGTTGGAGTCTTCCGTCCTCTGAGGGAATGGGGGTGGACGAATTGGCTGGCTGTTTCGGCAACGTGCTCACTAGCGTTTGCCGAGCGGCCATGCCTAGAGTGCGGGGTCCCCCCCCACCCCGGAGGGCGGTCTACTGGTGGTCGACGGAATTAGCCGACCTTCGCGCCGCCTGCAATGCTGCGCGTCGCGCATATACTCGCAGCAGGCGGCGCCGTCCCCAGGATGAGGAGCGCGATGGCCGGCTGTATAGGGTCTACCGGGCGAAAAGGGAGATCCTGCAGCTGGCCATCAGTCGGGCCAAGGAGCGAGCGTGGCTGGAGTTGGTAGAGGGGATCGACAATGACCCCTGGGGCCGACCGTATAAAAGGGCGCGGGACAAACTCCGCGCCCAGTCGGCCCCGTTGACGGAGACACTCCAGCCACATGTGCTGGGGAATATTGTCCGGGAACTATTCCCGGACCCCCCAGCAGGATTCGCTCCTCCGCGAATGGCCCCGCTGATGCTGGACTCGGTGGTGGAGGATGTTCCGCCACCCGTCACTGACGCAGAAATGGAGACGGTTCTGTCCCGTCTCCGTAGTAAGAAGAGGGCGCCCGGTCCGGACGGGGTGCACGGGAGGGTTTTAGCGATAGCCCTCGTGCACCTCGAAGATAGGCTCCGGGAATTGTTCAACTGCTGCCTACAGAGCAGACAGTTCCCGGAGGCATGGAAGAAGGGTCGGCTCGTCCTTATTCCGAAGGGCGGGCGACCACCGGACTGCGCGTCGGCGGTGCGACCGATCGTGTTGTTGAACGAGGTGGGCAAGGCTTTTGAGCTTATTCTTGCCTCCCGCCTCGTTCAGCATTTGGAGGAAGGACCCGGGCCCAGGCTGTCTGACAGTCAATTTGGGTTCCGGGCCGGTCGGTCGACCGTCGACGCCCTAGGGCGCCTTAGGTCAGTGACGGGTGATGCGGAACGTCGAGGGGAGGTGGTGGTGGCGGTGTCGTTTGACATCGCCAACGCCTTCAACAGCCTCCCTCACAGCGTAATACGGGAGGCACTGATCTACTTTGGCGTGCCCCCGTATCTCGGGAGGCTGATGAATGCGTATCTCTCCGATAGGGAGATCGTGTACGAGGACGGGTCGGGGTCCATAGAGAGGATGGAGGTCGATTGCGGCGTCCCCCAGGGTTCGCGTCTGGGTCCGGACCTTTGGGACGTCGGCTTCGACTGGGTCCTGCGGTGTGCTCTTCTCTCGGGCATGGTGCTCGTCTGCTACTGCGACGACACCTATGCCCTGTTCCGAGGGAAGACCTACGAGGAGGCCGCGCGGCTGGCTGAGGTGGGAGCATCCCTCATTGTCAGCCGCATAGAGCGGCTGGGGCTTCGGGTACGTCTAGACAAGACCAAAGCCCTACTCTTCCGCGGACCCGGGAGGAGAGGACCCCCACCCGGAGCACGACTCCTTATCGGAGAGACGGAGGTCAGGATGAGTCCGACGCTTAAATGTCTTGGACTCATCCTGGACGGGAGGTGGACCTTCGGCCCACATTTCCAACAGTTGGGACCGAAGGTCGTGAGGGCGGCGTCAGCGCTGGGCCGGCTCCTGCCTAATATAGGAGGGCCCAGCGAAGCCTGCAGGCGGCTATACTCCGGAGTCTGTCGGAGTATAGCCCTGTACGGTGCCCCAATTTGGGCGGATTCCCTCACCGCTCGCAATAAGGCCCAGCTGCGAAAAGCGCAGCGGGTCATAGCGGTGAGGGTGATCAGGGGGTACCGTACGGTCTCCTGGACGGCAGCTACTGCCCTGGCGGGAGACCCGCCGTGGGAGCTTGTTGCGACGGTCTTTGCCGAGTTGCACCTCCTCGTTTCAGAGAGGAGGTCACGGGGCGAAGACCTGCAATGGGAGGAGCTCCGGCGGGTCCGAAGGCTGGGAGAGCAGTGGCTGCTGAGGAGGTGGGGTGAGGACTTGGCGCAGGCCCAGTACGGTCAACGTACTGCTCAGGCTCTGCGCCCAGTTCTTGCGGCGTGGATGCGCCGCAAGAAAAAACCCCTCACCTTCCGCCTTGCGCAGGTGCTCACCGGACACGGATGTTTCGGTGCGTACTTGTGTAAGGTCGCCAGGAGGGAGCCTACGCCAGCCTGCCATGAGTGTGGCGCTGCGGAGGACACGGCCCAGCACACCCTTGAGGTGTGCGATCGTTGGGCCGTGCAGCGCCATGATCTCATGGCGGTGCTTGGGCGGGACCTCTCACTCTCGGGCATGGTTCGCTGCATGCTCGAGAGTGATGAGGCTTGGCAGGCGGCGGTCTCTTTCTGTGAAACTGTCCTTTCACAGAAAGAGGCCGCGGAGCGGAATAGAGAGGATGACCCTTCCTCCGTTCCGCTCCGCCGGCGTAGGACGGGAGTGCGGAGGCGTCGCTATGCGAACCTCCAATAACTTCCGTCCCACGGGACTCCGGGTCAGGATGGGAACCTGCCCGGCTTAGCTAGTCCCGGCGCCGAGGGGAACGCTTCAGTTTGCCTAAGCGTTCCCTAACTTTGGTGGAAGTCCGGTCCCTTGTGAGGTAGACCGGCCGGTCGTGGAGGGAGTCCTGTGTTAGACAGATCCAGGACATCCCTCCGTATACGGCTGAAGGCAAACCGCAGGTGGTTTTAGTGGGTAGGAGTCCCACATACCCCCGGGGTGCTTCAGCTTTCTGAGGCACATCCCCAACCCGGGGCACCCATGATGGGTTTCCCCTGCGCATCAAAAAAAAAAAAAAAAAAAAAGGTTAGGTTAGGTTAGGTTAGGTTAGGTTAGGTTAGGTTAGGTTAGGTTAGGTTAGGTTAGGTTAGGTTAGGTTAGGTTAGGTTAGGTTAGGTTAGGTTAGGTTAGGTTAGGTTAGGTTAGGTTAGGTTAGGTTAGGTTAGGTTAGGTTAGGTTAGGTTAGGTTAGGTTAGGTTAGGTTAGGTTAGGTTAGGTTAGGTTAGGTTAGGTTAGGTTAGGTTAGGTTAGGTTAGGTTAGGTTAGGTTAGGTTAGGTTAGGTTAGGTTAGGTTAGGTTAGGTTAGGTTAGGTTAGGTTAGGTTAGGTTAGGTTAGGTTAGGTTAGGTTAGGCTAGGTTAGGTTAGGTTAGGTTAGGTTAGGTTAGGTTAGGTTAGGTTAGGTTAGGTTAGGTTAGGTTAGGTTAGGTTAGGTTAGGTTAGGTTAGGTTAGGTTAGGTTAGGTTAGGTTAGGTTAGGTTAGGTTAGGTTAGGTTAGGTTAGGTTAGGTTAGGTTAGGTTAGGTTAGGTTAGGTTAGGTTAGGTTAGGTTAGGTTAGGTTAGGTTAGGTTAGGTTAGGTTAGGTTAGGTTAGGTTAGGTTAGGTTAGGTTAGGTTAGGTTAGGTTAGGTTAGGTTAGGTTAGGTTAGGTTAGGTTAGGTTAGGTTAGGTTAGGTTAGGTTAGGTTAGGTTAGGTTAGGTTAGGTTAGGTTAGGTTAGGTTAGGTTAGGTTAGGTTAGGTTAGGTTAGGTTAGGTTAGGTTAGGTTAGGTTAGGTTAGGTTAGGTTAGGTTAGGTTAGGTTAGGTTAGGTTAGGTTAGGTTAGGTTAGGTTAGGCTAGGTTAGGTTAGGTTAGGTTAGGTTAGGTTAGGTTAGGTTAGGTTAGGTTAGGTTAGGTTAGGTTAGGTTAGGTTAGGTTAGGTTAGGTTAGGTTAGGTTAGGTTAGGTTAGGTTAGGTTAGGTTAGGTTAGGTTAGGTTAGGTTAGGTTAGGTTAGGTTAGGTTAGGTTAGGTTAGGTTAGGTTAGGTTAGGTTAGGTTAGGTTAGGTTAGGTTAGGTTAGGTTAGGTTAGGTTAGGTTAGGTTAGGTTAGGTTAGGTTAGGTTAGGTTAGGTTAGGTTAGGTTAGGTTAGGTTAGGTTAGGTTAGGTTAGGTTAGGTTAGGTTAGGTTAGGTTAGGTTAGGTTAGGTTAGGTTAGGTTAGGTTAGGTTAGGTTAGGTTAGGTTAGGTTAGGTTAGGTTAGGTTAGGTTAGGTTAGGTTAGGTTAGGTTAGGTTAGGTTAGGTTAGGTTAGGTTAGGTTAGGTTAGGTTAGGTTAGGTTAGGTTAGGTTAGGTTAGGTTAGGTTAGGTTAGGTTAGGTTAGGTTAGGTTAGGTTAGGTTAGGTTAGGTTAGGTTAGGTTAGGTTAGGTTAGGTTAGGTTAGGTTAGGTTAGGTTAGGTTAGGTTAGGTTAGGTTAGGTTAGGTTAGGTTAGGTTAGGTTAGGTTAGGTTAGGTTAGGTTAGGTTAGGTTAGGTTAGGTTTTTTTTTTTTTTTTTTTTTTTTTTTTTTTTTTTTTTTTTTTTTTTTTTTTTTTTTTTTTTTTTTTTTTTTAAATTCTTGTTCCCCCGTACATTATACAGGACCATGACTACTCTTTTTATTTATTACATGTTATTGGTTTGTTTATGTTGTTTACGAAGCTTTACATCACTGTTGTTAAGTATCAATTTTTACATTTTTCAATACTATTCTAATGCAATTACTATTGCTGTTTTTTATCATTCTCTAATTTAAATACATTCATTATCTAGTTTTATTTACTTCTACTTTTTACATCTTTTACATCTACAATTTCCATATACGCACATTTCTTATTTACTTATATAGAACTATAATAATATACATAGTTTTATTTTATACTTCTTTTTCATTCATGCCAATTTTAGTGTCTGTCTTATTTATTTCTATTTGCTATTTAAAATACAAACGTTGACCATAACAATTTTCATAACAGATTTTGCCTACATTCAGCCAAGAGTGACCGATAAGATACGCCAGTTAGTGAGATTAAACAATGCAATCAAATAATACTATAACTTACACTACATAATATTCATCAATATTTTAACTATATAATATATACTATAACATACATTCTATAACATTTTTTATACACTCAACTTACACTACATAATATTAAACAATATTTTAACTATATTATATATACTTACATTCTATAACATTTTTAAAAACTCAAAATGATTTCTCTATTGCAATACATTGTTCACATTTGCCATATTTGCTTTATCAAATAAGTGCAAAGTAGTTATTAGTATACTTGTTTTGTATTTTTATAAATATATATATAATTTTTTTTTTTTTTTTTTTTTTTTTTTTTTTTTTTTTTTTTTTTTTTTTTTTTTTTTTCCATACATATGTTTTATAAAATACACATTTTTACTATCATAGATACATATTGTTGACTACATTGCCACATTGTGGTTATTGCTGCGATAAATTCATATTTACTACTAGCAATACAACTTTTACACTCTTATCTGGCCTACACGCTTTTCTAGTTAGCAGCTGAAATGCGACAGTATCGTAGCATCGTCACGTGTGCGTTCGTAGAGCCATGTACGTTCCACGTACGCATCGTCTTCAGGATCGTACGATACTGCCGCACGTGCTATGGCTTCCCATTTTTGCCTTATCGGGCACTCTCGACTGAACACGCCATGGTTTGCTTTTAAATTATTTTTCTTGCAATTAATACAGCATGGCTCGGTACCCACCCCGAAGCCTTCACACTGTGATCTATGGTGTGCTCCGGAGCAATGTCCGCACCTCACTTCCGCAGCAATATCGGCGCAGAATCGCTTCCCATGTCCGTACCCCAAACAGTGCGAGCACTGTATTAGGGGGGACTGGTCGGCGACCCGTACCCTCTGCATGTCAATGTATGCGCGGCCTTCTCTAGTGAGGCGCAGCCATATCTCCGGAGACACCTCCAGCACGACGTGCTCAGTATGGGCATCCTTACCCCGCTTTCGATACTTAACCCTTATCCTGTCCTCGTCCCCATCCAGGATATGCTGTATGAGGTGCTTATTCTGAACACGGATTGCGTCACATATGTCGTCATCCGTGTTCGACTTTAGCACCCCATACAGAATAACCTGGGGGTCCTTGTTTTTCACTATTTCCACTTCGAACTTATCCCTTGCACGTATCTCTAGCTTTTTCCTTACTTCGTCTCTCTCTTTTCTGTCCCTAAAGCCTATTATTACCTTCCTCCCTTTCCCTTTTCTTATCCTTTCTACTTTTATACCCTCCTTTTTTGCATCTATTATTTTACCTACGCTATCGACTATCTGTTGTCCTGTCATGTCATTTTCCTTGTCCGTTACCGCTAAGGAGTGGACAGTTATGGGCTTCGGTTCCGACGGTAAGGTTTTTACTCCCCCCGTCGCCGCCTTAGCAGCATAACTCTCCACTACCTTAGAGATATCCTTCCTTGTTTCCTGCGCTACCTCGTCATATACTTTATTCGTGAACCCCTTAATCTGCCCTTCTACAAATTCCTTTATATTATCTGTCCTATCATGTAATTCTGATTTTAACCTATGGTATATTTGTAACATTAGTTCCTTACTATCACAGTTATTCGTACTTCCTTCGTTTGTCTCTAAATTACATTGTGTTTCCGAGTCCTTTGTTTCCTTTATACTTCCTTTCCCATTTCCTATCGATTCCCTCCTTACTAATCGCTCTATGTCAATAAATTTTCTTTCCAGCTTTTCCAGGTTATCTGCTAAACCAGACCTCAAGTCTCCTCTCATATTTCTGGTCTGGTTTAGCAGATAGATACTGTTTTTAACTGTTCCGCTTACCTCTGCCAGAAGGGCCTCGACGGAGTCTGTTCGCTTCTGCAATATAGGGCTGCTTTGTTTGTCACTCTGCATGCCCTCAAGGGAGGGCTTGCCCTTTGTCTTTTTCGGTTTTACACCAAACTTAGGCGTATGTACCATGGCCATTTTGTTTGCTTTATTAATATATTCTAATTTATTTGTTGGGGGAACGCGTCAAATTATTAATATAAATGTATATATAAAATAGTGTAGTGTTTTATTACTTTGTGTATATATAATTGTATATTTGTATATGTATAATGCTTCTTTTTAGAATTTTTATTGCTTAATATTGTGTTCTTTTTAGTAGTCCCAATAGGGGGGCTACTTGTCTAATTATTATTTACAATAAAATGTGTATAAATAAGGTTTAAAAACTAAAATTTTTGTCTGTAAAGACTGTCTTAAAACACTACTCTACACTAAAACTTAGGCTAATCGGTTGTCCCAATAGGGTACAATCGGTCAATAAATACTAATTAAGTGTATATATAAAATATAAAATGTAAAGATAAACTGTTAAGACAGTTGTCACAAATCACTTGTCTCTCTAGCTATTAAAATTTTTGCAGGCACTTCGCTAAGGAAGTGTCTAATTTTTGTCAATACTACGATTTTCAATACGATTTCGCCGGTCGAAATACGTCTAAATCAAAGTTATTTGTCGGTCCAGCCCGATCCAGTCATATATTTGTGTCCACTAAACGTGGTCTTCGTCCTTTTAGAGCTATTTAAAAAATTTTTAAGATAAATGTTTCGCCTGTTGATTTTTAAAAGCAACGTTATATTTTCCTAATTTATTTGTACTAGTTAGAAAGCATGTGCCTACGATTTTAAAATAGCAAAAACACTATTATTTTCTTATCGCCGTACGATCGCTTATAGTAAAAGAGCCGGCGCTCTCTTGAAATTTCTTTCTGTTTTTTGTATTTATTTTAAGTTTTTAATATTCTTAGAATTTTTTAGCTTATTTTCATTTGATTTTATTTTACTGAGTTTAATTTGTTTTTGCGATTTTAGTATTTTTATTATGTGTTTTCTTCGATGTTTTATTATTATTTTTAATAGTTTATTAAAGATTTTTCTAGTGTGTTATTTAACTATTTTTTAAGTTTAATTTAAGAGCTATTTTTTATTTATTTTATACTTTATTTGCTACTTTAATTTCTTGCAGATTTATCCGGTCGCGACTCTTATACTATTAGACCTCCCACATCGTATGACTCCAAGTGGGCGTGTCAGGGCTGTCACCTGCTAGGAATGCGTTTATTTTTATAGGTGCTTGGTTCGGATTGATGCTTGTCGGCCTGTATCTTAATACTTGTACTGATGCAAAATCTTTGTAGTTTTAATTTTTAGGTAAATTGTTAGTTTTTTATTAATTGTTATTTTTGTTATATGATAATCTATTGTTTTTATATCTGAATTATTTTAATTTGGTGTAGTATTTACAGACTTTATTTATTTGTTTTATATGGAAAATTTGTTTTGTTGATTTTAGTTCTAATTTATCTAATATTTTTAATTTTTTAGGCGTTTGTATAGTATAGTTTTCCTTTACCTTAATTTAACGTGTTAATTTACTTATAACAATTTTTTATAGTTTGCTTATTGTACCTACCTATTGCTTTATATTTATATGATATTCTATTTAGTTTAATTTAATATAAATGCTATTTTTTAATATTTGTATAGTTTCCTATTTTTATTGTTTTAGTTTAATTACCTACTAGGGCTAGCTAAGAAATTTTTTGATCGGCAGCCCTGACCGCGCCGCGTCGGTGGGCGGGGCAGTGAGCGAGATAGATATCGCGCGCGTCAACTCTACTTGTCCCGCTCGCACTTATGGTGTTTTTGCTGCGTTATCGGGCTAGATCTATGGAATGTAGTCCCGGTGCCGAGTGTTATTATAGAAAGTTATTGGTTAATATGTTTTGGTGATTTAATACAACGTGTAGCCTCCTAAAATCTGAAATTTACAATTTATTTACAATTTGATTTTTATATATTAATTTTAATTAGGTTGTTTTTGTTTTTCGAGAATGTTTATTAGTTTTATTTTACCATTTTTATGCCCTTAAATTTATAGGAATATTATTTTAGCAAATTACTTACTATATTTAATGTAAAGTTAAATTTTTGGACTATTTTTATTTGATTAATTTACTTTATATTTGAATTTTTATTAATCTGATGAAAATTACTATTCACTCCCTAGACTATGAGACCGCACACGACGATTGTGGGTGGAGTTTTGTTATCTGTGGGGTGTATAACGATGTTATCGGTAAGATAGGGTCTTCAACTTACTGTTCGTATCTATCAATGAGCGGGAATAACCTGATGGGAATTTTAAAATTTCTTGACTATCTATTATGCTGTAATTAAGTAATTTTGTTTATTTGTGTCCTATTAATAGATACTTTAATATGTTTTTATAAAATTTGTGTTTAAGTTTTTGAAAAATTTTTATATTATTAATAATTTTGTATTTATTTATTTGTTTTATCGTTATCTAGTATATGTATGCTATTTTATTGTTTTTAACTTATCAATTTTAAGGTTTTAGTGCAAATAAATGTTAATTTCTTGATTAATTTGTACGGTTTATTGTATGAGAGTACTATGTGATGTATTATGTATTTCAAAATTTTTGAAAGTTATCTGAATTTCAATGTTATTTTACTATTTGGGTAATTTGCTAACACAGTGTAAATAAAAAATTTTTTATATTTTTTCGACCGGCGAAATCGTCATTTGCAACCCTAATTCCCGTGACCTAGTTTCAATCCTGACGTCATGAAAAACTTACGTAAAATTTTGATTACTGCCAAACTACTGAACCGATTTAATTGAAATTTGGTAGTTATATTATATACTGTCTAATCTATATTTGTAACGTTACACTCTTTAGGTATCTGGGGTATTGGGGCTGCAATAAGCGAAATTCCTTAACTGGGGGCGTGGCACGGCCTCCGTGTTTTTTCAATATGGAATTTCACTACTTATTAAATACTAAATAAAACTTAAATGACTAATTAAAATTTAACGGGGCTTTTTTATTTTAAAAATATATAAAAGGAACTATATCTATATAAAATTTGGGCTTTCTAGCCTTACTAGAAGTCTGTCAAAATTAAAGTTTAAAATTAGTGTCCTTTTCACTCACAAAATTGTTCATAAATACCACTTAGCTTTAAAATCCGGAACTGCTGACTGCCGGTGAGGGTACCCGAGGTCGGTCCGCTGGTCTCCTGCAAATCTAGACCGCGTAGGTCACGGTCTAGATTTTTTAGTATTTTCGGTTTTCCGGCGGAACCAAACGCCGGATCACTACCAAATTTTGCACACAGCAGGTACTTGCAGAGTCCCACAAAAGAAAATTATAAAAGTCGTAGGTCGTCGCTCTAGATTGAGAGATCCAGGTGTCCTAAGTTTTGGCACTTTTTGAAAGCCGTTTATCTCCGAATCTACAAGTCCGATTTAAATTTGGAAAACGGCTCTATGTAGCCCCAGTTGTTCCGCTTCGAGTGGTGTATATCGCGTTCCTCCCCCGCACTTCCCCGCGCACGCGCCTCTGTGTCCTGTCTTGGTTTTTGGGCTGCTGCTCCTCAACCAACTACCAGAAAAATCCAGTTTTTTGGGAGAAGCAGCTCAGGGAACTTGCACGTTGCCTGGAGTGAAAAAGCAGGGGGGTCGCCGCGACAAATCGCGCGCCGCACGCGTCTGAAGGTCGGAGGTGGCCGAAAAATCGGGTTTTTCCGCGTTTTTTCCGCGAAGGTCAATCCGATTTCGACGCGGTTTGCACTGTTCAACTCCTCACTTTTTTCCGCATCGAATGATATATCACACACCACACTTTGTCACTTTCGGCCGCGTAAACTGATTTTAAAATGCGGAGCGCGCGATTTTGCGTGTTGCTCTGACCACGATCGGAGCGGAACTGGTTAGGTTAGGTTAGGTTAGGTTAGGTTAGGTTAGGTTAGGTTAGGTTAGGTTAGGTTAGGTTAGGTTAGGTTAGGTTAGGTTAGGTTAGGTTAGGTTAGGTTAGGTTAGGTTAGGTTAGGTTAGGTTAGGTTAGGTTAGGTTAGGTTAGGTTAGGTTAGGTTAGGTTAGGTTAGGTTAGGTTAGGTTAGGTTAGATTAGGTTAGGTTAGGTTAGGTTAGGTTAGGTTAGGTTAGGTTAGGTTAGGTTAGGTTAGGTTAGGTTAGGTTAGGTTAGGTTAGGTTAGGTTAGGTTAGGTTAGGTTAGGTTAGGTTAGGTTAGGTTAGGTTAGGTTAGGTTAGGTTAGGTTAGGTTAGGTTAGGTTAGGTTAGGTTAGGTTAGGTTAGGTTAGGTTAGGTTAGGTTAGGTTAGGTTAGGTTAGGTTAGGTTAGGTTAGGTTAGGTTAGGTTAGGTTAGGTTAGGTTAGGTTAGGTTAGGTTAGGTTAGGTTAGGTTAGGTTAGGTTAGGTTAGGTTAGGTTAGGTTAGGTTAGGTTAGGTTAGGTTAGGTTAGGTTAGGTTAGGTTAGGTTAGGTTAGGTTAGGTTAGGTTAGGTTAGGTTAGGTTAGGTTAGGTTAGGTTAGGTTAGGTTAGGTTAGGTTAGGTTAGGTTAGGTTAGGTTAGGTTAGGTTAGGTTAGGTTAGGTTAGGTTAGGTTAGGTTAGGTTAGGTTAGGTTAGGTTAGGTTAGGTTAGGTTAGGTTAGGTTAGGTTAGGTTAGGTTAGGTTAGGTTAGGTTAGGTTAGGTTAGGTTAGGTTAGGTTAGGTTAGGTTAGGTTAGGTTAGGTTAGGTTAGGTTAGGTTAGGTTAGGTTAGGTTAGGTTAGGTTAGGTTAGGTTAGGTTAGGTTAGGTTAGGTTAGGTTAGGTTAGGTTAGGTTAGGTTAGGTTAGGTTAGGTTAGGTTAGGTTAGGTTAGGTTAGGTTAGGTTAGGTTAGGTTAGGTTAGGTTAGGTTAGGTTAGGTTAGGTTAGGTTAGGTTAGGTTAGGTTAGGTTAGGTTAGGTTAGGTTAGGTTAGGTTAGGTTAGGTTAGGTTAGGTTAGGTTAGGTTAGGTTAGGTTAGGTTAGGTTAGGTTAGGTTAGGTTAGGTTAGGTTAGGTTAGGTTAGGTTAGGTTAGGTTAGGTTAGGTTAGGTTAGGTTAGGTTAGGTTAGGTTAGGTTAGGTTAGGTTAGGTTAGGTTAGGTTAGGTTAGGTTAGGTTAGGTTAGGTTAGGTTAGATTAGGTTAGGTTAGGTTAGGTTAGGTTAGGTTAGGTTAGGTTAGGTTAGGTTAGGTTAGGTTAGGTTAGGTTAGGTTAGGTTAGGTTAGGTTAGGTTAGGTTAGGTTAGGTTAGGTTAGGTTAGGTTAGGTTAGGTTAGGTTAGGTTAGGTTAGGTTAGGTTAGGTTAGGTTAGGTTAGGTTAGGTTAGGTTAGGTTAGGTTAGGTTAGGTTAGGTTAGGTTAGGTTAGGTTAGGTTAGGTTAGGTTAGGTTAGGTTAGGTTAGGTTAGGTTAGGTTAGGTTAGGTTAGGTTAGGTTAGGTTAGGTTAGGTTAGGTTAGGTTAGGTTAGGTTAGGTTAGGTTAGGTTAGGTTAGGTTAGGTTAGGTTAGGTTAGGTTAGGTTAGGTTAGGTTAGGTTAGGTTAGGTTAGGTTAGGTTAGGTTAGGTTAGGTTAGGTTAGGTTAGGTTAGGTTAGGTTAGGTTAGGTTAGGTTAGGTTAGGTTAGGTTAGGTTAGGTTAGGTTAGGTTAGGTTAGGTTAGGTTAGGTTAGGTTAGGTTAGGTTAGGTTAGGTTAGGTTAGGTTAGGTTAGGTTAGGTTAGGTTAGGTTAGGTTAGGTTAGGTTAGGTTAGGTTAGGTTAGGTTAGGTTAGGTTAGATTAGGTTAGGTTAGGTTAGGTTAGGTTAGGTTAGGTTAGGTTAGGTTAGGTTAGGTTAGGTTAGGTTAGGTTAGGTTAGGTTAGGTTAGGTTAGGTTAGGTTAGGTTAGGTTAGGTTAGGTTAGGTTAGGTTAGGTTAGGTTAGGTTAGGTTAGGTTAGGTTAGGTTAGGTTAGGTTAGGTTAGGTTAGGTTAGGTTAGGTTAGGTTAGGTTAGGTTAGGTTAGGTTAGGTTAGGTTAGGTTAGGTTAGGTTAGGTTAGGTTAGGTTAGGTTAGGTTAGGTTAGGTTAGGTTAGGTTAGGTTAGGTTAGGTTAGGTTAGGTTAGGTTAGGTTAGGTTAGGTTAGGTTAGGTTAGGTTAGATTAGGTTAGGTTAGGTTAGGTTAGGTTAGGTTAGGTTAGGTTAGGTTAGGTTAGGTTAGGTTAGGTTAGGTTAGGTTAGGTTAGGTTAGGTTAGGTTAGGTTAGGTTAGGTTAGGTTAGGTTAGGTTAGGTTAGGTTAGGTTAGGTTAGGTTAGGTTAGGTTAGGTTAGGTTAGGTTAGGTTAGGTTAGGTTAGGTTAGGTTAGGTTAGGTTAGGTTAGGTTAGGTTAGGTTAGGTTAGGTTAGGTTAGGTTAGGTTAGGTTAGGTTAGGTTAGGTTAGGTTAGGTTAGGTTAGGTTAGGTTAGGTTAGGTTAGGTTAGGTTAGGTTAGGTTAGGTTAGGTTAGGTTAGGTTAGGTTAGGTTAGGTTAGGTTAGGTTAGGTTAGGTTAGGTTAGGTTAGGTTAGGTTAGGTTAGGTTAGGTTAGGTTAGGTTAGGTTAGGTTAGGTTAGGTTAGGTTAGGTTAGGTTAGGTTAGGTTAGGTTAGGTTAGGTTAGGTTAGGTTAGGTTAGGTTAGGTTAGGTTAGGTTAGGTTAGGTTAGGTTAGGTTAGGTTAGGTTAGGTTAGGTTAGGTTAGGTTAGGTTAGGTTAGGTTAGGTTAGGTTAGGTTAGGTTAGGTTAGGTTAGGTTAGGTTAGGTTAGGTTAGGTTAGGTTAGGTTAGGTTAGGTTAGGTTAGGTTAGGTTAGGTTAGGTTAGGTTAGGTTAGGTTAGGTTAGGTTAGGTTAGGTTAGGTTAGGTTAGGTTAGGTTAGGTTAGGTTAGGTTAGGTTAGGTTAGGTTAGGTTAGGTTAGGTTAGGTTAGGTTAGGTTAGGTTAGGTTAGGTTAGATTAGGTTAGGTTAGGTTAGGTTAGGTTAGGTTAGGTTAGGTTAGGTTAGGTTAGGTTAGGTTAGGTTAGGTTAGGTTAGGTTAGGTTAGGTTAGGTTAGGTTAGGTTAGGTTAGGTTAGGTTAGGTTAGGTTAGGTTAGGTTAGGTTAGGTTAGGTTAGGTTAGGTTAGGTTAGGTTAGGTTAGGTTAGGTTAGGTTAGGTTAGGTTAGGTTAGGTTAGGTTAGGTTAGGTTAGGTTAGGTTAGGTTAGGTTAGGTTAGGTTAGGTTAGGTTAGGTTAGGTTAGGTTAGGTTAGGTTAGGTTAGGTTCCCTCCACGTCGTTCGGTTTATTGGTGGTCGGCCGAATTGACGGACCTCCGCGCTGCCTGCAATGCGGCGCGTCGCGCCTACGGACGCAGCAGGCGGCGCCGACCTCAGGACACGGAGCGGGATGGTCGGCTGCACAGGGCCTACGTCGAGAAGAGGGAGGCCCTTAAGCTGGCCATGAGCCGAGCTAAAGAGGCAGCATGGTTGGAGCTGGTCGAGGGTCTAAATAATGACCCTTGGGGTCGACCGTACAAGAGGGCGCGGGATAAACTCCGCGTCCAGTCGACCCCGTTGACGGAATCGCTCCAACCGGAGCTGCTGGGGAGCATAGTCAGGGAATTGTTCCCTAGCCCTCCGGCAGGATTTGCTCCGCCTCGCATGGCTCGGCCAACGCCGGACTTGACCTTGGAGGAAGGTGTTCCGCCACCCGTCACCGACCAGGAGATGGAGGCGGTTCTGTCCCGCCTCCGTGACAAGAAGAGGGCGCCGGGTCCGGACGGGGTGCACGGGAAGGTGCTGTCATTGGCACTCGGGCACCTCGAGGATCCCCTGCGGGAGCTGTTCGACCAGTGTCTTCGGTCTGGACAGTTCCCGAAGGGTTGGAAGGAGGGCCGGCTCGTCCTTTTGCCAAAGGGAGGTCGGCCACCGGACCAGGCGTCGGCGGTAAGACCGATAGTGTTGCTGAACGAAGTCGGGAAGGCACTGGAACGTATTGTGGCTTCACGACTCGTTCAGCACTTGGAGGAGGGCCCGGGACCGAAACTGTCTGATCATCAATACGGTTTCCGGGCTGGTCGGTCTACCGTCGATGCCATACGGCACCTACGGTCGGTGACGCAGGAGGCGGAATGCGAAGGGGATGTGGTGTTGGGGGTGTCGCTCGACATAGCCAATGCTTTCAACAGCCTTCCTCACAGCGTGATACTTGGGGCACTGGAGTATTTCGGTGTCCCCTTGTATATCAGAAGGCTGTTGAGAGATTGGCTCTCCGGCAGAAAAGTCGTGTGGGAGAACCGGGACGGGGTCCTGGTGTTGGTGGAGGTCGACTGCGGTGTCCCACAGGGATCGGTACTTGGGCCGGGTCTGTGGGTCATCGGATTTGACTGGGTCCTGCGATGCTGTCTCCTCCCCGGGATAGGTGTCTCTGCTTATGCGGATGACACCTTTATCACATCCCGGGGGAGGAATTTTAAAGAGGCGGCGCGGCTGGCCGAAACGGCAATATCGCTGGTGGTCAGCCGCATAAGACGGTTAGGGCTTCGTGTCCGATTTGAGAAGACCGAAGCCCTTATGTTTCGCGGACCCGGTAAAAGGGGACCTCCACCGGGTGCACGACTTCGTGTCGGAGACGAGGAGATCAGGGTGAGCCCCACCATCAAGTATCTTGGGCTCACCCTGGATGGAAGGTGGACCTTCGGTCCCCATTTCCAGCAGCTGGGACCGAGGGTCATAAGAGCGGCATCCTCTCTGGGTCGACTCCTGCCGAATGTAGGAGGGCCCAGTCAAGCCTGTCGGCAGCTGTACTCCGGGGTGTGCCGGAGTATGGCTCTGTACGGTGCCCCAATATGGGTGGATGCTCTCACCGTGCGTAATAGGGCCCTGCTGCACAAAATGCAGCGGGTCATTGCGGTGAGAGTCATCAGGGGCTACCGTACAGTCTCTTGGGCGGCAGCAACTGCTCTAGCGGGTGAACCGCCATGGGAGCTCACGGCGAGGGTGCTCGCCGAGTTGAACCTCCTCATCACTGAGGGGAGGTCGAACGGCGAAGCCCCTTCGTGGGAAGAGCTTAGGCGGTTCCGGAGACTCGGAGAGCAGTGGCTGCTGAGGAGGTGGGGAGAGGATCTGGCGCAGACCCGGTACGGTCAACGTACCGTCGAGGCACTGCGTCCAGTTCTTGCGGCGTGGATGCGCCGCAAGAAGAAACCCCTCACCTTCCGCCTTACACAGGTACTCACCGGGCACGGATGCTTCGGTGAGTACCTGTGTAAGGTCGCCAGGAGAGAGCCAACGCCAGCCTGCCACGAATGCGGCGCTGCGGAGGACACGGCCCAGCATACCCTCGAGGTGTGCGATCGTTGGGCTGTGCAGCGCCACGATCTCGTGGCAGTGCTAGGCGGGGACCTCTCGCTCCCGAGCATGGTGCGCTGCATGCTCGGGAGCGATGAGGCCTGGCAGGCAGCGGTCTCTTTCTGCGAAATTGTGATGTCGCAGAAAGAGGCCGCGGAGCGGGACAGAGAGGACGATCCCACCTCTCTGCCGCTCCGCCGGCGTAGGACGGGAGTGCGGAGGCGTCGCTATGCGAACCTCCAATAACTCCCGTCCCACGGGGCTCCGGGTCAGGATGGGAACCTGCCCGGCTTAGCAAGTCCCGGCGCCGAGGGGAACGCTTTAGTTTGCCTAAGCGTTCCCTAATTTTTGGTGGAAGTCCGGTCCCTTTTAGAGGTAGACCGGCCGGTCGTGGAGGGAGTCCTGTGTTTGTTAGATCCGGGACATCCCTCCTTTATACGGCTGAAGGCGAACCGCAGGTGGTTTTAGTGGGTAGGAGTCCCACATACCCCCGGGGTGCTTCAGCTAACTGAGGCACATCCCCAACCCGGGGCACCCATGATGGGTTTCCCCTGCGCATCAAAAAAAAAAAAAAAAAAAAAAAAAAAAAAAAAAAAAAAGGTTAGGTTAGGTTAGGTTAGGTTAGGTTAGGTTAGGTTAGGTTAGGTTAGGTTAGGTTAGGTTAGGTTAGGTTAGGTTAGGTTAGGTTAGGTTAGGTTAGGTTAGGTTAGGTTAGGTTAGGTTAGGTTAGGTTAGGTTAGGTTAGGTTAGGTTAGGTTAGGTTAGGTTAGGTTAGGTTAGGTTAGGTTAGGTTAGGTTAGGTTAGGTTAGGTTAGGTTAGGTTAGGTTAGGTTAGGTTAGGTTAGGTTAGGTTAGGTTAGGTTAGGTTAGGTTAGGTTAGGTTAGGTTAGGTTAGGTTAGGCTAGGTTAGGTTAGGTTAGGTTAGGTTAGGTTAGGTTAGGTTAGGTTAGGTTAGGTTAGGTTAGGTTAGGTTAGGTTAGGTTAGGTTAGGTTAGGTTAGGTTAGGTTAGGTTAGGTTAGGTTAGGTTAGGTTAGGTTAGGTTAGGTTAGGTTAGGTTAGGTTAGGTTAGGTTAGGTTAGGTTAGGTTAGGTTAGGTTAGGTTAGGTTAGGTTAGGTTAGGTTAGGTTAGGTTAGGTTAGGTTAGGTTAGGTTAGGTTAGGTTAGGTTAGGTTAGGTTAGGTTAGGTTAGGTTAGGTTAGGTTAGGTTAGGTTAGGTTAGGTTAGGTTAGGTTAGGTTAGGTTAGGTTAGGTTAGGTCAGGTTAGGTTAGGTTAGGTTAGGTTAGGTTAGGTTAGGTTAGGTTAGGTTAGGTTAGGTTAGGTTAGGTTAGGTTAGGTTAGGTTAGGTTAGGTTAGGTTAGGTTAGGTTAGGTTAGGTTAGGTTAGGTTAGGTTAGGTTAGGTTAGGTTAGGTTAGGTTAGGTTAGGTTCGGTTAGGTTAGGTTAGGTTAGGTTAGGTTAGGTTAGGTTAGGTTAGGTTAGGTTAGGTTAGGTTAGGTTAGGTTAGGTTAGGTTAGGTTAGGTTAGGTTAGGTTAGGTTAGGTTAGGTTAGGTTAGGTTAGGTTAGGTTAGGTTAGGTTAGGTTAGGTTAGGTTAGGTTAGGTTAGGTTAGGTTAGGTTAGGTTAGGTTAGGTTAGGTTAGGTTAGGTTAGGTTAGGTTAGGTTAGGTTAGGTTAGGTTAGGTTAGGTTAGGTTAGGTTAGGTTAGGTTAGGTTAGGTTAGGTTAGGTTAGGTTAGGTTAGGTTAGGTTAGGTTAGGTTAGGTTAGGTTAGGTTAGGTTAGGTTAGGTTAGGTTAGGTTAGGTTAGGTTAGGTTAGGTTAGGTTAGGTTAGGTTAGGTTAGGTTAGGTTAGGTTAGGTTAGGTTAGGTTAGGTTAGGTTAGGTTAGGTTAGGTTAGGTTAGGTTAGGTTAGGTTAGGTTAGGTTAGGTTAGGTTAGGTTAGGTTAGGTTAGGTTAGGTTAGGTTAGGTTAGGTTAGGTTAGGTTAGGTTAGGTTAGGTTAGGTTAGGTTAGGTTTTTTTTTTTTTTTTTTTTTTTTTTTTTTTTTTTTTTTTTTTTTTTTTTTTTTTTTTAATGGCCCCTATATGGGACCTCTTGTTCCCCCTTCAATAAGAAGGGACAATTATTTACATGAATGTTATTTTTACATTTGTATTATTTTAATTTTTTATTTACTTCCATTTTTTACTTTACATTATATTATCTTATTCCTTCTAGTATTTTTAGTTTCATAATTTTTATTACAGTTCCTTTTCTTACACTTATGATTTTTTCTTACTATTTTACTTATGTTTATATTAAATACATTGATTTTACATTTCCATTTCATACAATTCCTTTACAACATTCATGATTCATATTTCAACTTTTCTATTTATTTTCATTACTTAATTTAAATTTATTTTTATATTAATTACATCAATTTACATTTTCATTTCGTACAATTCCTTTACAACATTATGGTTCAATTTTCGCATTTATTTTCATTACATAATTTACATTTATTTTTATATTAATTCACATAAGATTTTTCAGTCTTCAACATTATTTTTATATTAATTACATTAATTTACATTTTCATTACGTACAATTCCTTTACAACATTATGGTTCAAATTTCGCATTTATTTTCATTACATAATTTACATTTATTTTTATATTAATTCACATAAGATTTTTCAGTCTTCAACATTTTTATTCTTATACAGTATCCCTAGTTACACTTTATACATTTATCCATTTTCAATCTGTTTCCATCTGTAATAAGGTACAGGTTTAATATTTGCGTCATCTAGTCCGGAATGTCCGGCCGATCGGAATTATCATTTTGTTATATATCATAACTCAAATGCAATTTTGTGGCGAGTTCATAGCGCATGCAATTACAGGTAGTAGGTGCGTCATTACAGGTATGTCCGAGTATAATGTGTTATGCTTTTTAATTTTTTATTATTTTTATTTATCATGTCTTATACCTTACATGCTCCTCTTATTGTCATCAATAATGCCATGTAGTGCAAAGTTTTTTTTTTTTTTTTTTTTTTTTTTTTTTTTTTTTTTTTTTTTTTTTTTTTTTTTTTTTTTTTTTTTTTTTTCATAACACATTTTTTAACATAGTTTTCTGCATTGGTGAATTTAATACATTACATTATTAAGTACATCCAATTGCATCTGTGTTTTCGATACCTGATAATTTACACTAGCATTTTACTTATTTTCAGGATCGTATGCGACAGTTGCACGCGCCATGACATCCCACTTCTGCCGGACCGGGCACTCCGTACTAAGTGCATTGTGGTTCGATACCTGATAATTTACACTAGCATTTTACTTATTTTCAGGATCGTATGCGACAGTTGCACGCGCCATGACATCCCACTTCTGCCGGACCGGGCACTCCGTACTAAGTGCATTGTGGCCTGTGTCATCTAGGTGTTCTTTATGACAATTAGTGCAGCACGGCCTGACACCTTCCTTACGATCATCACACTGAGACTGGTGATGTGCCCCGGAGCAGTGTGCGCATTTCTCCTCGGCAGCGCTACAGAATCGCCGCCCATGTCCGTACCCTAAGCAGCGCGGGCGACTCTGACGCGCTGGACATCTATATATAGATGTCCTGCCTCGGTGAAACGCGCCCACAGCCCCGGCGACACAGTGAGCACCACATGCTCAGTGTGATCATCTTTTCCTTTCCTCCTGTACTTTACCTTCATTCTATCCTCACCACCTCCCAGGATGTCTTCTACGAGGTGCCTATTCTGGTTTCTGATGGCCTCTAACACTTCGTCATCAGTATTATTTTTAAGCACCCCGTACAAGACAACCTGGGGGTCCTTATTCTCAATTATCTGTGCCTCCAACTTTCCTTTCGATTTTTCTATTTTATTTAGAATTTTGTCCCTATCTTTTCTATCTTTAAAGCCTATAATGACCTTTCTCCCTTTTCCTTTTCTTATCCTGTCAACTTGCATGCCTTCCTTTCTCGCTTCTATTATCTTTGGACTATTTCAGTGGTCGGCATAAAGTTTTCTTTATCTGCCACAATCAGGGAGTGGAGGGTCCTGTACTTAGGCTTGCCACGGGCGACACTCGCATAAGTTGGGGGTGTCTCCCGCTCCGGTTCGCCCTGTATCATGACCTCCCGCCCCCCGATTGCGTCATTCAACGTATTGACCGCTTTCTCTACCTCTTGTGTTACCGTTTCTACTACTCGCTCCGTGATTGCGTCATTCAATGTATGCACCGCTTTCTCTACCTCTTGTGTTACCGTTTCTACTACCATTCCTTTTTCCCCTTCTATCTTTGTGTGGATACTCTCTACATTCTTTACTGCCGCCTCTGTTAAATAGTCCCTAAGCTCTTTTAAATCCCGCCTATACTGTTTCTTAAAATCAGTCAATACCGTCTTTACCATTTCAAAACAATTACATTCTCTACGCATGTCAAGTTGTATTTCGCATTCTGTCTCACACTGTGTCTCTACATCGCTCTTCTCTACAATCCTTATATCCTGTCTATCATCCATCGTTACTATTTTCTGTAATTGTGTGAGGACAGCAGTAAGATTATCTGCTATACCAGACCTCAGCTCACCCTTCATATTTCTAGTCTGGTTTAGCAGATAAATACTACTCTTTACTTTCCTCGACGTTTCCTCCAGTATCGCGTCCATTGGGTCTACTTCCGTTTTCGGGCTATTTTTCCCGGCTAAGCTATTGCTAATGCTATCCGCGCTACTTCCGGGAACGTCGAGGGAAGGTCTATTTTTGGGCTTCTTTGTAGCATATTTTGGGGTACGTACCATTGCCATTATAGCTAAAGAGATATGTAAGTTTTTATTTATTTATTTACAATTGAAGGGGGAATGCGTCTAATTGTAAATTTATATATAATTGTATAAGTGTAAAATAAAATTTTAAAAATATAAAAGTTAAAATTTAAACTAGTTTTAGAAATTTTAAAAATATTTAAATTGTATATAATTGTTGACTAGAATTTTTTCTGCTATATTTATAATTTCTAAATTATTACAGGACTATGTTTCTTTTTCTCTGCTTGTCTTTAATTGTTATTTAATGATAAAAATTTTCCTAGTATTTACTTCCGCAGCTCAAAAGCAAGATTCAACTACGCAGTTTTATATTGCTTTTTATTTTCGGCAGGAAATTTATTATATGGTAATGGTATTGTATGGGATATTGTGTCCCTGTTGTTTTTCAATAGCAATGTCACTTTATAATTTTCTATTTATTCTGAGTAAAGTAAGAATATATAAACGTGCATTAATTTCTAATTCTAGTCAAGAGCTTGTCAGTTTAAAACCTTAATCCTAGGAGATGCACCCGAAATGATGCACTCAGTCTATAACTAGAACAATATATCAAGATAAAACCTTAACCTAGCGAATGCACCAAAAATGATGCACTCGGTCTATATTCTAATAATAACTGTAATGTTACTAGTCCTAAGTTTATAAAGTGTAAATATGTATATATTTCAGTCTTTAATATAGTTAATATTTGTAAATAATTAGCTAGTAAAAACTAATTTGTCACTATCTCTATGATACTACTCTTAATTTAGCTATTAATGTGGTTTGGTAAGTACCTATACCTATATATTCAGTTACTTAAAGACTTTCGTTATCACAGTTTTATAAACTAGTCTAGCAGATGCTCCAAAAGGATACAATCTGGTCAAATTTATACTTCGGCCTTTTGGGCCTCGTTCCTCGTCTTCTATTTTAGTATTTTTGACGTCTTCCGCCGGTCAAAATCAGAAATGTATAGTGTCAGTCGCCGGTTTAATCCCGTATCTACGGGTTTTGTGTAAAATCTGAATCTAAATATGTTTGGTTTTTAAGAAAAAGCTACTTTAAAATTAAATTGTAAGTGCCTATCTTTTTAATATAGCAAGACTTTTTAGCTCTTGCTATAGTTTGTACTGAACGAAATCAAACGCCTATTGTTTTTTATTAGCAAAAGCGCAGTCAGTTCCTTATCGCCTCCGATCTCTTTTAGTTCGAGAGCCGGCGCCCTCTCCGGATTATCTTTATTTTAAGCAAGTATATTTTTAATGTTTTTTAAAATACCGATTTTTTATACCTATCTATTTGTTACTTTTGAGTTATTTGTTTAATATTTTTCTCGCTATTTATTATAATTTATTTTATATCTGCTTTTATTTTGTTATTTTTACTGCTTTAACCGATTTGTTTAATTATTAATTTATATATTATTTATTTACACTAATTCCTAAATGTATTTTTAAGTTATTTACTAATATATTATTCGTTTTATTTTTTACAGAATTACTCGGCGGCGGCTCCTAGACTACCAGACCACACACAGCGTGCTATGTTCCAGTGGGCGTGTCAGGGCTGTCACCTGTAAGAATTTTAATGAATGGAACTTTCCGTGACGTAAGAGATGTATTTAATTTAGCTGTGTTATACTAGAGTTATTTGATTTTAAAGAAACTATTGGTTATTTATTAATTTTAATTTTTAATATGTATTAAGATATAAAAATGGATGTAAATTGGTATGGTTTTGGTATTAAAATTTGGAACTTTGTCTATTTATTTTGTATGTAAAATTTGCAAGTTAATTTTGTTTTATTTAGTTAATATTCGTTTTTGTTCCAAACACTAAGCTGTTTTATTATGTATACTTCTGTACCTTAATTAAGTCAAAAATTTTAAACCGCAACAAATTTTTATTAATCTACTTTTACTAGTTACTATTTGCTATTAATTTACAATCTTTTGAGTTGTTTAAAACTGTAATTTTTGTTATTTTATGTATTTTATTAGTTAACTGAAGTTTTTATTTATTTTAATTTGTTCACTAGGGTTAGCACAAAATCTTGATCCGCAGCCCTGAGCGCGTCGGTGGGCGGGGCAGTGAGCGAGACGGGTATCGCACGCGTCAACCCTACCTGTCTCGCTTGCACTTATGGTGTTTTTAGTTATGTCCTATTGAATATAGTTCGAGCGTTAAGGTTTACTTTTAAGGCGGTTTTGAAAATTGCTTTGGGTTGTTAAATTAACTGTTTAATACAACTAGCAATTTAAAGTTTAACTAAATGAGTTGTTACTCGGATTTTTTTTATTTTATTTAATTTTTTACCCGATATTTTTGAGTGATTTTAACTATAATTACTATGTATTATTATTTGTTATTGCTAGTTTAATTATTAGATGATATATTATTACGAATTTATTATTATATTTGTATTTTAACTTGATAAATTTAATTTAAATTTAATACTTACTAAAAACAACGTTTGTGCCTCGGACTATAGGGTGGAGCCTATTTTCTTGGGCGATAGATCGCCCTAGCTGATAATGTAGGGTTGGCGTCTTTGTGGAATGCGATGACAAACGAGCTGAGAGGCGCCTGATATTTTTAAGTTTTTTATATGTCTATTATTTAAGAATTAGCAGTTTTATTTCTCAGGTTTATGTGTTGTATTGCTATATTATTAGTCTATG
>LR994549.1:23579225-23585568 GCA_905187585.1 Cyaniris semiargus
AGGTTAGGTTAGGTTAGGTTAGGTTAGGTTAGGTTAGGTTAGGTTAGGTTAGGTTAGGTTAGGTTAGGTTAGGTTAGGTTAGGTTAGGTTAGGTTAGGTTAGATTAGGTTAGGTTAGGTTAGGTTAGGTTAGGTTAGGTTAGGTTAGGTTAGGTTAGGTTAGGTTAGGTTAGGTTAGGTTAGGTTAGGTTAGGTTAGGTTAGGTTAGGTTAGGTTAGGTTAGGTTAGGTTAGGTTAGGTTAGGTTAGGTTAGGTTAGGTTAGGTTAGGTTAGGTTAGGTTAGGTTAGGTTAGGTTAGGTTAGGTTAGGTTAGGTTAGGTTAGGTTAGGTTAGGTTAGGTTAGGTTAGGTTAGGTTAGGTTAGGTTAGGTTAGGTTAGGTTAGGTTAGGTTAGGTTAGGTTAGGTTAGGTTAGGTTAGGTTAGGTTAGGTTAGGTTAGGTTAGGTTAGGTTAGGTTAGGTTAGGTTAGGTTAGGTTAGGTTAGGTTAGGTTAGGTTAGGTTAGGTTAGGTTAGGTTAGGTTAGGTTAGGTTAGGTTAGGTTAGGTTAGGTTAGGTTAGGTTAGGTTAGGTTAGGTTAGGTTAGGTTAGGTTAGGTTAGGTTAGGTTAGGTTAGGTTAGGTTAGGTTAGGTTAGGTTAGGTTAGGTTAGGTTAGGTTAGGTTAGGTTAGGTTAGGTTAGGTTAGGTTAGGTTAGGTTAGGTCAGGTTAGGTTAGGTTAGGTTAGGTTAGGTTAGGTTAGGTTAGGTTAGGTTAGGTTAGGTTAGGTTAGGTTAGGTTAGGTTAGGTTAGGTTAGGTTAGGTTAGGTTAGGTTAGGTTAGGTTAGGTTAGGTTAGGTTAGGTTAGGTTAGGTTAGGTTAGGTTAGGTTAGGTTAGGTTAGGTTAGGTTAGGTTAGGTTAGGTTAGGTTAGGTTAGGTTAGGTTAGGTTAGGTTAGGTTAGGTTAGGTTAGGTTAGGTTAGGTTAGGTTAGGTTAGGTTAGGTTAGGTTAGGTTAGGTTAGGTTAGGTTAGGTTAGGTTAGGTTAGGTTAGGTTGGTTAGGTTAGGTTAGGTTAGGTTAGGTTAGGTTAGGTTAGGTTAGGTTAGGTTAGGTTAGGTTAGGTTAGGTTAGGTTAGGTTAGGTTAGGTTAGGTTAGGTTAGGTTAGGTTAGGTTAGGTTAGGTTAGGTTAGGTTAGGTTAGGTTAGGTTAGGTTAGGTTAGGTTAGGTTAGGTTAGGTTAGGTTAGGTTAGGTTAGGTTAGGTTAGGTTAGGTTAGGTTAGGTTAGGTTAGGTTAGGTTAGGTTAGGTTAGGTTAGGTTAGGTTAGGTTAGGTTAGGTTAGGTTAGGTTAGGTTAGGTTAGGTTAGGTTAGGTTAGGTTAGGTTAGGTTAGGTTAGGTTAGGTTAGGTTAGGTTAGGTTAGGTTAGGTTAGGTTAGGTTAGGTTAGGTTAGGTTAGGTTAGGTTAGGTTAGGTTAGGTTAGGTTAGGTTAGGTTAGGTTAGGTTAGGTTAGGTTAGGTTAGGTTAGGTTAGGTTAGGTTAGGTTAGGTTAGGTTAGGTTAGGTTAGGTTAGGTTAGGTTAGGTTAGGTTAGGTTAGGTTAGGTTAGGTTAGGTTAGGTTAGGTTAGGTTAGGTTAGGTTAGGTTAGGTTAGGTTAGGTTAGGTTAGGTTAGGTTAGGTTAGGTTAGGTTAGGTTAGGTTAGGTTAGGTTAGGTTAGGTTAGGTTAGGTTAGGTTAGGTTAGGTTAGGTTAGGTTAGGTTAGGTTAGGTTAGGTTAGGTTAGGTTAGGTTAGGTTAGGTTAGGTTAGGTTAGGTTAGGTTAGGTTAGGTTAGGTTAGGTTAGGTTAGGTTAGGTTAGGTTAGGTTAGGTTAGGTTAGGTTAGGTTAGGTTAGGTTAGGTTAGGTTAGGTTAGGTTAGGTTAGGTTAGGTTAGGTTAGGTTAGGTTAGGTTAGGTTAGGTTAGGTTAGGTTAGGTTAGGTTAGGTTAGGTTAGGTTAGGTTAGGTTAGGTTAGGTTAGGTTAGGTTAGGTTAGGTTAGGTTAGGTTAGGTTAGGTTAGGTTAGGTTAGGTTAGGTTAGGTTAGGTTAGGTTAGGTTAGGTTAGGTTAGGTTAGGTTAGGTTAGGTTAGGTTAGGTTAGGTTAGGTTAGGTTAGGTTAGGTTAGGTTAGGTTAGGTTAGGTTAGGTTAGGTTAGGTTAGGTTAGGTTAGGTTAGGTTAGGTTAGGTTAGGTTAGGTTAGGTTAGGTTAGGTTAGGTTAGGTTAGGTTAGGTTAGGTTAGGTTAGGTTAGGTTAGGTTAGGTTAGGTTAGGTTAGGTTAGGTTAGGTTAGGTTAGGTTAGGTTAGGTTAGGTTAGGTTAGGTTAGGTTAGGTTAGGTTAGGTTAGGTTAGGTTAGGTTAGGTTAGGTTAGGTTAGGTTAGGTTAGGTTAGGTTAGGTTAGGTTAGGTTAGGTTAGGTTAGGTTAGGTTAGGTTAGGTTAGGTTAGGTTAGGTTAGGTTAGGTTAGGTTAGGTTAGGTTAGGTTAGGTTAGGTTAGGTTAGGTTAGGTTAGGTTAGGTTAGGTTAGGTTAGGTTAGGTTAGGTTAGGTTAGGTTAGGTTAGGTTAGGTTAGGTTAGGTTAGGTTAGGTTAGGTTAGGTTAGGTTAGGTTAGGTTAGGTTAGGTTAGGTTAGGTTAGGTTAGGTTAGGTTAGGTTAGGTTAGGTTAGATTAGGTTAGGTTAGGTTAGGTTAGGTTAGGTTAGGTTAGGTTAGGTTAGGTTAGGTTAGGTTAGGTTAGGTTAGGTTAGGTTAGGTTAGGTTAGGTTAGGTTAGGTTAGGTTAGGTTAGGTTAGGTTAGGTTAGGTTAGGTTAGGTTAGGTTAGGTTAGGTTAGGTTAGGTTAGGTTAGGTTAGGTTAGGTTAGGTTAGGTTAGGTTAGGTTAGGTTAGGTTAGGTTAGGTTAGGTTAGGTTAGGTTAGGTTAGGTTAGGTTAGGTTAGGTTAGGTTAGGTTAGGTTAGGTTAGGTTAGGTTAGGTTAGGTTAGGTTAGGTTAGGTTAGGTTAGGTTAGGTTAGGTTAGGTTAGGTTAGGTTAGGTTAGGTTAGGTTAGGTTAGGTTAGGTTAGGTTAGGTTAGGTTAGGTTAGGTTAGGTTAGGTTAGGTTAGGTTAGGTTAGGTTAGGTTAGGTTAGGTTAGGTTAGGTTAGGTTAGGTTAGGTTAGGTTAGGTTAGGTTAGGTTAGGTTAGGTTAGGTTAGGTTAGGTTAGGTTAGGTTAGGTTAGGTTAGGTTAGGTTAGGTTAGGTTAGGTTAGGTTAGGTTAGGTTAGGTTAGGTTAGGTTAGGTTAGGTTAGGTTAGGTTAGGTTAGGTTAGGTTAGGTTAGGTTAGGTTAGGTTAGGTTAGGTTAGGTTAGGTTAGGTTAGGTTAGGTTAGGTTAGGTTAGGTTAGGTTAGGTTAGGTTAGGTTAGGTTAGGTTAGGTTAGGTTAGGTTAGGTTAGGTTAGGTTAGGTTAGGTTAGGTTAGGTTAGGTTAGGTTAGGTTAGGTTAGGTTAGGTTAGGTTAGGTTAGGTTAGGTTAGGTTAGGTTAGGTTAGGTTAGATTAGGTTAGGTTAGGTTAGGTTAGGTTAGGTTAGGTTAGGTTAGGTTAGGTTAGGTTAGGTTAGGTTAGGTTAGGTTAGGTTAGGTTAGGTTAGGTTAGGTTAGGTTAGGTTAGGTTAGGTTAGGTTAGGTTAGGTTAGGTTAGGTTAGGTTAGGTTAGGTTAGGTTAGGTTAGGTTAGGTTAGGTTAGGTTAGGTTAGGTTAGGTTAGGTTAGGTTAGGTTAGGTTAGGTTAGGTTAGGTTAGGTTAGGTTAGGTTAGGTTAGGTTAGGTTAGGTTAGGTTAGGTTAGGTTAGGTTAGGTTAGGTTAGGTTAGGTTAGGTTAGGTTAGGTTAGGTTAGGTTAGGTTAGGTTAGGTTAGGTTAGGTTAGGTTAGGTTAGGTTAGGTTAGGTTAGGTTAGGTTAGGTTAGGTTAGGTTAGGTTAGGTTAGGTTAGGTTAGGTTAGGTTAGGTTAGGTTAGGTTAGGTTAGGTTAGGTTAGGTTAGGTTAGGTTAGGTTAGGTTAGGTTAGGTTAGGTTAGGTTAGGTTAGGTTAGGTTAGGTTAGGTTAGGTTAGGTTAGGTTAGGTTAGGTTAGGTTAGGTTAGGTTAGGTTAGGTTAGGTTAGGTTAGGTTAGGTTAGGTTAGGTTAGGTTAGGTTAGGTTAGGTTAGGTTAGGTTAGGTTAGGTTAGGTTAGGTTAGGTTAGGTTAGGTTAGGTTAGGTTAGGTTAGGTTAGGTTAGGTTAGGTTAGGTTAGGTTAGGTTAGGTTAGGTTAGGTTAGGTTAGGTTAGGTTAGGTTAGGTTAGGTTAGGTTAGGTTAGGTTAGGTTAGGTTAGGTTAGGTTAGGTTAGGTTAGGTTAGGTTAGGTTAGGTTAGGTTAGGTTAGGTTAGGTTAGGTTAGGTTAGGTTAGGTTAGGTTAGGTTAGGTTAGGTTAGGTTAGGTTAGGTTAGGTTAGGTTAGGTTAGATTAGGTTAGGTTAGGTTAGGTTAGGTTAGGTTAGGTTAGGTTAGGTTAGGTTAGGTTAGGTTAGGTTAGGTTAGGTTAGGTTAGGTTAGGTTAGGTTAGGTTAGGTTAGGTTAGGTTAGGTTAGGTTAGGTTAGGTTAGGTTAGGTTAGGTTAGGTTAGGTTAGGTTAGGTTAGGTTAGGTTAGGTTAGGTTAGGTTAGGTTAGGTTAGGTTAGGTTAGGTTAGGTTAGGTTAGGTTAGGTTAGGTTAGGTTAGGATAGGTTAGGTTAGGTTAGGTTAGGTTAGGTTAGGTTAGGTTAGGTTAGGTTAGGTTAGGTTAGGTTAGGTTAGGTTAGGTTAGGTTAGGTTAGGTTAGGTTAGGTTAGGTTAGGTTAGGTTAGGTTAGGTTAGGTTAGGTTAGGTTAGGTTAGGTTAGGTTAGGTTAGGTTAGGTTAGGTTAGGTTAGGTTAGGTTAGGTTAGGTTAGGTTAGGTTAGGTTAGGTTAGGTTAGGTTAGGTTAGGTTAGGTTAGGTTAGGTTAGGTTAGGTTAGGTTAGGTTAGGTTAGGTTAGGTTAGGTTAGGTTAGGTTAGGTTAGGTTAGATTAGGTTAGGTTAGGTTAGGTTAGGTTAGGATAGGTTAGGTTAGGTTAGGTTAGGTTAGGTTAGGTTAGGTTAGGTTAGGTTAGGTTAGGTTAGGTTAGGTTAGGTTAGGTTAGGTTAGGTTAGGTTAGGTTAGGTTAGGTTAGGTTAGGTTAGGTTAGGTTAGGTTAGGTTAGGTTAGGTTAGGTTAGGTTAGGTTAGGTTAGGTTAGGTTAGGTTAGGTTAGGTTAGGTTAGGTTAGGTTAGGTTAGGTTAGGTTAGGTTAGGTTAGGTTAGGTTAGGTTAGGTTAGGTTAGGTTAGGTTAGGTTAGGTTAGGTTAGGTTAGGTTAGGTTAGGTTAGGTTAGGTTAGGTTAGGTTAGGTTAGATTAGGTTAGGTTAGGTTAGGTTAGGTTAGGTTAGGTTAGGTTAGGTTAGGTTAGGTTAGGTTAGGTTAGGTTAGGTTAGGTTAGGTTAGGTTAGGTTAGGTTAGGTTAGGTTAGGTTAGGTTAGGTTAGGTTAGGTTAGGTTAGGTTAGGTTAGGTTAGGTTAGGTTAGGTTAGGTTAGGTTAGGTTAGGTTAGGTTAGGTTAGGTTAGGTTAGGTTAGGTTAGGTTAGGTTAGGTTAGGTTAGGTTAGGTTAGGTTAGGTTAGGTTAGGTTAGGTTAGGTTAGGTTAGGTTAGGTTAGGTCAGGTTAGGTTAGGTTAGGTTAGGTTAGGTTAGGTTAGGTTAGGTTAGGTTAGGTTAGGTTAGGTTAGGTTAGGTTAGGTTAGGTTAGGTTAGGTTAGGTTAGGTTAGGTTAGGTTAGGTTAGGTTAGGTTAGGTTAGGTTAGGTTAGGTTAGGTTAGGTTAGGTTAGGTTAGGTTAGGTTAGGTTAGGTTAGGTTAGGTTAGGTTAGGTTAGGTTAGGTTAGGTTAGGTTAGGTTAGGTTAGGTTAGGTTAGGTTAGGTTAGGTTAGGTTAGGTTAGGTTAGGTTAGGTTAGGTTAGGTTAGGTTAGGTTAGGTTAGGTTAGGTTAGGTTAGGTTAGGTTAGGTTAGGTTAGGTTAGGTTAGGTTAGGTTAGGTTAGGTTAGGTTAGGTTAGGTTAGGTTAGGTTAGGTTAGGTTAGGTTAGGTTAGGTTAGGTTAGGTTAGGTTAGGTTAGGTTAGGTTAGGTTAGGTTAGGTTAGGTTAGGTTAGGTTAGGTTAGGTTAGGTTAGGTTAGGTTAGGTTAGGTTAGGTTAGGTTAGGTTAGGTTAGGTTAGGTTAGATTAGGTTAGGTTAGGTTAGGTTAGGTTAGGTTAGGTTAGGTTAGGTTAGGT
>LR994550.1:10000-35000 GCA_905187585.1 Cyaniris semiargus
CAATCCGTAATCAAACTAAGTGATACACACTATGGATAAAAGCGACTTCAGTGAGACCGAGTGTGACTCAGTGAGACCGAGTGTGACCGAGTGTGACCGAGTGAGACCGGGCTCCCGAGTTCCCTTGAAAGCAGGAATGCACCGCGCGCTTCGCGAAAACAGCCAACGGACGGCTCCCGTCACCATCGCCAGAATACTTCCGTGCGCAGACAGTGTTATTATTGGAGTTAGTTTATCGTGAGTACCCATCCCTAATCACACGGAACAATACAATACATACTACGAGTAAAAGTGCCCTCAGTGATACCTAACCTAACCTAACCTAACCTAAATTAAACTAAACTAAACTAAAATAAACTAAACTAAACTAACCTAACCTAACCTAACCTAATCACACGGAACAATACATACTACGAGTAAAAGTGCCCTCAGTGATACCTAACCTAACCTAACCTAACCTAAACTAAACTAAACTAAACTAAAATAAACTAAACTAAACTAACCTAACCTAACCTAACCTAATCACACGAAACAATAGACACTACGAGTAAAAATGCCCGCAGTGATACTCAGCTACTAGAGGACACAATAATAACAAACAAGGCCGACTGTGGTCGAGGACGGACTTGTCTCTGGTCATGCTCGAATGCAGACGGCCGCGGTGGGATTGGATGCATCCGGGTTGGGCAGGGTGGTGCTGTGTGTGAAACCGAGAGTAACTGCATCAGGTTGCAACACAAGTTATCAATCACAATCTGTAACCCACGGAGACACGTTCGAACTATCCCGAGTAACGGGCATCGGCTTGAGATCGCGCGCGCGCAATATCGATCTCGCTGAATGCTTCCGAGTTACCTTAAATGCGGAATTGCACTGCTCGCGACGCGAAACAACCAACGGATCGCTGCCGTTACCATCACCGGGATTCATCCGCCTGCGCGGGCACAAAACAACTACTACATGCCGCCGCGAAGCAATACACACCGATAGTGCCATGGTTGCCGAAGCCCCTCCGGAAGACCAGATCAAGACTGCGCACCAACCAGATGCAGCCTGCGGCCTGCCAAGCTGTCCCCAGCCGCCTCGGATACATAAAGGGTAACACCGCGGCGACGCGGAGCATCAACAACAGGTAACACAAAATATTTACACTAGATTCTAAATACAGGTTGGCCCCTAAACACTAAAGAAACAGCTCAGCAGTCACAGTGCAGCCTCCATATAAAATAAATTAATTATATGATACTGTAGAGTATGGATTTAACTGCGGTAATGTTGACACACTCTACCAATTATGGATCATAAGTGTGGAAAACAAGCAAATAACACATACAAAGCTACCATTTGCACCATTTACAATAACAACCAAACACTATGTAAAGGTCTCCCGTTTATCAGAGGACTACCGCTGCCCTACAAATTAAGCGACAACAATCGTTATCAACGCGTGATTCAATCTAAAAACTCCCCACTCAGCTGTCATCACAGACAGGCCCTCAGCAAATCCCCCAGCCAATTGCGTCTGGTATCCCCTGATAACCGGAAGATTTATAATCGCCTGGCAACACCAAGCAACCCGGACACACGGGACCTTTGGTTGCTCGACGACCCATGGTTGTATAATCATCCCTAGTCACAATGTAACTCTTAATATACAACAAAAATTAAATATAGAAACTAAGCATAACAATAATAATAATCACTCACCCCGACAAATAACAGATAACAAACACAGTACTCAATTACACCCAACTAAACCTGCCACTCTCCAACACACACGGCAACACACGGTTATACTTGACTACTTCCGACGGCGCTTGGCCACACTCAGCAACACGTAAATACACTAGAATATGCATTACTACATTCGGATGCAATCGGATACACTCGGATACACTCGGTTACACATGATTACAGTCGATCATAGCCGGTCACACATGACTACACACAGCCGCGCCCTACTACACTTGGTCACGCTCGGTTGCTCCTGATTACACTCGGACTCACTCGAATTACAATCGGTCACACACACATTCCTACAAACGTAATCAGGACACAATGAATCTCAAAAAATACTACCAATATCACCAAGCTATACTCAGAAACAAACTAATACTTCCCATTACACTCGGTTACACTTGGACTCAATCGGTTACACTCGGTTACAATTGGTCACATACACTCAGTCGGTCACAATTAACTAACTCACTCTCGATTACACTCAAACACACAAATCACATCTGGTCACACTCGGTTACACTCGGTCGCGATCGGTCTCGCTCGGTCTCACTCGGTCTCACTCGGTCACACAAAACTATACATGGGTACATTCGACTACACCTGGTTACACTCGACCGAGATCAGCCACTCTTTGACACCCTCGGCAACGCTCGGACACTCGCGGTCGCCCTCGGTTACACTCGGTCTCACCCGGTCTCACTCGGTTACACTCGACCACAAATACCTCAACATAAAAATTAAGTAAATTAATCTAAATATAGAAACTAAACACCACACTAAACTGCACCCAAATATACTAAGTCACATACAGATACACACTAATACACTCTAACATATTCGGCTATATTTATATTCAATCATTCTTTGACTCCTTTGGGTTACACACAGATACACTCGGCCATATTCAGCGGCACTTGAATGCAATTAACTACATCTGGTCACTCTCGAACACTCTCGGTTACACTCGACTTCATACGACCTTACTCTGTCGTTCTCAATCACACTCAATATCAACATAAAACCAAATAGACCCACCTAATCATAGACACTAGATATCACACTTAGCTATATTAGGATATACACGTCCACACATGAATACATCCGATCACATTCAACTAATCACCCTCGACTACACTCGTACACACAAAGCCACACTCGGTCACACTCGTTTACACCTAGTTGTACTCAAACACACTCGGTCACGCTTGATCAGACTAGGTCACAATGTTACGCACTCATACACACTCGAACATACTCAGCCACACTCATTCATACTCAATCACACTCTGCATCACACCAACAATAGGACACTCAGTTACCCAGCAACCCATTACTAAACGACTACCCCCAACCGTGAAGTAACCCCTCTCTAAAATACTCATCATAAATTAATTCCACTACCACATTACACCAAATCACAAATACATTCCACCATAACACTTACATATTAATAGGAAATCTCCAGATTACCTAGAGACTCCCGATACAACTACAACCAGAACATTTAAAAATATATACTATTAATACTACTACAATAAAACCCATCGTATATAAATAAAAAACTACGGAACCTAAGGCTAAAAAACAACTCGTCTAACGATGACTCATAATAAAATAACCCCCCCCCCCCCCCCCTCTCTCCTCCCTCTCTCATCTTCCCCCCCTCCCCCTCCCCCCCGTCCCCCCCCCCCCGTCCCCCCAACTCCACCCACTTCATCCTCTACCACTCCCTCAACATATAAACTTTTCTCTGATTGGACACAAAACTCACCCCTGGAAAGGGAATAGCCAACAAAAACCTAATCAACAAACAAATATAATCAGTTACCTCCCGACCTCGATACCGGACGCACGCGCATAAAATCAACCAACCCTACTCGGTTACACAAAGTTACATGTAACCGTCTCACACGGTTACACTAAGTTACAAATAGAGGTCTCACGCGGTCACAAAAAGTTACAGCCGGTCTCAATAGAATACCACTCTTAAACACAACCCAAAAGTGGCGGTGCTAAAGGATTACAGTGCAGTGAAAGGTAAAAGTGAGCGGTGTGTACCAAGTGCAACGACCCAACACTCCTACTACAGAACCCACGAGTGGACACCTATCATCAGCCAGCCCACCACTGGTAAGCAAAATATATACATATAAAGGTCACCGAACACAACATCCCACAGGACCTCACTAAGGCTGACAACAACAAACTACCCAAGGCCAGCTGTACAACAAAAAGACTACAGGTACCTTAACAATAAAACAATAATAACAATAAAACATACCACACCTGTCACTACACTACCACTCTGAATCTTACTAACCACGCTAAATACTACCATTACTAATTAATCACAATAGCTATTGTCACTTTCACTCAAACTGCACTCGGACTCACAAAACTACACACGGATACACTAGGTCACACTCGGTCACACACGGTTACACTCGGTTACACACACACGGTCACACACGGTTACACGCGGTTACACACGGTTACACAAGACCACACACGGGTACACACATCATTACACACACACATGGTTACACACGGTTACACACGGTCACACAGGGTTACAAAAAATTTCACACAATTACACTCTACCACACACTGACACATTCAGCTACACTTGACTACACTAAGATACTCTCGAATACACTCAAACAAACTTACAGACACTACGGGACTCACCAATTACACCCCCCACATATACACAAAATAGACTATATTACTCCCCCAAATTAACAAACTCGGCCGCCCCAAACAACCTCCTCACCACATCTTTCAACCATACCAAGTGAATAAACAAATAAACTAAATGGAACATCATATCAAGCCTAGATCTCCTAATAAAGAACAACACACCACAACACAAACATACCCATCATCTGATGATGAAATCCAACCATCCCCAATCATCCACACCTTATCAACTAAAACCAGCCCCCAACAACCCAATATATCAAACACCCTTAACAACACAATAACACCTTACGAACCACCAAATCCCTCTCCTGATAAACTAAAAACACAAATCATCAATAACTCCCAAACCATACTTAACAAAATAAATGAAGGCAAAAGTCTCACCAAACAGAATAAAAACGATATAATAAAATTAGTAAACAACATACAAGACACAACATACAAACTTTACCCCATAGACAACAACCCACCCTCCACCTCAACCAATAACACCACCCAAACCATCAGAAAAATAATCAAAGAAGAAATCTCACAACTACAAAATACACTAACCACCATATCAACATTATCCAACCCAACCTACCCAACAACTGCCATCTCATCCCTGCCCATAACCAAACCCGCTATAATAATTACATCCAAACAACCTGTCAACAACTCAGAAGAAACAAAACAAATATGGATCCAAAACATAACTTTCAGAGACACCAATTTTGCACCAGCAGCAATCAAATTAATATCTAACAACAAAATCAGAGTAGAATTCGATAACCAACAACAATTACAAACTATTTTATCAAAAATAAAAAATGATAAAAATACCAAAATTCAGGCCGAACTAGCTAAAGAACTAAAACCCATGATAATCATTAAAGGCATCAACAAAACTATACCACCAAACGAACTTACCCAAATTATCACAAAACAAAATCAACACCTCCATATCAACAGCAATACAGATCTAATTTACAAATTTAAACGAAATAATAAAAACCCAAACCTCTACAATGCTATTCTCATTACCACACCCAACATACTGAGTAATATCATCATATCAAATAGATTAAACATAGAACACCAAAAAGTACACGCCGAAGAATACACCCCAATACTACAATGCTTTGATTGTTTACAATTCGGACATTTACGCAAAAAATGCAACAACCAAATAACAGCATGCTCTCATTGTGCCTCAACCTCCCACTACTTCAAAAACTGCCCCGACAAAAATGATACAAGCAAAACCAAATGCCACAACTGCTCAAGAATACCCAATCAAGATCCCAAATCATTGTGCCACGGAGCCACTTCCAACAACTGCCCTATAGTAAAATCCATTATACAAAAACTAAAATCACGCACAAATTATGGATAAACCAGAAAATAAAAAACTTAACCCAAAAAATAAAAACTACAACTGCCTACAAATAAACCTTGGACATGGAAGAAATGCTCTACACGAATTAAAAGTATTTATAGCTAATAATAAATGTGACATACTATTTATATCAGAACCATACACTGGCAACGGACTCCGACTTAAAAACATCCCTGGATATGATATACACCAATTTACAACAAATAATCAACCCACAAAAACCGCAATACTCACTAAATCCAACATATTTAATGCTATAGGCCTCATAAAAAACTCCAACTCAAACATATGCACAATACAAGTAAAAGACAGAGCAGGGAAAACCCTAAACCTCACATCAATATACATACCCCCCAAAAACGACTGCGATAACACACTAACACAACTAAATTTATTCCTACAAGACACTACTAATGTTGACCACATCATATGCGGAGACCTCAACGGATGGCACAAGACATGGGGATCAACCACCAACAACCGCAGGGGCAACCAAATATTTGACTTAATAATTGCACACAACCTCATTACTCACAATAAAGGCAACACCCCCACATTTGAAACTATAACCAACAATCTCCCTAGAAACTCAATCGTAGACCTAACCATCAGTAGCAATACCCCCAAAATTCAGATTAACAACTGGAACGTAAACCCAGACATCTGCCCCTCTTCGGATCACAACACAATCCAATTCACCCTACAATATAACAAAAACAACTTCCAGAAAAACTATAAACCAACCACATTCAAATACAACACAACAAAAGTCAAATGGGAAAACATAACAGAAAAATTCACACAAGAAATAACCAACAACTTACCTCAACCCCAAACTAACAATATCAACTCTCTTAATACCCAAGAATTGGATCAATTCATAGTAAACATCACTAAAGCAATACAAAAAGCGTGCGACAAAACACTACCCAAAACCACAGCCACACCCAAACAAGCCCCCTGGTGGAATAATGAGCTTACTGAAATCAAAAATAAAACAATCAAAAACCATCATGAGCTACGTAAAGCCACCAAACAAAAATTACCAATAGAAAAACTTATACAAGAAAAAACACAATTGAAAAAACTATACAACAAAACATTCCAAGAAGCATCCACCAACAACTTCAAAGAATTTTGTAACAAACAAAAGAAAGAAGACGTATGGTCAATCACAAACAAACTCATCAAAACATACCCCATCACCCACGCACCCACTACCCTAAAACTAGAAGACAATACGTACACCAAGGACAGCATAGAAACGGCTAATGCCCTATTAAACAAATTCTACCCCAACGACACCCCTGACATTACCAAATCCCAAAAAGAAATACGCGAACAAATGAAAATACCTCCCCCAACTAACCCAGAACCCCCGTTCACTACAACAGAAATCTTAACAATTCTTGAAAATATGAATCACAAAAAAGCTCCTGGACCGGATCACCTCACACCAGATATATGTCTCAAATTCACAGAACAATTCCCTAGTCTCATAACAAACCTCATGAACCGATGCCTTGAATTAGAACACTTCCCAACCAGCTGGAAAACAACCATAACAAAAATAATACCCAAACCCAACAAACCCAACTATAACGAAACCTCGGCTTACAGACCCATCGGCCTCATTAATGTCCTCGGAAAAACTCTAGAAAAACTCATAATCAACAGACTCGTATACCACATAAACACCACAAACAAAAACAACAACAAACAATTTGGATTCAAACAACAAACATCAACTAACACAGCCATAAACTCCGCCCTCAATTTCATTAAGCAAGCTAAAGCAAACAAAAAACACGTCATATCCATCTCCCTCGATATCAAGGCTGCATTTGACAACGCATGGTGGCCTTCCATATTTAAGCAGCTAAAAAGCATAAACTGTCCGAAAAACATTTACAACATTCTCTTCAGCTATACTCAAAACAGAACAGTCTCCCTAACTCTCAACGACGCTAAAATAAACAAAACAACCAGCAAAGGATGCATTCAGGGATCAGTATGCGGACCAACTCTATGGAACCTACTCCTAGACGACTTATTCAACATTGAACTCCCAGCAGAATGCCACCTACAAGCCTACGCTGACGACGTACTACTCACAATACATTCTAAAACAATAGCTGAACTAGAACTCATTACCAACAATATATTAGAAAAAATAGCACAATGGGGAGAAAACGTCAAACTAAAATTCGGCCCAAACAAAACACAAATCATCGGATTCACAAACAAATCAAATAAATGTAAAATCTATATGGATAAAACTAAACTCATCTTTTCCAAACAAATTAAATACCTAGGAATTATTATAGATAAAAAACTCACATTCATACCACACGTAGAATACATCATAGACAAAACCAAAAAATTATATAATAAACTTATTATCTACGTTCGCCCAACGTGGGGAATTCATCCGGATAACATAAGAATAATATACAAAGGAGTAATAGAACCAATCATTTGTTATTCCGCAAGCATATGGTCACATGCACTAAAATATAAACACGTTAACAACAGACTTACCTCATTACAAAGACTTTTCGCAATTAAAATCATCCAAGGATTCCGAACCATAAATACAGCAACAGCAATATCATTGGCACAACTCACTCCAATCACAGCTAAAATTAAAGAAATTGCAGACATTGAAAGAACCAAACTAACAGGCTTTTCCTCATTTCTCCCCAACGATATTCCAGTAGAATCCCCTACACACCCCTCTAAACTGCTCCACCCCTCCCTAAGAACCAGAATCACCTTCCAACAAATCCACACCATAAAAGAATTCCAAACTTACAACACAACTAACAAACTACAAATATACACAGACGGCAGTAAACAAGATAATGGTGTCGGGGCGGCCTTTGTGGTCATAGATACAGAAAATAACTTCAAACTCTCCAGAAAACTAAAACTCCGAAACTACTGCACAATTTTCCAAGCTGAACTCATCGCCATCCTATACGCTATAGAATGGATCACTAATCACCCCACCAATAACACTGAAATCCTACTACTATCAGACAGCATGTCTGGACTCATGGAAATAACCAACCCCAACTCACACAACGACACTGTGGTCAAAATTCACAAAATACTACATCAAATCTCAACCAAAAATATTAAAATTAACTTTACATGGATAAAGGCACATATAGGCATTCCAGGTAACGAAATAGCTGACAAGGCGGCTAAAGCGGCAGCCCTATCACACAAAAACCCCGACTATGATATACTACCCATAAGTGCAATCAAGAAACACAATAAAGAACTATCCAAGCAAGCCTCACAAGACCTATACACCCTCAACACAAACTGTATTTACACCAAAACACTCTTGCCCAACTGGGAAGATCTACAAACATTTCTCAACAACATTCAACCAAACTTCACTATCACCCAAATACTCACAGGACACGGATACCACAAAGAATACCTATTTCGAATAAAAATTACCCCCAATGATCACTGTCCATGCGACAACACAACTAAACAAAGCTTAAAACACCTCATCGAAGAGTGCCCTAGGTTTGGACTAACCAGGATACAACACTCCATTGTCGCCTCTGCAACTAAACTTGAGCCCTACAACCTTATAGAAATAATTAAAAATCAACAAACCACTGAAACATTTCTCAATCACACTAATCTAATAATCAACAAACTAAAAAAGTTCAACGGAACATAACACCTAACCCCCCCCCCCCCCCCCCCCCCCCTTATCCCTCGCCATCCATTCTCCAATCAAACAACAAACCCACATCACCTCTCTACCCCAACCCCACTCTAACTCAAATCACCCTAACCTACCCCACCCTACCACAACCACTCCATACCCCCCCCCCCTCACCACAATACATATCCATTATCAAACCAACAACACCCCATAAATAAACAGGTATCAATAATCATAATACCCTTCACGCGCTCCTTACACCCACCCAAACAAAACACCCCAGCCACACCAAAAAACTAGTCATTAAACTCACAAACTAAATAAGATAAATCAAACATCTCTACTACCCCCCCACACCCCCCACTATAACACACATTAACTATCAAACCAGCATCAGCCCACAAACATTTAAACCCAAACAAATCATACTATTCCTCAAAAGCTCCTCATAATTTTCCAAAACCAAATCATCCTAACCATACCAACAAAACAACCTACTCCCACAAACCAAACCAAACCCATAACCTGAATAAACTATTAAAATCACTATTACAACCCTCTCACCCACCATCCCAGCCCCCCCTCTCTAATTAAACCTACATACTATCAGAACAACAATTACCTTACAAACCTAAACCACCAAAATCAAACAAAAATACCATCCCTCACATGCTCCTCGTAGCCATTAAAACAAAACAACCTAATCCCATGCACTATTACCATTCACAACCCTGACAAAATCATTCAACTCCCCACCATTAAAAACACCTGACCACAATAGGTATACACTAATAATCAATTACACACAATTTCGGAATGTAAACAAATCAGCCAAATCAAGTACTCAAACTAAAAACTCAAATCTAATTCTCCACCAAATAAATAAACTACACTAATAACACATAAATAAACACATTACATTACCCTCAACATAAACTCAACACAACAATAAGCATATTAAAACAACATACTCAAACTCAATCAATCTAACTTAGCACTCTAATCTTTAGACTTATAATCTTACCTATTTAAACTTAACAACCTAACATGTAAATACATTACATTCAAGCAAGCAATGTATATTACTCTAGCTCACAAATCTATTATGTAACTAATGAACAAACTGTAACAACTCACTTCCTTTGTAAATATTACTATCACAGTGTAAATAAATACATTCCAGGTAAAGAAACTGTACTCAGAAGACAGAAAAAAAAAAAAAAAAAAAAAAAAAAAAAAAAAAAAAAAAAAAAAAAAAAAAAAAAAAAAAAAAAAAAAACCCTAGTACTTAAGAACTAACCACTAATCAATAAACTATAATAATACAACATGACCAACGAATGCTGCAGGGAAAAGGAGGAGGCGCTGAAGACATGCGGCAGATCATTAGAAGAAGCAATGGCCACCATTAGAAATCTTACACAAATCATAAATCACCTTACGCAGTACATCACAAGAGGAAACACAAACATCGGAAGAAATAACGACGGAAATAGTAACTACACCACCACCAATGCAGGCGAAATAACACCCAGACCACCACCAACGCCTACTAACTACAACATCCACTCATCCAATTTTACAATAAATCTTGAAGAATTATATGCACTCAGTTCTAGACAACCAACCCCAGTACCCATCCTAACCACAACCCCCCCTCCAACAGAAATACCCCCTACCTTAACGATACCCACTACAACAGCAACTTTTACACCTGCAGCAACGATACCCAACAATAATATAACACCAAGAACTGAACCAGAAACCAGCCAATCCTCCACAAGCACCGATAACAAAACAGGAACCAAAGACATCAGACGAAATAACACCAAAAAGAATTATGGCGGTTTCCAGTGCGTCCTATGCGGAACATATATTGCCAGCAGAGCAATCTTACGCCATATCAGAAAACGACACCCCAATTATATGCAGGGGAAAACTCTAGGACACCCCAACTACCCTAAGTGGTATTATTACAAAACCCCACATCCATACAGCAGATGCCCTGCCGAAAACCGCCCCCCCTACGAAGCCATTGAAGGAGTCAAGGGAGTAAAATATCACTTCCTCGACTACACACAAACAAACAAAAATACACACACAGAACCAACCCAAAACCCAAGCCCCGACAGAAATGAAGATAACTCCTCCCCCATCATAAGAACCAGACCAAAATTCAGCGCGCTCCCTTCGCCAACAGAATCATCCTCGTCGTCATCAACATCAGCATCAAGCGCCTCCACCCTCCTATCCTTGCAAACTAAATAATGAATAAAATTCTAAATATCAAAAATCGCACAAATTATATATAAAATCAGAATTGTAAAAACTAAATTGTAAATAACCAGAAACAGACAAATGTCAACAAAAATTGTTATTGATATAAAAACTGTATTACACAAAATATCAGTATGATACATAAATATGTTTGTAAATAATAAAAGTAATATTAGTTATAAGAATGTGTAAATGGTGGCATGGTAGAGTCTGTCAACATATTAAAGCAGCAAAATGATATAGATATAAATGTTATTTTAAAATATAAAGTCAAAATTATGTAAATATTAAAAAAAAAAAAAAAAAAAAAAAAAAAAAAAAAAAAAAAAAAAAAAAAAAAAAAAAAAAAAAAAAAAAAAGGGAAAAAAAAAAAAAAAAAAAAAAAAAAAAGTTCTATGTGTTTGTGTGTGTATCTATATTTACATGTATATATACGGGTGTAACTGAACAAATAGGTTAAAATGTAAAGCTAGATAACATAAGACAACATTCATATAAATATAAGTTATGTAAAAAGATATGTAATAATTACATAAATATAAGTTTGCATAAGTATGATTGTATAAATAGGTTAAAATGTAAAGCTAAATAAGATAAGACAACATTCATATAAATATAAATTATGTAAAAAGATATGTAATAATTACATAAATATAAGTTTGCATAAGTATGATTGTATAAATAGGTTATAATGTAAAGTTAAATAAGATAAGACAACATTCATATAAATATAAGTTATGTAAAAAGATATGTAATAATTACATAAGTATAAATTTGCATAAGTATGTTTGTATAAACATATTAAAATGTAAAGCTAAATAAGATAAGACAACATTCATATAAATATAAGACATGTAAAAAGATATGTAATTATTATATAAATATAAGTTTGCATAAGTGTGATTGTATAAATAGGTTAAAATGTAAAGCTAGATAAGACAAAAAAAAAAAAAAAAAAAAAAAAAAAAAAAAAAAAAAAAAAAAAAAAAAAAAAAAAAAAAAAAAAAAAAAAAAAAGAAAAAAAAAAAAAAAAAAAAAAAAAAAAAAAAAAAAAAAAATAAAAAAAAAAAAAAAAATAAAAAAAAAAAATATATATATATATAGATATATAAATACATATACATTAAGTACATTTTTACTACAAATAAACCTCATAATCATCCACCAACCAAACAGGTCATAAATAATCATTATCATCCTTACAAATCGCCACAACACATATCATTGCATTAAGTTAATCCGGGACTCTATTATGTCCGGAAACCCCCACATGGGAAACTCCAGGTTACACATTAATCCAAGGTTACATCTGGTTACAGTGCAATCCCCCATAAGTATAAATATATTAAATAAAAATAACAGTTACACTCGGCAACTGTGTAACCCCTTGTAACCATAAACATAAAAATAAATATATATTATAATGATTGTATAAATAATGACTGTAATATAGCCTCACACAACCATAAATACTAAAATTAATTATACATAGACATCATTATCATCCATTAATTACATACACAATAAACAATCACTGCAACACACATCATTGTATTATACACACAAAATAATACAGGAACCTCCTATGTCAGGAAACCCCGACATGGGAAACTCCAGAATACACTTTAATCCATGGATTCATCCGATTACAGTATAATCCCTCATAACCACTGACACCAAATATAAATATAGTAACTGTAATATAAAAATTACACTCGGTCACCGTGCAACCACTATCAAGCTTACATATCACCAAAACACTCATCAACACATCTCCCAGCCACTCACACCTGATAAACCAAGTCTACCAAAGATACACTATCCCCTAACAACATCGAGAAGTCTTCACAGCACAATGCATCCAGTCACCCGGCAACTAACGGGCGCAGTACTATATACTATCACAAATATAACATCAAATAGATTCAACAAATAAAGCCCCCTGATGCCTGGCGAATAATTATCACACTGCTATATTCAACTACAAGAATCACATCATAAACATTGATATTAAATATAACTGCATTCGACCACTATGTAACCAGCAAAAATGCAATCATAAATCTACTATTATATATATTACACATAAACATTATCACCCTCACAAATAAACACAACACTCATCAACTCAACTCTCAACCACACACACCCAAGAACCCCTAACCACCAATAGAATCACAATCTCCTATCAATTATCAGGAAATCACACAACTACATTCGACTATAACCAAATCCTCCACAACCACACACATCAAAACAAACATAACAACTGCAAATAGACTAAATAACACATTAATAACCAAAGACAAACACAATATTCACATAATATCTTTCACCTACATATATTAATACACAATCACATACCATCCCTTCATCACATCACAACATTCTCCCGATCAACAGGAAATCATCCTGATCACCAGGAAATCATTGCACCCACGGCAACTAAACCAGGAATCATTGAACCCACGGCAACTAAACCATTCTTCGCAACAAGGTAATACAACTTGCAGCCACCAGAACCACCGACAGAATACCCCGGTAAAGCGAGTACTGGCGGTCACCCCATAAATCAGACGTCTCAACTGGGATGCAGCAGCAGCCATCATTCTATTACAAATAAGTATATATACCAATAAGCCATAACACAAATCTTAGATTTACAGCAACCAGCGGTCACACAAAATCTAAGATAACAGGAACCGGACTTCACTACATCTGGAACATGGATGGGGATGGCTTACTGAGTGAAAACCACCTATAGAAGAATCGGCCCCCCTCTATCACACACCCACCAACCCAACTACACTCGATTACACTTGAATACACATGGACACACGCGAATACACTCGGTAACATCCGGATACACTCTACTTACCCTTGCATACACTTGTCCACACTCAACTACATTCGGTTACATTCGGTCACACTCGGTCACACGGTCACACTCAGTCACGCTCGGCTGCACACTGTCACATTCAATCACGCTCGGTCATGCTCGATCACACTCATACACACTTTTCTACATTCGTTTACACTCGGTTACACTCCATCACATACTCGGTCACAATCAATCACACTCAATTGCTCTCGGTGGCACTCGATTACACTCGGACATGCTCGGCTACACTCGGCTACACTCGGATACACTCGGCTACACTCAGTTACACTCGGTTGCACTCGGTTACACTCGATCACACTCGGTTACACTCGGTTGCGCTCGGCCACACTCGGTTACACTCGGTTGCACTCGGTCACACTCGGTCACACTCGGTTACACTCGATTACACTCGGTTACACTCGGTTACACTCGGTTACACTCGGTTACACTCGGTTACACTCGGTTACACTCGGTTACACTCGGTTATGCTCGGTTACGCTCGGTTACACTCGGTTACACTCGGTTACACTCGGTTACACTCGGTTACACTCGGTTACACTCGGTTACACTCGGTTACACTCGATCACTCTCGATTACACTCGGCTACTCTTGAACACCTTCGGTCACATTTGGCCTCATACGATCTCGCTGATCACACTCGGTCACACTTAACCTGGACCGGAACCGGACTCCGCCACGGCGGCTTGGGGTAACAGCAGCCATCATTTCATTATAAATAAATAAATTCAATACAGATCCTAGACTTATGGCAACCAGCGCTAACATAATAATTCCAGAACAACAGGAACCGGACTCCACCACGTCGGCCGGGTGCAGCAGCATCATTTCAATATAAATACAGATCCTAGACTTACTGAAACCAGCGCTAACATAAAAATTCCAGAGTAACAGTAACTGGACTCCACCACGACGACTGGGAGCAGCAGCAGCCATCATTTCAATATAAATAAATAACTTCAATACAATTCCTAGACTTTAGGCAACCAGCGCTAACATAAAAATTCCAGAGTAACAGGAACCGGACTCCGCCATGGCAACCGAAGCAGCAGCAGCCATCATTTCAATATAAATAGATAGCCTCAATACATATCCCAGACTTACGGCAACCAGCACTAACATAATAATTTCAGAATAACAGGAACCGGACTCCACCACGTTGGCCGGGGACAGCAGCAGCCATCATTTCAGTATAAATAGATAGCTTCAATACAGATCCTAGACTTGAGGCACCAACGCTAACATAAAAATTCCAGAGTAACAGGAACCGGATTCCGCTACATCGGCGTGAGCGGCTGGCTGAGTGGAAAACCACCACTTCATATATAATTATATACATAATAATATAATATGTACACACATGCATGTATACGTGTATATACATATATATGTATATATATGTATGTATATGTGTGAGTGTATGTGTGTATATATATATATATATATATGTATATATGTATATATAAATATACATATATATCCATTGCTACATTTATACATCATCACAAACTCCTCTTAATCCTCCCTACCTTACACACCCCCAAATCAACACAATCACCATTACTAACTTAATCTCCCACAACAACCAAATCATAAATATACAACAACCCAACACCACCCCCCAAGGCATCTCATGTTAACCAAACCAAAATCATAATTATGCACATTCATACCCCTACACAATCATACACACCGCATAAAGCCCCTCCCTCACACACCCACAAACTCAATACAATTATCTATATAACTTGATATCCCCACAACAACCAAAAACACAGACATGCTATAACCCAACTCCACCCTCCAAACCGCCTCATATTAGTTAAACCAAATTATAATTATATATATACTAACCCTTTACCAAATCTAAACTATACACCTCATAAACCCCCTCCCTCACACACCCACCAACCCAATACATTTATCAATATCACCTAATATCCCCACAACAACCAAAACACAGACATTTAATAACCCAACTCCACTATTCAAACCCTCTCATACCAACCAAACCAAAACCATAATTATGTATACACAAACCCCTACTCAATCCTGAACAACATACCTCACAAAAATAACCTCCCTCATCCACCCACCAACCAACACAATTATTAATATCACTTAACACCCCCACAACAACCAAAACATAAACATCCATCAACCCAACACCACCCCCCAAACCATCTCATACAGACCAAACCAAAAACCATAACTATATATATACAAACCCTTCCTCATCACTAACAATATATTTCACAAAAACCATCTCCCTCACACACCCCCAACCCAACATAATCATCAATATTAACTTAGCCTCACCACAACAACCAAATCATAAAAACGCCCAATAACCCAACACCACCCCCCCAAATCATCCCATGCCAACCAAACCAAATCATAATCATACACACTCACACCCCTCCACAACCATACACACCGCACAAAACTTATCCATCACACATTCATTAACCCAATACAATTACTAATATTACTTAATATCCCCACTACAACCAAAAAACACAGACATACTATAACCCAACTCCACCCTCCAAACCGCCTCATATTAACTAAACTAATCATAATTATATATATACAAACCCTTCCTCTACCCTAAATTATACACCTCACAAACCCCCCCCCCCTCACACACCCACCAACCCAATACAATTCTCAACATTATTTAATATCCCCACAACAACCAAAACACATACACTCAATAACCCAGCTCCACTATTCACACCATCTCATACTAACCAAACCAAAACCATAATTATGTACACACAAACCCCTACTCAATCCTAATCAATATACCTCATAAAATAACCTCCCTCACACACCCACCAACCCTATCCAATCCTATCTCCCTCACCAACCAAACACAAATATTATTACTATTTAAAAAAAAAAAAAAAAAAAAAAAAAAAAAAAAAAAAAAAAAAAAAAAAAAAAAAAAAAAAAAAAAAAAAAAAAAAAAAAAAAAAAAAAAAAATTTCAACAACTCAACAACATTATCAAACCATCCTATCAACAACAAAATTCACTATACACATATATATATAAACACGTACCAAAACCTCATCAAAATTAGACAATACACTTCATGAAATCACCCATCTCACTCACTACTCACCAACCCAATACAAATATAGTCTTCCCCCAACATACCCATATCAACCATCACACAAACACCCAACAACCCTACTCCATTCTCAAAAATACCCACTCACTCCAACTACTCATACAAAATTCAAACCTTACTCAAACCTATACAACACACCTCACAAAAATCCCCAATCATACTCACAACGCACCAACCCAAAACAATTATCGCCACTTACCCTAAACTAAACCAGCTACAAAACAAAACAAAACCAACCCAATCATAAAACAATAACAGTCAAATCAACTCAAGCTGTATTACACACCTACTAAAACATAACCATACATTTACCCAAAACCACAAACAAAACCACCACAATAAACCCAACCCAACCCAACCCAACACACTACAACAATCAAAACAAACAAGGATAACAACCCAATACCAACCTCAAAACAAACCCATTCACAACAAAATTTCACCATACATACATTAACATACACCAAACCTCCCAAACCTAAACAATCCACCCCATCAAATCACCCATCCCACTCACAACTTACCAACCCAATTACATCTACATACCCAAAGCCTACACACCCTAAGCAACCATAAAAACAAACATAACCAAACCAATCGCAAAACAATAACAGCCAAATCAACTCAAGCTGTATTACACATCTACTAAAACATAATCATACATTTACCCAAAACCACAAACAAAACCACCACAATAAACCCAACCCAAACCCAACCCAACACACTACAACAATCAAAACAAACAAAGATAACAACCCAATACCAACCTCAAAACCAACCCATTCACAACAAATTTCATCATACATACATTAACATACACCAAACCTCCCCTAACCTAAACAATGCATCCCATCAAATCACCCATCCCACTCACAACTTACCAACCCAATTACAACTACAAAGCAACCATAAAACAAACACCCAACTACCCAACACCAAAACTCCCTCACCCACTCCAACCACTTATACTATATAATCGACGAAAATCAATAGAGAACATTCAAACCAAAACAACACATCTCACAAAACCCCCAACCATATTCACAACACATCAACCCAATACAATCACCCCTACTCACCCAAACAAGATACAAAATAAAACAAAACCAGCCCAACCATAAAACAACACTAAACAACTCGACTCACGCTGTACTCACACCTACCAAAACATAACCATACAACTATACAAACCAAAAACAAAACTACCCTATCCAAACCACCCGGTGGAATGTGTAAACCAATAGCGCTGAACACCGGGAATCACCCCAACACAGCTAAAAAAAAAAAAAAAAAAAAAAAAAAAAAAACCTAACCTAACCTAACCTAACCTAACCTAACCTAACCTAACCTAACCTAACCTAACCTAACCTAACCTAACCTAACCTAACCTAACCTAACCTAACCTAACCTAACCTAACCTAACCTAACCTAACCTAACCTAACCTAACCTAACCTAACCTAACCTAACCTAACCTAACCTAACCTAACCTAACCTAACCTAACCTAACCTAACCTAACCTAACCTAACCTAACCTAACCTAACCTAACCTAACCTAACCTAACCTAACCTAACCTAACCTAACCTAACCTAACCTAACCTAACCTAACCTAACCTAACCTAACCTAACCTAACCTAACCTAACCTAACCTAACCTAACCTAACCTAACCTAACCTAACCTAACCTAACCTAACCTAACCTAACCTAACCTAACCTAACCTAACCTAACCTAACCTAACCTAACCTAACCTAACCTAACCTAACCTAACCTTTTTTTTTTTTTTTTTTTTTTTTGATGCGCAGGGGAAACCCATCATGGGTGCCCCGGGTTGGGGATGTGCCTCAGTTAGCTGAAGCACCCCGGGGGTATGTGGGACTCCTACCCACTAAAACCACCTGCGGTTCGCCTTCAGCCGTATAAAGGAGGGATGTCCCGGATCTAACAAACACAGGACTCCCTCCACGACCGGCCGGTCTACCTCAAAAGGGACCGGACTTCCACCAAAATTAGGGAACGCTTAGGCAAACTAAAGCGTTCCCCTCGGCGCCGGGACTTGCTAAGCCGGGCAGGTTCCCATCCTGACCCGGAGCCCCGTGGGACGGAAGTTATTGGAGGTTCGCGTAGCGACGCCTCCGCACTCCCGTCCTACGCCGGCGGAGCGGCAGAGAGTTGGGATCGTCCTCTCTGTCCCGCTCCGCGGCCTCTTTCTGCGACATCACAATTTCGCAGAAAGAGACCGCCGCCTGCCAGGCCTCATCACTCTCGAGCATGCAGCGCACCATGCTCGGGAGCGAGAGGTCCCCGCTTAGCACTGCCACGAGATCGTGGCGCTGCACGGCCCAACGATCGCACACCTCAAGGGTATGCTGGGCCGTGTCCTCCGCAGCGCCGCATTCATGGCAGGCTGGCGTTGGCTCTCTCCTGGCGACCTTACACAGGTACTCACCGAAGCATCCGTGTCCGGTGAGCACCTGTGTAAGGCGGAAGGTGAGGGGTTTCTTCTTGCGGCGCATCCACGCCGCAAGAACTGGACGCAGTGCCTCGGCGGTACGTTGACCGTACCGGGTCTGCGCCAGATCCTCACCCCACCTCCTCAGCAGCCACTGCTCTCCGAGTCTCCGGAACCGCCTAAGCTCCTCCCACGAAGGGGCCTCGCCATTAGACCTCCCCTCAGTGATGAGGAGGTTCAACTCGGCGAGTACCCTCGCCGTGAGCTCCCATGGCGGTTCACCCGCCAGAGCAGTTGCTGCCGCCCAAGAGACTGTACGGTAGCCCCTGATGACTCTCACCGCAACGACCCGCTGCATTTTGTGCAGCAAGGCCCTATTGCGCACGGTGAGAGCATCCACCCATATTGGGGCACCGTACAGAGCCATACTCCGGCACACCCCGGAGTACAGCTGCCGACAGGCTTGACTGGGCCCTCCTACATTCGGCAGGAGTCGACCCAGAGAGGATGCCGCTCTTATGACCCTCGGTCCCAGCTGCTGGAAATGGGGACCGAAGGTCCACCTTCCATCCAGGGTGAGCCCAAGATACTTGATGGTGGGGCTCACCCTGATCTCCTCGTCTCCGACACGAAGTCGTGCACCTGGTGGAGGTCCCCTTTTACCGGGTCCGCGAAACATAAGGGCTTCGGTCTTCTCAAATCGGACCCGAAGCCCTAACCGTCTTATGCGGCTGACCACCAGCGATATTGCCGTTTCGGCCAGCCGCGCCGCCTCTTTAAAATTCCTCCCCCGGGCTGTGATAAAGGTGTCATCTGCATAAGCAGAGACACCTAACCCGGGGAGGAGACAGCATCGCAGGACCCAGTCAAATCCGATGACCCACAGACCCGGTCCAAGCACCGATCCCTGTGGGACACCGCAGTCGACCTCCACCAATACCAGGACCCCGTCCCGGTTCTCCCACACGACTTTTCTGCCGGAGAGCCAATCTCTCAACAGCCTTCTGATATACAAGGGGACACCGAAATACTCCAGTGCCCCAAGTATCACGCTGTGAGGAAGGCTGTTGAAAGCATTGGCTATGTCGAGCGACACCCCCAACACCACATCCCCTTCGCGTTCCGCCTCCTGCGTCACCGACCGTAGGTGCCGTATGGCATCGACGGTAGACCGACCAGCCCGGAAACCGTATTGATGATCAGACAGTTTCGGTCCCGGGCCCTCCTCCAAGTGCTGAACGAGTCGTGAAGCCACAATACGTTCAAGTGCCTTCCCAACTTCGTTCAGCAACACTATCGGTCTTACCGCCGACGCCTGGTCCGGTGGCCGACCTCCTTTTGGCAAAAGGACGAGCCGGCCTTCCTTCCAACCCTTCGGGAACTGTCCAGACCGAAGACACTGGTCGAACAGTTCTCGCAGGGGATCCTCGAGGTGCACGAGTGCCAATGACAGCACCTTCCCGTGCACCCCGTCCGGACCCGGCGCCCTCTTCTTGTTTCGGAGGCGGGACAGAACCGCCTCCATCTCCTGGTCGGTAACGGGTGGCGGAACACCTTCCTCCAAGGCCAAGTCCGGCGTTGGCCGAGCCATGCGAGGCGGAGCAAATCCTGCCGGAGGGCCAGGGAATAATTCCCTGACGATGCTCCCCAGCAGCTCCGGTTGGAGCGATTCCGTCAACGGGGTCGACTGGACGCGGAGTTTATCCCGCGCCCTCTTGTACGGTCGACCCCAAGGGTCATTATTAAGACCCTCAACCAGCTCCAACCATGCTGCCTCCTTGGCTCGGCTCATAGCCAGCTTCAGGGCCTCCCTTTTTTCCACGTAGACCCTGTGCAGCCGGCCATCTCGTTCTATGTCCTGGGGTCGGCGCCGCCTGCTGCGTCCATAAGCGCGACGCGCCGCATTGCAGGCAGCGCGAAGGTCCGTCAACTCACTCGACCACCAATAAACCGCTCGACGTGGAGGGGGTGGACCATTCAACCTCGGCATGGCTGCCCGGCAGACGTTTTTGAGTACGTCTCCGAAACAGCCAGCCATTCCATCAACCCCTTGACCTTGCCACGTCGACGGAAGACACCAGTGGCCGACGATCGCGGCCTCCTCTGCCAGTTCCCGATCGAGCCTAGATAAGGCCCAACGCGGGAACCTGCTACGACCCCTGGACGACTCCGGACCTGACCTGGAGGGCGGAGACACCTCGAACCGAATATAACGGTGGTCCGAAAGCGTCTCCAACTCCGTAACCACCCTCCATCCTCCAATCCTGCGTGCGATATCTGGCGTGGCGAAGGTCAGGTCTACCACTGACTCTCCGTTCCATCGCACGCAGGTCGAGACCGTCCCTTGATTGATAAGAGACAGTCCCGTAACCACCGCCCATTCCTCCACCTCCCTCCCTTTTGGATTCGTGACTGGGGACCCCCACGCCGAGGACTTAGCGTTGAAGTCCCCCGCCACGACCACCGGGAGAGGAGCCAGCCTTCTTATGAGCGGCCCCAGAACATCCAGGAACCGCTCCAAAGCCGCCAAATTTTGGTTCGGGGAGAAGTAGACACCTACTATGGCAATCTCTCCCCGAACCACCGCCACGTACCCCGGTCCCCTCATTTTAGGTATGAGAGGGGGGCCGACACCTTGCTTGGACACAACGGCAACGGAGCCGTCCAGATCTCCTGCCCAGTGTGGCAAGGGAGGTACAAAGTACGGCTCCGCTACCACCACCACATCAATTAGCCACTCCGCCATCGACTGCAGGAGAAGATCCTGAGCCGCAGCGGAGTGGTTTACATTCGCCTGTAAGAAGCCGAGATGTCCTGGCATTACTCTGACATCTCGGCCTCAGGCGCCTCCTGCTCTCCTCCCGACGATCTGGGGGGGAGAGCTTTACCACGAGTGGATGGGGGGTTACACGCCTTCCCCGCCATCACGTGGTCTGCCTTACGACCAGCATCTGCACATGCAGCGCAGTGAGGCTCAGATGTGCAGGTGCTGGCTTTGTGTCCCGGCTTACTGCAACGGCGACAAAATTCGCTTCGATCCGTCTTCGAGGGGCACATGATGGAAGAGTGCCCCATCTCGAAACATCTGAAGCAGTGCCTGGGTCGCATGCCCTCATGTTCGACCCTGACACGGCTCCAGCCGACACAAAAACCGCCCTTGCGAAGAAGTTCCTTACCCGCAGTGATCGGGCAAGACATCCTCGCGAATCCAATTCCGCGAGGACTGCGGAAAATATTTCCCACCCAGACCCGCTCGGGATCGCAGCCACCCTCTTTCGCCACCGCCGCCTTAATATTGGCAGCATTGGCTGTGTCATCTAGACCCGTCAATTTAAAGGAGGTAGTCAGAACGGGTCTGGAAACCTCCGCCACCTCCGACAGCACAGAGGCTAGCTTGTTGGCCAGCTGATCCGCCTTGTCACGGCTCGCCCTACCAGGAACCTCGATCAGACGAGCCCCAGTCGCCGAGTTCCTGACTCTCAACGGACCCAGACCAAACTCTTGCGGATCTATCTCCAACCTGGCCTTTGTGAGAGCCTCACAATATGACACTCCCGAATTTTGTGCCTCCGGACGTAATTTCACAATTATTGCCTCGGATTTCGGGAGCGTCAACTTCTTGCCCTTGGGGGCACTTTTCGGTGCCTCCTTGGTCTTCGGCTTTGACTTTTTATTCGCCCCTTTGCGGCGGACGACCTCCGACCACCCTTCAGCCGTCTCCGACTGCGGCTGCAGTTCAGCCACCACCAGCCCTTGCTGCGACGGAGGTCGCCGCACTATCTCCGAAGGACGTCCTCCACCCTGTGAAGGTCCTTTGGAGACAGAAGGACCAAAACTGGTCCATTCTGTCACCTTAGTCCTTTTTCCTTTGCCCTTGCCTTTGCCCTTATCGGTGGGAGCCTTGGCTGGGGCAGGGCGCGTCTCGGGGCGGACCGGAAGCGAAGGAAATTCTTCCCGTTCCTTTGAAGCCGTCACCACTGAAGCCGATTGCACGGGGGCCCTCGGCGTTTTAAATATTGGTGACTTCTCCCTCGGCGCTGGCACTGATACCGCAGAGGCACAAGCAGCCTCACACTCCGCTCTCTTGCGATCCGCCGCCAGAGGCGGGCGAATAACCGGAGGAGGCGGCAGCCTGTCCTTGATGGCAGCAAGCCGGCCGTCAATCATATTGCCGACCATTCGGGCTATGCTGCCCTCAAGAGTACTTAACTGTACATCACTCAGCGTAGGAATACGCTGAGCTGCCGCCGTCTTCGCCTCTTCAAAGTCGCGCCGGTAAGCGCGCACCTCTTCTTTCAAATTGGCCACCTCTCTTTGCAGCCGATTGTTGTCTGCCCGGAGACGACGTGTCTCCTCCACCTCTGTCCTCGTCGCCAGCGTCTCTAAAACAGACCTGATGACACCAGTAGCTCGACGAATCTGGCTAGCATATCCACCCTTAAGATTCGTGGATCTGCCAGCAATGTACAGGATGTCGTCGAGACCACCAACAGCTGTAGACATCAGGTCATCAGCCGCCATCTGGTCTACATCAAGGTCCAAAGGACCCGGCCTTTCGCACACCACATCCTTCACTGGAGACTTCCGGAAGGACTGCTTCTCTAAAGAAGCCACAAAATTCTCGGCCTTTTGAGCCTCCTTCGAGGTAAGGGCCTGTCGAGCAGCTGTCAACAGCTTGGCCGTCCCTCTGCCACGCCTAGCAGTTGGCACCTTCTTTGCCC